>JAOANR010000006.1:36910492-37219530 GCA_030278955.1 Hygrophila difformis | reverse complement strand
CCGCTGCCGGGAAGAACAGCTTCATGATTAGAATATGTACGATTGGCGTGCGTACTGTGACGGGTGCGATCATACCAGCACTAATGCACCGGATCCCATCAGAACTCCGAAGTTAAGCGTGCTTGGGCGAGAGTAGTACTAGGATGGGTGACCCCCTGGGAAGTCCTCGTGTTGCACCCCTTTTTTATTTTTATTTTTTTTTTTTTGCTCCGGAGCCGTCTACGGTCTATGCGTTGCCAAGCTTTTCTTTTAATTTGCCTGAGAACGGGACGGGTGTTTGGCCGCATGAAGCGACGTGCGCCGACGCCGCGGGCGGGTCCCGCTGCCGGGAAGAACAGCTTCATGATTAGAATATGTACGATTGGCGTGCGTACTGTGACGGGTGCGATCATACCAGCACTAATGCACCGGATCCCATCAGAACTCCGAAGTTAAGCGTGCTTGGGCGAGAGTAGTACTAGGATGGGTGACCCCCTGGGAAGTCCTCGTGTTGCACCCCTTTTTTATTTTTATTTTTTTTTTTTTGCTCCGGAGCCGTCTACGGTCTATGCGTTGCCAAGCTTTTCTTTTAATTTGCCTGAGAACGGGACGGGTGTTTGGCCGCATGAAGCGACGTGCGCCGACGCCGCGGGCGGGTCCCGCTGCCGGGAAGAACAGCTTCATGATTAGAATATGTACGATTGGCGTGCGTACTGTGACGGGTGCGATCATACCAGCACTAATGCACCGGATCCCATCAGAACTCCGAAGTTAAGCGTGCTTGGGCGAGAGTAGTACTAGGATGGGTGACCCCCTGGGAAGTCCTCGTGTTGCACCCCTTTTTTATTTTTATTTTTTTTTTTTGCTCCGGAGCCGTCTACGGTCTATGCGTTGCCAAGCTTTTCTTTTAATTTGCCTGAGAACGGGACGGGTGTTTGGCCGCATGAAGCGACGTGCGCCGACGCCGCGGGCGGGTCCCGCTGCCGGGAAGAACAGCTTCATGATTAGAATATGTACGATTGGCGTGCGTACTGTGACGGGTGCGATCATACCAGCACTAATGCACCGGATCCCATCAGAACTCCGAAGTTAAGCGTGCTTGGGCGAGAGTAGTACTAGGATGGGTGACCCCCTGGGAAGTCCTCGTGTTGCACCCCTTTTTTATTTTATTTTTTTTTTTTTGCTCCGGAGCCGTCTACGGTCTATGCGTTGCCAAGCTTTTCTTTTAATTTGCCTGAGAACGGGACGGGTGTTTGGCCGCATGAAGCGACGTGCGCCGACGCCGCGGGCGGGTCCCGCTGCCGGGAAGAACAGCTTCATGATTAGAATATGTACGATTGGCGTGCGTACTGTGACGGGTGCGATCATACCAGCACTAATGCACCGGATCCCATCAGAACTCCGAAGTTAAGCGTGCTTGGGCGAGAGTAGTACTAGGATGGGTGACCCCCTGGGAAGTCCTCGTGTTGCACCCCTTTTTTATTTTTATTTTTTTTTTTTGCTCCGGAGCCGTCTACGGTCTATGCGTTGCCAAGCTTTTCTTTTAATTTGCCTGAGAACGGGACGGGTGTTTGGCCGCATGAAGCGACGTGCGCCGACGCCGCGGGCGGGTCCCGCTGCCGGGAAGAACAGCTTCATGATTAGAATATGTACGATTGGCGTGCGTACTGTGACGGGTGCGATCATACCAGCACTAATGCACCGGATCCCATCAGAACTCCGAAGTTAAGCGTGCTTGGGCGAGAGTAGTACTAGGATGGGTGACCCCCTGGGAAGTCCTCGTGTTGCACCCCTTTTTTATTTTATTTTTTTTTTTTTGCTCCGGAGCCGTCTACGGTCTATGCGTTGCCAAGCTTTTCTTTTAATTTGCCTGAGAACGGGACGGGTGTTTGGCCGCATGAAGCGACGTGCGCCGACGCCGCGGGCGGGTCCCGCTGCCGGGAAGAACAGCTTCATGATTAGAATATGTACGATTGGCGTGCGTACTGTGACGGGTGCGATCATACCAGCACTAATGCACCGGATCCCATCAGAACTCCGAAGTTAAGCGTGCTTGGGCGAGAGTAGTACTAGGATGGGTGACCCCCTGGGAAGTCCTCGTGTTGCACCCCTTTTTTATTTTTATTTTTTTTTTTTTGCTCCGGAGCCGTCTACGGTCTATGCGTTGCCAAGCTTTTCTTTTAATTTGCCTGAGAACGGGACGGGTGTTTGGCCGCATGAAGCGACGTGCGCCGACGCCGCGGGCGGGTCCCGCTGCCGGGAAGAACAGCTTCATGATTAGAATATGTACGATTGGCGTGCGTACTGTGACGGGTGCGATCATACCAGCACTAATGCACCGGATCCCATCAGAACTCCGAAGTTAAGCGTGCTTGGGCGAGAGTAGTACTAGGATGGGTGACCCCCTGGGAAGTCCTCGTGTTGCACCCCTTTTTTATTTTATTTTTTTTTTTTTGCTCCGGAGCCGTCTACGGTCTATGCGTTGCCAAGCTTTTCTTTTAATTTGCCTGAGAACGGGACGGGTGTTTGGCCGCATGAAGCGACGTGCGCCGACGCCGCGGGCGGGTCCCGCTGCCGGGAAGAACAGCTTCATGATTAGAATATGTACGATTGGCGTGCGTACTGTGACGGGTGCGATCATACCAGCACTAATGCACCGGATCCCATCAGAACTCCGAAGTTAAGCGTGCTTGGGCGAGAGTAGTACTAGGATGGGTGACCCCCTGGGAAGTCCTCGTGTTGCACCCCTTTTTTATTTTATTTTTTTTTTTTTGCTCCGGAGCCGTCTACGGTCTATGCGTTGCCAAGCTTTTCTTTTAATTTGCCTGAGAACGGGACGGGTGTTTGGCCGCATGAAGCGACGTGCGCCGACGCCGCGGGCGGGTCCCGCTGCCGGGAAGAACAGCTTCATGATTAGAATATGTACGATTGGCGTGCGTACTGTGACGGGTGCGATCATACCAGCACTAATGCACCGGATCCCATCAGAACTCCGAAGTTAAGCGTGCTTGGGCGAGAGTAGTACTAGGATGGGTGACCCCCTGGGAAGTCCTCGTGTTGCACCCCTTTTTTATTTTTATTTTTTTTTTTTTGCTCCGGAGCCGTCTACGGTCTATGCGTTGCCAAGCTTTTCTTTTAATTTGCCTGAGAACGGGACGGGTGTTTGGCCGCATGAAGCGACGTGCGCCGACGCCGCGGGCGGGTCCCGCTGCCGGGAAGAACAGCTTCATGATTAGAATATGTACGATTGGCGTGCGTACTGTGACGGGTGCGATCATACCAGCACTAATGCACCGGATCCCATCAGAACTCCGAAGTTAAGCGTGCTTGGGCGAGAGTAGTACTAGGATGGGTGACCCCCTGGGAAGTCCTCGTGTTGCACCCCTTTTTTATTTTATTTTTTTTTTTTTGCTCCGGAGCCGTCTACGGTCTATGCGTTGCCAAGCTTTTCTTTTAATTTGCCTGAGAACGGGACGGGTGTTTGGCCGCATGAAGCGACGTGCGCCGACGCCGCGGGCGGGTCCCGCTGCCGGGAAGAACAGCTTCATGATTAGAATATGTACGATTGGCGTGCGTACTGTGACGGGTGCGATCATACCAGCACTAATGCACCGGATCCCATCAGAACTCCGAAGTTAAGCGTGCTTGGGCGAGAGTAGTACTAGGATGGGTGACCCCCTGGGAAGTCCTCGTGTTGCACCCCTTTTTTATTTTTATTTTTTTTTTTTGCTCCGGAGCCGTCTACGGTCTATGCGTTGCCAAGCTTTTCTTTTAATTTGCCTGAGAACGGGACGGGTGTTTGGCCGCATGAAGCGACGTGCGCCGACGCCGCGGGCGGGTCCCGCTGCCGGGAAGAACAGCTTCATGATTAGAATATGTACGATTGGCGTGCGTACTGTGACGGGTGCGATCATACCAGCACTAATGCACCGGATCCCATCAGAACTCCGAAGTTAAGCGTGCTTGGGCGAGAGTAGTACTAGGATGGGTGACCCCCTGGGAAGTCCTCGTGTTGCACCCCTTTTTTATTTTATTTTTTTTTTTTTGCTCCGGAGCCGTCTACGGTCTATGCGTTGCCAAGCTTTTCTTTTAATTTGCCTGAGAACGGGACGGGTGTTTGGCCGCATGAAGCGACGTGCGCCGACGCCGCGGGCGGGTCCCGCTGCCGGGAAGAACAGCTTCATGATTAGAATATGTACGATTGGCGTGCGTACTGTGACGGGTGCGATCATACCAGCACTAATGCACCGGATCCCATCAGAACTCCGAAGTTAAGCGTGCTTGGGCGAGAGTAGTACTAGGATGGGTGACCCCCTGGGAAGTCCTCGTGTTGCACCCCTTTTTTATTTTTATTTTTTTTTTTTGCTCCGGAGCCGTCTACGGTCTATGCGTTGCCAAGCTTTTCTTTTAATTTGCCTGAGAACGGGACGGGTGTTTGGCCGCATGAAGCGACGTGCGCCGACGCCGCGGGCGGGTCCCGCTGCCGGGAAGAACAGCTTCATGATTAGAATATGTACGATTGGCGTGCGTACTGTGACGGGTGCGATCATACCAGCACTAATGCACCGGATCCCATCAGAACTCCGAAGTTAAGCGTGCTTGGGCGAGAGTAGTACTAGGATGGGTGACCCCCTGGGAAGTCCTCGTGTTGCACCCCTTTTTTATTTTTATTTTTTTTTTTTGCTCCGGAGCCGTCTACGGTCTATGCGTTGCCAAGCTTTTCTTTTAATTTGCCTGAGAACGGGACGGGTGTTTGGCCGCATGAAGCGACGTGCGCCGACGCCGCGGGCGGGTCCCGCTGCCGGGAAGAACAGCTTCATGATTAGAATATGTACGATTGGCGTGCGTACTGTGACGGGTGCGATCATACCAGCACTAATGCACCGGATCCCATCAGAACTCCGAAGTTAAGCGTGCTTGGGCGAGAGTAGTACTAGGATGGGTGACCCCCTGGGAAGTCCTCGTGTTGCACCCCTTTTTTATTTTTATTTTTTTTTTTTTGCTCCGGAGCCGTCTACGGTCTATGCGTTGCCAAGCTTTTCTTTTAATTTGCCTGAGAACGGGACGGGTGTTTGGCCGCATGAAGCGACGTGCGCCGACGCCGCGGGCGGGTCCCGCTGCCGGGAAGAACAGCTTCATGATTAGAATATGTACGATTGGCGTGCGTACTGTGACGGGTGCGATCATACCAGCACTAATGCACCGGATCCCATCAGAACTCCGAAGTTAAGCGTGCTTGGGCGAGAGTAGTACTAGGATGGGTGACCCCCTGGGAAGTCCTCGTGTTGCACCCCTTTTTTATTTTATTTTTTTTTTTTGCTCCGGAGCCGTCTACGGTCTATGCGTTGCCAAGCTTTTCTTTTAATTTGCCTGAGAACGGGACGGGTGTTTGGCCGCATGAAGCGACGTGCGCCGACGCCGCGGGCGGGTCCCGCTGCCGGGAAGAACAGCTTCATGATTAGAATATGTACGATTGGCGTGCGTACTGTGACGGGTGCGATCATACCAGCACTAATGCACCGGATCCCATCAGAACTCCGAAGTTAAGCGTGCTTGGGCGAGAGTAGTACTAGGATGGGTGACCCCCTGGGAAGTCCTCGTGTTGCACCCCTTTTTTATTTTATTTTTTTTTTTTTGCTCCGGAGCCGTCTACGGTCTATGCGTTGCCAAGCTTTTCTTTTAATTTGCCTGAGAACGGGACGGGTGTTTGGCCGCATGAAGCGACGTGCGCCGACGCCGCGGGCGGGTCCCGCTGCCGGGAAGAACAGCTTCATGATTAGAATATGTACGATTGGCGTGCGTACTGTGACGGGTGCGATCATACCAGCACTAATGCACCGGATCCCATCAGAACTCCGAAGTTAAGCGTGCTTGGGCGAGAGTAGTACTAGGATGGGTGACCCCCTGGGAAGTCCTCGTGTTGCACCCCTTTTTTATTTTATTTTTTTTTTTTTGCTCCGGAGCCGTCTACGGTCTATGCGTTGCCAAGCTTTTCTTTTAATTTGCCTGAGAACGGGACGGGTGTTTGGCCGCATGAAGCGACGTGCGCCGACGCCGCGGGCGGGTCCCGCTGCCGGGAAGAACAGCTTCATGATTAGAATATGTACGATTGGCGTGCGTACTGTGACGGGTGCGATCATACCAGCACTAATGCACCGGATCCCATCAGAACTCCGAAGTTAAGCGTGCTTGGGCGAGAGTAGTACTAGGATGGGTGACCCCCTGGGAAGTCCTCGTGTTGCACCCCTTTTTTATTTTTATTTTTTTTTTTTTGCTCCGGAGCCGTCTACGGTCTATGCGTTGCCAAGCTTTTCTTTTAATTTGCCTGAGAACGGGACGGGTGTTTGGCCGCATGAAGCGACGTGCGCCGACGCCGCGGGCGGGTCCCGCTGCCGGGAAGAACAGCTTCATGATTAGAATATGTACGATTGGCGTGCGTACTGTGACGGGTGCGATCATACCAGCACTAATGCACCGGATCCCATCAGAACTCCGAAGTTAAGCGTGCTTGGGCGAGAGTAGTACTAGGATGGGTGACCCCCTGGGAAGTCCTCGTGTTGCACCCCTTTTTTATTTTTATTTTTTTTTTTTGCTCCGGAGCCGTCTACGGTCTATGCGTTGCCAAGCTTTTCTTTTAATTTGCCTGAGAACGGGACGGGTGTTTGGCCGCATGAAGCGACGTGCGCCGACGCCGCGGGCGGGTCCCGCTGCCGGGAAGAACAGCTTCATGATTAGAATATGTACGATTGGCGTGCGTACTGTGACGGGTGCGATCATACCAGCACTAATGCACCGGATCCCATCAGAACTCCGAAGTTAAGCGTGCTTGGGCGAGAGTAGTACTAGGATGGGTGACCCCCTGGGAAGTCCTCGTGTTGCACCCCTTTTTTATTTTATTTTTTTTTTTTTGCTCCGGAGCCGTCTACGGTCTATGCGTTGCCAAGCTTTTCTTTTAATTTGCCTGAGAACGGGACGGGTGTTTGGCCGCATGAAGCGACGTGCGCCGACGCCGCGGGCGGGTCCCGCTGCCGGGAAGAACAGCTTCATGATTAGAATATGTACGATTGGCGTGCGTACTGTGACGGGTGCGATCATACCAGCACTAATGCACCGGATCCCATCAGAACTCCGAAGTTAAGCGTGCTTGGGCGAGAGTAGTACTAGGATGGGTGACCCCCTGGGAAGTCCTCGTGTTGCACCCCTTTTTTATTTTATTTTTTTTTTTTTGCTCCGGAGCCGTCTACGGTCTATGCGTTGCCAAGCTTTTCTTTTAATTTGCCTGAGAACGGGACGGGTGTTTGGCCGCATGAAGCGACGTGCGCCGACGCCGCGGGCGGGTCCCGCTGCCGGGAAGAACAGCTTCATGATTAGAATATGTACGATTGGCGTGCGTACTGTGACGGGTGCGATCATACCAGCACTAATGCACCGGATCCCATCAGAACTCCGAAGTTAAGCGTGCTTGGGCGAGAGTAGTACTAGGATGGGTGACCCCCTGGGAAGTCCTCGTGTTGCACCCCTTTTTTATTTTTATTTTTTTTTTTTTGCTCCGGAGCCGTCTACGGTCTATGCGTTGCCAAGCTTTTCTTTTAATTTGCCTGAGAACGGGACGGGTGTTTGGCCGCATGAAGCGACGTGCGCCGACGCCGCGGGCGGGTCCCGCTGCCGGGAAGAACAGCTTCATGATTAGAATATGTACGATTGGCGTGCGTACTGTGACGGGTGCGATCATACCAGCACTAATGCACCGGATCCCATCAGAACTCCGAAGTTAAGCGTGCTTGGGCGAGAGTAGTACTAGGATGGGTGACCCCCTGGGAAGTCCTCGTGTTGCACCCCTTTTTTATTTTTATTTTTTTTTTTTGCTCCGGAGCCGTCTACGGTCTATGCGTTGCCAAGCTTTTCTTTTAATTTGCCTGAGAACGGGACGGGTGTTTGGCCGCATGAAGCGACGTGCGCCGACGCCGCGGGCGGGTCCCGCTGCCGGGAAGAACAGCTTCATGATTAGAATATGTACGATTGGCGTGCGTACTGTGACGGGTGCGATCATACCAGCACTAATGCACCGGATCCCATCAGAACTCCGAAGTTAAGCGTGCTTGGGCGAGAGTAGTACTAGGATGGGTGACCCCCTGGGAAGTCCTCGTGTTGCACCCCTTTTTTATTTTTATTTTTTTTTTTTGCTCCGGAGCCGTCTACGGTCTATGCGTTGCCAAGCTTTTCTTTTAATTTGCCTGAGAACGGGACGGGTGTTTGGCCGCATGAAGCGACGTGCGCCGACGCCGCGGGCGGGTCCCGCTGCCGGGAAGAACAGCTTCATGATTAGAATATGTACGATTGGCGTGCGTACTGTGACGGGTGCGATCATACCAGCACTAATGCACCGGATCCCATCAGAACTCCGAAGTTAAGCGTGCTTGGGCGAGAGTAGTACTAGGATGGGTGACCCCCTGGGAAGTCCTCGTGTTGCACCCCTTTTTTATTTTTATTTTTTTTTTTTGCTCCGGAGCCGTCTACGGTCTATGCGTTGCCAAGCTTTTCTTTTAATTTGCCTGAGAACGGGACGGGTGTTTGGCCGCATGAAGCGACGTGCGCCGACGCCGCGGGCGGGTCCCGCTGCCGGGAAGAACAGCTTCATGATTAGAATATGTACGATTGGCGTGCGTACTGTGACGGGTGCGATCATACCAGCACTAATGCACCGGATCCCATCAGAACTCCGAAGTTAAGCGTGCTTGGGCGAGAGTAGTACTAGGATGGGTGACCCCCTGGGAAGTCCTCGTGTTGCACCCCTTTTTTATTTTTATTTTTTTTTTTTGCTCCGGAGCCGTCTACGGTCTATGCGTTGCCAAGCTTTTCTTTTAATTTGCCTGAGAACGGGACGGGTGTTTGGCCGCATGAAGCGACGTGCGCCGACGCCGCGGGCGGGTCCCGCTGCCGGGAAGAACAGCTTCATGATTAGAATATGTACGATTGGCGTGCGTACTGTGACGGGTGCGATCATACCAGCACTAATGCACCGGATCCCATCAGAACTCCGAAGTTAAGCGTGCTTGGGCGAGAGTAGTACTAGGATGGGTGACCCCCTGGGAAGTCCTCGTGTTGCACCCCTTTTTTATTTTATTTTTTTTTTTTTGCTCCGGAGCCGTCTACGGTCTATGCGTTGCCAAGCTTTTCTTTTAATTTGCCTGAGAACGGGACGGGTGTTTGGCCGCATGAAGCGACGTGCGCCGACGCCGCGGGCGGGTCCCGCTGCCGGGAAGAACAGCTTCATGATTAGAATATGTACGATTGGCGTGCGTACTGTGACGGGTGCGATCATACCAGCACTAATGCACCGGATCCCATCAGAACTCCGAAGTTAAGCGTGCTTGGGCGAGAGTAGTACTAGGATGGGTGACCCCCTGGGAAGTCCTCGTGTTGCACCCCTTTTTTATTTTATTTTTTTTTTTTTGCTCCGGAGCCGTCTACGGTCTATGCGTTGCCAAGCTTTTCTTTTAATTTGCCTGAGAACGGGACGGGTGTTTGGCCGCATGAAGCGACGTGCGCCGACGCCGCGGGCGGGTCCCGCTGCCGGGAAGAACAGCTTCATGATTAGAATATGTACGATTGGCGTGCGTACTGTGACGGGTGCGATCATACCAGCACTAATGCACCGGATCCCATCAGAACTCCGAAGTTAAGCGTGCTTGGGCGAGAGTAGTACTAGGATGGGTGACCCCCTGGGAAGTCCTCGTGTTGCACCCCTTTTTTATTTTATTTTTTTTTTTTTGCTCCGGAGCCGTCTACGGTCTATGCGTTGCCAAGCTTTTCTTTTAATTTGCCTGAGAACGGGACGGGTGTTTGGCCGCATGAAGCGACGTGCGCCGACGCCGCGGGCGGGTCCCGCTGCCGGGAAGAACAGCTTCATGATTAGAATATGTACGATTGGCGTGCGTACTGTGACGGGTGCGATCATACCAGCACTAATGCACCGGATCCCATCAGAACTCCGAAGTTAAGCGTGCTTGGGCGAGAGTAGTACTAGGATGGGTGACCCCCTGGGAAGTCCTCGTGTTGCACCCCTTTTTTATTTTATTTTTTTTTTTTTGCTCCGGAGCCGTCTACGGTCTATGCGTTGCCAAGCTTTTCTTTTAATTTGCCTGAGAACGGGACGGGTGTTTGGCCGCATGAAGCGACGTGCGCCGACGCCGCGGGCGGGTCCCGCTGCCGGGAAGAACAGCTTCATGATTAGAATATGTACGATTGGCGTGCGTACTGTGACGGGTGCGATCATACCAGCACTAATGCACCGGATCCCATCAGAACTCCGAAGTTAAGCGTGCTTGGGCGAGAGTAGTACTAGGATGGGTGACCCCCTGGGAAGTCCTCGTGTTGCACCCCTTTTTTATTTTATTTTTTTTTTTTTGCTCCGGAGCCGTCTACGGTCTATGCGTTGCCAAGCTTTTCTTTTAATTTGCCTGAGAACGGGACGGGTGTTTGGCCGCATGAAGCGACGTGCGCCGACGCCGCGGGCGGGTCCCGCTGCCGGGAAGAACAGCTTCATGATTAGAATATGTACGATTGGCGTGCGTACTGTGACGGGTGCGATCATACCAGCACTAATGCACCGGATCCCATCAGAACTCCGAAGTTAAGCGTGCTTGGGCGAGAGTAGTACTAGGATGGGTGACCCCCTGGGAAGTCCTCGTGTTGCACCCCTTTTTTATTTTTATTTTTTTTTTTTTGCTCCGGAGCCGTCTACGGTCTATGCGTTGCCAAGCTTTTCTTTTAATTTGCCTGAGAACGGGACGGGTGTTTGGCCGCATGAAGCGACGTGCGCCGACGCCGCGGGCGGGTCCCGCTGCCGGGAAGAACAGCTTCATGATTAGAATATGTACGATTGGCGTGCGTACTGTGACGGGTGCGATCATACCAGCACTAATGCACCGGATCCCATCAGAACTCCGAAGTTAAGCGTGCTTGGGCGAGAGTAGTACTAGGATGGGTGACCCCCTGGGAAGTCCTCGTGTTGCACCCCTTTTTTATTTTTATTTTTTTTTTTTTGCTCCGGAGCCGTCTACGGTCTATGCGTTGCCAAGCTTTTCTTTTAATTTGCCTGAGAACGGGACGGGTGTTTGGCCGCATGAAGCGACGTGCGCCGACGCCGCGGGCGGGTCCCGCTGCCGGGAAGAACAGCTTCATGATTAGAATATGTACGATTGGCGTGCGTACTGTGACGGGTGCGATCATACCAGCACTAATGCACCGGATCCCATCAGAACTCCGAAGTTAAGCGTGCTTGGGCGAGAGTAGTACTAGGATGGGTGACCCCCTGGGAAGTCCTCGTGTTGCACCCCTTTTTTATTTTATTTTTTTTTTTTTGCTCCGGAGCCGTCTACGGTCTATGCGTTGCCAAGCTTTTCTTTTAATTTGCCTGAGAACGGGACGGGTGTTTGGCCGCATGAAGCGACGTGCGCCGACGCCGCGGGCGGGTCCCGCTGCCGGGAAGAACAGCTTCATGATTAGAATATGTACGATTGGCGTGCGTACTGTGACGGGTGCGATCATACCAGCACTAATGCACCGGATCCCATCAGAACTCCGAAGTTAAGCGTGCTTGGGCGAGAGTAGTACTAGGATGGGTGACCCCCTGGGAAGTCCTCGTGTTGCACCCCTTTTTTATTTTTATTTTTTTTTTTTTGCTCCGGAGCCGTCTACGGTCTATGCGTTGCCAAGCTTTTCTTTTAATTTGCCTGAGAACGGGACGGGTGTTTGGCCGCATGAAGCGACGTGCGCCGACGCCGCGGGCGGGTCCCGCTGCCGGGAAGAACAGCTTCATGATTAGAATATGTACGATTGGCGTGCGTACTGTGACGGGTGCGATCATACCAGCACTAATGCACCGGATCCCATCAGAACTCCGAAGTTAAGCGTGCTTGGGCGAGAGTAGTACTAGGATGGGTGACCCCCTGGGAAGTCCTCGTGTTGCACCCCTTTTTTATTTTTATTTTTTTTTTTTGCTCCGGAGCCGTCTACGGTCTATGCGTTGCCAAGCTTTTCTTTTAATTTGCCTGAGAACGGGACGGGTGTTTGGCCGCATGAAGCGACGTGCGCCGACGCCGCGGGCGGGTCCCGCTGCCGGGAAGAACAGCTTCATGATTAGAATATGTACGATTGGCGTGCGTACTGTGACGGGTGCGATCATACCAGCACTAATGCACCGGATCCCATCAGAACTCCGAAGTTAAGCGTGCTTGGGCGAGAGTAGTACTAGGATGGGTGACCCCCTGGGAAGTCCTCGTGTTGCACCCCTTTTTTATTTTTATTTTTTTTTTTTGCTCCGGAGCCGTCTACGGTCTATGCGTTGCCAAGCTTTTCTTTTAATTTGCCTGAGAACGGGACGGGTGTTTGGCCGCATGAAGCGACGTGCGCCGACGCCGCGGGCGGGTCCCGCTGCCGGGAAGAACAGCTTCATGATTAGAATATGTACGATTGGCGTGCGTACTGTGACGGGTGCGATCATACCAGCACTAATGCACCGGATCCCATCAGAACTCCGAAGTTAAGCGTGCTTGGGCGAGAGTAGTACTAGGATGGGTGACCCCCTGGGAAGTCCTCGTGTTGCACCCCTTTTTTATTTTTATTTTTTTTTTTTTGCTCCGGAGCCGTCTACGGTCTATGCGTTGCCAAGCTTTTCTTTTAATTTGCCTGAGAACGGGACGGGTGTTTGGCCGCATGAAGCGACGTGCGCCGACGCCGCGGGCGGGTCCCGCTGCCGGGAAGAACAGCTTCATGATTAGAATATGTACGATTGGCGTGCGTACTGTGACGGGTGCGATCATACCAGCACTAATGCACCGGATCCCATCAGAACTCCGAAGTTAAGCGTGCTTGGGCGAGAGTAGTACTAGGATGGGTGACCCCCTGGGAAGTCCTCGTGTTGCACCCCTTTTTTATTTTTATTTTTTTTTTTTGCTCCGGAGCCGTCTACGGTCTATGCGTTGCCAAGCTTTTCTTTTAATTTGCCTGAGAACGGGACGGGTGTTTGGCCGCATGAAGCGACGTGCGCCGACGCCGCGGGCGGGTCCCGCTGCCGGGAAGAACAGCTTCATGATTAGAATATGTACGATTGGCGTGCGTACTGTGACGGGTGCGATCATACCAGCACTAATGCACCGGATCCCATCAGAACTCCGAAGTTAAGCGTGCTTGGGCGAGAGTAGTACTAGGATGGGTGACCCCCTGGGAAGTCCTCGTGTTGCACCCCTTTTTTATTTTTATTTTTTTTTTTTGCTCCGGAGCCGTCTACGGTCTATGCGTTGCCAAGCTTTTCTTTTAATTTGCCTGAGAACGGGACGGGTGTTTGGCCGCATGAAGCGACGTGCGCCGACGCCGCGGGCGGGTCCCGCTGCCGGGAAGAACAGCTTCATGATTAGAATATGTACGATTGGCGTGCGTACTGTGACGGGTGCGATCATACCAGCACTAATGCACCGGATCCCATCAGAACTCCGAAGTTAAGCGTGCTTGGGCGAGAGTAGTACTAGGATGGGTGACCCCCTGGGAAGTCCTCGTGTTGCACCCCTTTTTTATTTTTATTTTTTTTTTTTGCTCCGGAGCCGTCTACGGTCTATGCGTTGCCAAGCTTTTCTTTTAATTTGCCTGAGAACGGGACGGGTGTTTGGCCGCATGAAGCGACGTGCGCCGACGCCGCGGGCGGGTCCCGCTGCCGGGAAGAACAGCTTCATGATTAGAATATGTACGATTGGCGTGCGTACTGTGACGGGTGCGATCATACCAGCACTAATGCACCGGATCCCATCAGAACTCCGAAGTTAAGCGTGCTTGGGCGAGAGTAGTACTAGGATGGGTGACCCCCTGGGAAGTCCTCGTGTTGCACCCCTTTTTTATTTTTATTTTTTTTTTTTTGCTCCGGAGCCGTCTACGGTCTATGCGTTGCCAAGCTTTTCTTTTAATTTGCCTGAGAACGGGACGGGTGTTTGGCCGCATGAAGCGACGTGCGCCGACGCCGCGGGCGGGTCCCGCTGCCGGGAAGAACAGCTTCATGATTAGAATATGTACGATTGGCGTGCGTACTGTGACGGGTGCGATCATACCAGCACTAATGCACCGGATCCCATCAGAACTCCGAAGTTAAGCGTGCTTGGGCGAGAGTAGTACTAGGATGGGTGACCCCCTGGGAAGTCCTCGTGTTGCACCCCTTTTTTATTTTTATTTTTTTTTTTTGCTCCGGAGCCGTCTACGGTCTATGCGTTGCCAAGCTTTTCTTTTAATTTGCCTGAGAACGGGACGGGTGTTTGGCCGCATGAAGCGACGTGCGCCGACGCCGCGGGCGGGTCCCGCTGCCGGGAAGAACAGCTTCATGATTAGAATATGTACGATTGGCGTGCGTACTGTGACGGGTGCGATCATACCAGCACTAATGCACCGGATCCCATCAGAACTCCGAAGTTAAGCGTGCTTGGGCGAGAGTAGTACTAGGATGGGTGACCCCCTGGGAAGTCCTCGTGTTGCACCCCTTTTTTATTTTTATTTTTTTTTTTTGCTCCGGAGCCGTCTACGGTCTATGCGTTGCCAAGCTTTTCTTTTAATTTGCCTGAGAACGGGACGGGTGTTTGGCCGCATGAAGCGACGTGCGCCGACGCCGCGGGCGGGTCCCGCTGCCGGGAAGAACAGCTTCATGATTAGAATATGTACGATTGGCGTGCGTACTGTGACGGGTGCGATCATACCAGCACTAATGCACCGGATCCCATCAGAACTCCGAAGTTAAGCGTGCTTGGGCGAGAGTAGTACTAGGATGGGTGACCCCCTGGGAAGTCCTCGTGTTGCACCCCTTTTTTATTTTTATTTTTTTTTTTTTGCTCCGGAGCCGTCTACGGTCTATGCGTTGCCAAGCTTTTCTTTTAATTTGCCTGAGAACGGGACGGGTGTTTGGCCGCATGAAGCGACGTGCGCCGACGCCGCGGGCGGGTCCCGCTGCCGGGAAGAACAGCTTCATGATTAGAATATGTACGATTGGCGTGCGTACTGTGACGGGTGCGATCATACCAGCACTAATGCACCGGATCCCATCAGAACTCCGAAGTTAAGCGTGCTTGGGCGAGAGTAGTACTAGGATGGGTGACCCCCTGGGAAGTCCTCGTGTTGCACCCCTTTTTTATTTTATTTTTTTTTTTTTGCTCCGGAGCCGTCTACGGTCTATGCGTTGCCAAGCTTTTCTTTTAATTTGCCTGAGAACGGGACGGGTGTTTGGCCGCATGAAGCGACGTGCGCCGACGCCGCGGGCGGGTCCCGCTGCCGGGAAGAACAGCTTCATGATTAGAATATGTACGATTGGCGTGCGTACTGTGACGGGTGCGATCATACCAGCACTAATGCACCGGATCCCATCAGAACTCCGAAGTTAAGCGTGCTTGGGCGAGAGTAGTACTAGGATGGGTGACCCCCTGGGAAGTCCTCGTGTTGCACCCCTTTTTTATTTTTATTTTTTTTTTTTGCTCCGGAGCCGTCTACGGTCTATGCGTTGCCAAGCTTTTCTTTTAATTTGCCTGAGAACGGGACGGGTGTTTGGCCGCATGAAGCGACGTGCGCCGACGCCGCGGGCGGGTCCCGCTGCCGGGAAGAACAGCTTCATGATTAGAATATGTACGATTGGCGTGCGTACTGTGACGGGTGCGATCATACCAGCACTAATGCACCGGATCCCATCAGAACTCCGAAGTTAAGCGTGCTTGGGCGAGAGTAGTACTAGGATGGGTGACCCCCTGGGAAGTCCTCGTGTTGCACCCCTTTTTTATTTTATTTTTTTTTTTTTGCTCCGGAGCCGTCTACGGTCTATGCGTTGCCAAGCTTTTCTTTTAATTTGCCTGAGAACGGGACGGGTGTTTGGCCGCATGAAGCGACGTGCGCCGACGCCGCGGGCGGGTCCCGCTGCCGGGAAGAACAGCTTCATGATTAGAATATGTACGATTGGCGTGCGTACTGTGACGGGTGCGATCATACCAGCACTAATGCACCGGATCCCATCAGAACTCCGAAGTTAAGCGTGCTTGGGCGAGAGTAGTACTAGGATGGGTGACCCCCTGGGAAGTCCTCGTGTTGCACCCCTTTTTTATTTTTATTTTTTTTTTTTGCTCCGGAGCCGTCTACGGTCTATGCGTTGCCAAGCTTTTCTTTTAATTTGCCTGAGAACGGGACGGGTGTTTGGCCGCATGAAGCGACGTGCGCCGACGCCGCGGGCGGGTCCCGCTGCCGGGAAGAACAGCTTCATGATTAGAATATGTACGATTGGCGTGCGTACTGTGACGGGTGCGATCATACCAGCACTAATGCACCGGATCCCATCAGAACTCCGAAGTTAAGCGTGCTTGGGCGAGAGTAGTACTAGGATGGGTGACCCCCTGGGAAGTCCTCGTGTTGCACCCCTTTTTTATTTTTATTTTTTTTTTTTGCTCCGGAGCCGTCTACGGTCTATGCGTTGCCAAGCTTTTCTTTTAATTTGCCTGAGAACGGGACGGGTGTTTGGCCGCATGAAGCGACGTGCGCCGACGCCGCGGGCGGGTCCCGCTGCCGGGAAGAACAGCTTCATGATTAGAATATGTACGATTGGCGTGCGTACTGTGACGGGTGCGATCATACCAGCACTAATGCACCGGATCCCATCAGAACTCCGAAGTTAAGCGTGCTTGGGCGAGAGTAGTACTAGGATGGGTGACCCCCTGGGAAGTCCTCGTGTTGCACCCCTTTTTTATTTTTATTTTTTTTTTTTGCTCCGGAGCCGTCTACGGTCTATGCGTTGCCAAGCTTTTCTTTTAATTTGCCTGAGAACGGGACGGGTGTTTGGCCGCATGAAGCGACGTGCGCCGACGCCGCGGGCGGGTCCCGCTGCCGGGAAGAACAGCTTCATGATTAGAATATGTACGATTGGCGTGCGTACTGTGACGGGTGCGATCATACCAGCACTAATGCACCGGATCCCATCAGAACTCCGAAGTTAAGCGTGCTTGGGCGAGAGTAGTACTAGGATGGGTGACCCCCTGGGAAGTCCTCGTGTTGCACCCCTTTTTTATTTTATTTTTTTTTTTTTGCTCCGGAGCCGTCTACGGTCTATGCGTTGCCAAGCTTTTCTTTTAATTTGCCTGAGAACGGGACGGGTGTTTGGCCGCATGAAGCGACGTGCGCCGACGCCGCGGGCGGGTCCCGCTGCCGGGAAGAACAGCTTCATGATTAGAATATGTACGATTGGCGTGCGTACTGTGACGGGTGCGATCATACCAGCACTAATGCACCGGATCCCATCAGAACTCCGAAGTTAAGCGTGCTTGGGCGAGAGTAGTACTAGGATGGGTGACCCCCTGGGAAGTCCTCGTGTTGCACCCCTTTTTTATTTTATTTTTTTTTTTTTGCTCCGGAGCCGTCTACGGTCTATGCGTTGCCAAGCTTTTCTTTTAATTTGCCTGAGAACGGGACGGGTGTTTGGCCGCATGAAGCGACGTGCGCCGACGCCGCGGGCGGGTCCCGCTGCCGGGAAGAACAGCTTCATGATTAGAATATGTACGATTGGCGTGCGTACTGTGACGGGTGCGATCATACCAGCACTAATGCACCGGATCCCATCAGAACTCCGAAGTTAAGCGTGCTTGGGCGAGAGTAGTACTAGGATGGGTGACCCCCTGGGAAGTCCTCGTGTTGCACCCCTTTTTTATTTTTATTTTTTTTTTTTGCTCCGGAGCCGTCTACGGTCTATGCGTTGCCAAGCTTTTCTTTTAATTTGCCTGAGAACGGGACGGGTGTTTGGCCGCATGAAGCGACGTGCGCCGACGCCGCGGGCGGGTCCCGCTGCCGGGAAGAACAGCTTCATGATTAGAATATGTACGATTGGCGTGCGTACTGTGACGGGTGCGATCATACCAGCACTAATGCACCGGATCCCATCAGAACTCCGAAGTTAAGCGTGCTTGGGCGAGAGTAGTACTAGGATGGGTGACCCCCTGGGAAGTCCTCGTGTTGCACCCCTTTTTTATTTTTATTTTTTTTTTTTGCTCCGGAGCCGTCTACGGTCTATGCGTTGCCAAGCTTTTCTTTTAATTTGCCTGAGAACGGGACGGGTGTTTGGCCGCATGAAGCGACGTGCGCCGACGCCGCGGGCGGGTCCCGCTGCCGGGAAGAACAGCTTCATGATTAGAATATGTACGATTGGCGTGCGTACTGTGACGGGTGCGATCATACCAGCACTAATGCACCGGATCCCATCAGAACTCCGAAGTTAAGCGTGCTTGGGCGAGAGTAGTACTAGGATGGGTGACCCCCTGGGAAGTCCTCGTGTTGCACCCCTTTTTTATTTTTATTTTTTTTTTTTTGCTCCGGAGCCGTCTACGGTCTATGCGTTGCCAAGCTTTTCTTTTAATTTGCCTGAGAACGGGACGGGTGTTTGGCCGCATGAAGCGACGTGCGCCGACGCCGCGGGCGGGTCCCGCTGCCGGGAAGAACAGCTTCATGATTAGAATATGTACGATTGGCGTGCGTACTGTGACGGGTGCGATCATACCAGCACTAATGCACCGGATCCCATCAGAACTCCGAAGTTAAGCGTGCTTGGGCGAGAGTAGTACTAGGATGGGTGACCCCCTGGGAAGTCCTCGTGTTGCACCCCTTTTTTATTTTTATTTTTTTTTTTTTGCTCCGGAGCCGTCTACGGTCTATGCGTTGCCAAGCTTTTCTTTTAATTTGCCTGAGAACGGGACGGGTGTTTGGCCGCATGAAGCGACGTGCGCCGACGCCGCGGGCGGGTCCCGCTGCCGGGAAGAACAGCTTCATGATTAGAATATGTACGATTGGCGTGCGTACTGTGACGGGTGCGATCATACCAGCACTAATGCACCGGATCCCATCAGAACTCCGAAGTTAAGCGTGCTTGGGCGAGAGTAGTACTAGGATGGGTGACCCCCTGGGAAGTCCTCGTGTTGCACCCCTTTTTTATTTTTATTTTTTTTTTTTTGCTCCGGAGCCGTCTACGGTCTATGCGTTGCCAAGCTTTTCTTTTAATTTGCCTGAGAACGGGACGGGTGTTTGGCCGCATGAAGCGACGTGCGCCGACGCCGCGGGCGGGTCCCGCTGCCGGGAAGAACAGCTTCATGATTAGAATATGTACGATTGGCGTGCGTACTGTGACGGGTGCGATCATACCAGCACTAATGCACCGGATCCCATCAGAACTCCGAAGTTAAGCGTGCTTGGGCGAGAGTAGTACTAGGATGGGTGACCCCCTGGGAAGTCCTCGTGTTGCACCCCTTTTTTATTTTTATTTTTTTTTTTTGCTCCGGAGCCGTCTACGGTCTATGCGTTGCCAAGCTTTTCTTTTAATTTGCCTGAGAACGGGACGGGTGTTTGGCCGCATGAAGCGACGTGCGCCGACGCCGCGGGCGGGTCCCGCTGCCGGGAAGAACAGCTTCATGATTAGAATATGTACGATTGGCGTGCGTACTGTGACGGGTGCGATCATACCAGCACTAATGCACCGGATCCCATCAGAACTCCGAAGTTAAGCGTGCTTGGGCGAGAGTAGTACTAGGATGGGTGACCCCCTGGGAAGTCCTCGTGTTGCACCCCTTTTTTATTTTATTTTTTTTTTTTTGCTCCGGAGCCGTCTACGGTCTATGCGTTGCCAAGCTTTTCTTTTAATTTGCCTGAGAACGGGACGGGTGTTTGGCCGCATGAAGCGACGTGCGCCGACGCCGCGGGCGGGTCCCGCTGCCGGGAAGAACAGCTTCATGATTAGAATATGTACGATTGGCGTGCGTACTGTGACGGGTGCGATCATACCAGCACTAATGCACCGGATCCCATCAGAACTCCGAAGTTAAGCGTGCTTGGGCGAGAGTAGTACTAGGATGGGTGACCCCCTGGGAAGTCCTCGTGTTGCACCCCTTTTTTATTTTTATTTTTTTTTTTTTGCTCCGGAGCCGTCTACGGTCTATGCGTTGCCAAGCTTTTCTTTTAATTTGCCTGAGAACGGGACGGGTGTTTGGCCGCATGAAGCGACGTGCGCCGACGCCGCGGGCGGGTCCCGCTGCCGGGAAGAACAGCTTCATGATTAGAATATGTACGATTGGCGTGCGTACTGTGACGGGTGCGATCATACCAGCACTAATGCACCGGATCCCATCAGAACTCCGAAGTTAAGCGTGCTTGGGCGAGAGTAGTACTAGGATGGGTGACCCCCTGGGAAGTCCTCGTGTTGCACCCCTTTTTTATTTTATTTTTTTTTTTTTGCTCCGGAGCCGTCTACGGTCTATGCGTTGCCAAGCTTTTCTTTTAATTTGCCTGAGAACGGGACGGGTGTTTGGCCGCATGAAGCGACGTGCGCCGACGCCGCGGGCGGGTCCCGCTGCCGGGAAGAACAGCTTCATGATTAGAATATGTACGATTGGCGTGCGTACTGTGACGGGTGCGATCATACCAGCACTAATGCACCGGATCCCATCAGAACTCCGAAGTTAAGCGTGCTTGGGCGAGAGTAGTACTAGGATGGGTGACCCCCTGGGAAGTCCTCGTGTTGCACCCCTTTTTTATTTTTATTTTTTTTTTTTTGCTCCGGAGCCGTCTACGGTCTATGCGTTGCCAAGCTTTTCTTTTAATTTGCCTGAGAACGGGACGGGTGTTTGGCCGCATGAAGCGACGTGCGCCGACGCCGCGGGCGGGTCCCGCTGCCGGGAAGAACAGCTTCATGATTAGAATATGTACGATTGGCGTGCGTACTGTGACGGGTGCGATCATACCAGCACTAATGCACCGGATCCCATCAGAACTCCGAAGTTAAGCGTGCTTGGGCGAGAGTAGTACTAGGATGGGTGACCCCCTGGGAAGTCCTCGTGTTGCACCCCTTTTTTATTTTTATTTTTTTTTTTTTGCTCCGGAGCCGTCTACGGTCTATGCGTTGCCAAGCTTTTCTTTTAATTTGCCTGAGAACGGGACGGGTGTTTGGCCGCATGAAGCGACGTGCGCCGACGCCGCGGGCGGGTCCCGCTGCCGGGAAGAACAGCTTCATGATTAGAATATGTACGATTGGCGTGCGTACTGTGACGGGTGCGATCATACCAGCACTAATGCACCGGATCCCATCAGAACTCCGAAGTTAAGCGTGCTTGGGCGAGAGTAGTACTAGGATGGGTGACCCCCTGGGAAGTCCTCGTGTTGCACCCCTTTTTTATTTTTATTTTTTTTTTTTTGCTCCGGAGCCGTCTACGGTCTATGCGTTGCCAAGCTTTTCTTTTAATTTGCCTGAGAACGGGACGGGTGTTTGGCCGCATGAAGCGACGTGCGCCGACGCCGCGGGCGGGTCCCGCTGCCGGGAAGAACAGCTTCATGATTAGAATATGTACGATTGGCGTGCGTACTGTGACGGGTGCGATCATACCAGCACTAATGCACCGGATCCCATCAGAACTCCGAAGTTAAGCGTGCTTGGGCGAGAGTAGTACTAGGATGGGTGACCCCCTGGGAAGTCCTCGTGTTGCACCCCTTTTTTATTTTTATTTTTTTTTTTTTGCTCCGGAGCCGTCTACGGTCTATGCGTTGCCAAGCTTTTCTTTTAATTTGCCTGAGAACGGGACGGGTGTTTGGCCGCATGAAGCGACGTGCGCCGACGCCGCGGGCGGGTCCCGCTGCCGGGAAGAACAGCTTCATGATTAGAATATGTACGATTGGCGTGCGTACTGTGACGGGTGCGATCATACCAGCACTAATGCACCGGATCCCATCAGAACTCCGAAGTTAAGCGTGCTTGGGCGAGAGTAGTACTAGGATGGGTGACCCCCTGGGAAGTCCTCGTGTTGCACCCCTTTTTTATTTTATTTTTTTTTTTTTGCTCCGGAGCCGTCTACGGTCTATGCGTTGCCAAGCTTTTCTTTTAATTTGCCTGAGAACGGGACGGGTGTTTGGCCGCATGAAGCGACGTGCGCCGACGCCGCGGGCGGGTCCCGCTGCCGGGAAGAACAGCTTCATGATTAGAATATGTACGATTGGCGTGCGTACTGTGACGGGTGCGATCATACCAGCACTAATGCACCGGATCCCATCAGAACTCCGAAGTTAAGCGTGCTTGGGCGAGAGTAGTACTAGGATGGGTGACCCCCTGGGAAGTCCTCGTGTTGCACCCCTTTTTTATTTTATTTTTTTTTTTTTGCTCCGGAGCCGTCTACGGTCTATGCGTTGCCAAGCTTTTCTTTTAATTTGCCTGAGAACGGGACGGGTGTTTGGCCGCATGAAGCGACGTGCGCCGACGCCGCGGGCGGGTCCCGCTGCCGGGAAGAACAGCTTCATGATTAGAATATGTACGATTGGCGTGCGTACTGTGACGGGTGCGATCATACCAGCACTAATGCACCGGATCCCATCAGAACTCCGAAGTTAAGCGTGCTTGGGCGAGAGTAGTACTAGGATGGGTGACCCCCTGGGAAGTCCTCGTGTTGCACCCCTTTTTTATTTTTATTTTTTTTTTTTTGCTCCGGAGCCGTCTACGGTCTATGCGTTGCCAAGCTTTTCTTTTAATTTGCCTGAGAACGGGACGGGTGTTTGGCCGCATGAAGCGACGTGCGCCGACGCCGCGGGCGGGTCCCGCTGCCGGGAAGAACAGCTTCATGATTAGAATATGTACGATTGGCGTGCGTACTGTGACGGGTGCGATCATACCAGCACTAATGCACCGGATCCCATCAGAACTCCGAAGTTAAGCGTGCTTGGGCGAGAGTAGTACTAGGATGGGTGACCCCCTGGGAAGTCCTCGTGTTGCACCCCTTTTTTATTTTTATTTTTTTTTTTTGCTCCGGAGCCGTCTACGGTCTATGCGTTGCCAAGCTTTTCTTTTAATTTGCCTGAGAACGGGACGGGTGTTTGGCCGCATGAAGCGACGTGCGCCGACGCCGCGGGCGGGTCCCGCTGCCGGGAAGAACAGCTTCATGATTAGAATATGTACGATTGGCGTGCGTACTGTGACGGGTGCGATCATACCAGCACTAATGCACCGGATCCCATCAGAACTCCGAAGTTAAGCGTGCTTGGGCGAGAGTAGTACTAGGATGGGTGACCCCCTGGGAAGTCCTCGTGTTGCACCCCTTTTTTATTTTTATTTTTTTTTTTTGCTCCGGAGCCGTCTACGGTCTATGCGTTGCCAAGCTTTTCTTTTAATTTGCCTGAGAACGGGACGGGTGTTTGGCCGCATGAAGCGACGTGCGCCGACGCCGCGGGCGGGTCCCGCTGCCGGGAAGAACAGCTTCATGATTAGAATATGTACGATTGGCGTGCGTACTGTGACGGGTGCGATCATACCAGCACTAATGCACCGGATCCCATCAGAACTCCGAAGTTAAGCGTGCTTGGGCGAGAGTAGTACTAGGATGGGTGACCCCCTGGGAAGTCCTCGTGTTGCACCCCTTTTTTATTTTTATTTTTTTTTTTTTGCTCCGGAGCCGTCTACGGTCTATGCGTTGCCAAGCTTTTCTTTTAATTTGCCTGAGAACGGGACGGGTGTTTGGCCGCATGAAGCGACGTGCGCCGACGCCGCGGGCGGGTCCCGCTGCCGGGAAGAACAGCTTCATGATTAGAATATGTACGATTGGCGTGCGTACTGTGACGGGTGCGATCATACCAGCACTAATGCACCGGATCCCATCAGAACTCCGAAGTTAAGCGTGCTTGGGCGAGAGTAGTACTAGGATGGGTGACCCCCTGGGAAGTCCTCGTGTTGCACCCCTTTTTTATTTTATTTTTTTTTTTTTGCTCCGGAGCCGTCTACGGTCTATGCGTTGCCAAGCTTTTCTTTTAATTTGCCTGAGAACGGGACGGGTGTTTGGCCGCATGAAGCGACGTGCGCCGACGCCGCGGGCGGGTCCCGCTGCCGGGAAGAACAGCTTCATGATTAGAATATGTACGATTGGCGTGCGTACTGTGACGGGTGCGATCATACCAGCACTAATGCACCGGATCCCATCAGAACTCCGAAGTTAAGCGTGCTTGGGCGAGAGTAGTACTAGGATGGGTGACCCCCTGGGAAGTCCTCGTGTTGCACCCCTTTTTTATTTTTATTTTTTTTTTTTGCTCCGGAGCCGTCTACGGTCTATGCGTTGCCAAGCTTTTCTTTTAATTTGCCTGAGAACGGGACGGGTGTTTGGCCGCATGAAGCGACGTGCGCCGACGCCGCGGGCGGGTCCCGCTGCCGGGAAGAACAGCTTCATGATTAGAATATGTACGATTGGCGTGCGTACTGTGACGGGTGCGATCATACCAGCACTAATGCACCGGATCCCATCAGAACTCCGAAGTTAAGCGTGCTTGGGCGAGAGTAGTACTAGGATGGGTGACCCCCTGGGAAGTCCTCGTGTTGCACCCCTTTTTTATTTTTATTTTTTTTTTTTTGCTCCGGAGCCGTCTACGGTCTATGCGTTGCCAAGCTTTTCTTTTAATTTGCCTGAGAACGGGACGGGTGTTTGGCCGCATGAAGCGACGTGCGCCGACGCCGCGGGCGGGTCCCGCTGCCGGGAAGAACAGCTTCATGATTAGAATATGTACGATTGGCGTGCGTACTGTGACGGGTGCGATCATACCAGCACTAATGCACCGGATCCCATCAGAACTCCGAAGTTAAGCGTGCTTGGGCGAGAGTAGTACTAGGATGGGTGACCCCCTGGGAAGTCCTCGTGTTGCACCCCTTTTTTATTTTATTTTTTTTTTTTTGCTCCGGAGCCGTCTACGGTCTATGCGTTGCCAAGCTTTTCTTTTAATTTGCCTGAGAACGGGACGGGTGTTTGGCCGCATGAAGCGACGTGCGCCGACGCCGCGGGCGGGTCCCGCTGCCGGGAAGAACAGCTTCATGATTAGAATATGTACGATTGGCGTGCGTACTGTGACGGGTGCGATCATACCAGCACTAATGCACCGGATCCCATCAGAACTCCGAAGTTAAGCGTGCTTGGGCGAGAGTAGTACTAGGATGGGTGACCCCCTGGGAAGTCCTCGTGTTGCACCCCTTTTTTATTTTTATTTTTTTTTTTTTGCTCCGGAGCCGTCTACGGTCTATGCGTTGCCAAGCTTTTCTTTTAATTTGCCTGAGAACGGGACGGGTGTTTGGCCGCATGAAGCGACGTGCGCCGACGCCGCGGGCGGGTCCCGCTGCCGGGAAGAACAGCTTCATGATTAGAATATGTACGATTGGCGTGCGTACTGTGACGGGTGCGATCATACCAGCACTAATGCACCGGATCCCATCAGAACTCCGAAGTTAAGCGTGCTTGGGCGAGAGTAGTACTAGGATGGGTGACCCCCTGGGAAGTCCTCGTGTTGCACCCCTTTTTTATTTTTATTTTTTTTTTTTTGCTCCGGAGCCGTCTACGGTCTATGCGTTGCCAAGCTTTTCTTTTAATTTGCCTGAGAACGGGACGGGTGTTTGGCCGCATGAAGCGACGTGCGCCGACGCCGCGGGCGGGTCCCGCTGCCGGGAAGAACAGCTTCATGATTAGAATATGTACGATTGGCGTGCGTACTGTGACGGGTGCGATCATACCAGCACTAATGCACCGGATCCCATCAGAACTCCGAAGTTAAGCGTGCTTGGGCGAGAGTAGTACTAGGATGGGTGACCCCCTGGGAAGTCCTCGTGTTGCACCCCTTTTTTATTTTTATTTTTTTTTTTTTGCTCCGGAGCCGTCTACGGTCTATGCGTTGCCAAGCTTTTCTTTTAATTTGCCTGAGAACGGGACGGGTGTTTGGCCGCATGAAGCGACGTGCGCCGACGCCGCGGGCGGGTCCCGCTGCCGGGAAGAACAGCTTCATGATTAGAATATGTACGATTGGCGTGCGTACTGTGACGGGTGCGATCATACCAGCACTAATGCACCGGATCCCATCAGAACTCCGAAGTTAAGCGTGCTTGGGCGAGAGTAGTACTAGGATGGGTGACCCCCTGGGAAGTCCTCGTGTTGCACCCCTTTTTTATTTTTATTTTTTTTTTTTTGCTCCGGAGCCGTCTACGGTCTATGCGTTGCCAAGCTTTTCTTTTAATTTGCCTGAGAACGGGACGGGTGTTTGGCCGCATGAAGCGACGTGCGCCGACGCCGCGGGCGGGTCCCGCTGCCGGGAAGAACAGCTTCATGATTAGAATATGTACGATTGGCGTGCGTACTGTGACGGGTGCGATCATACCAGCACTAATGCACCGGATCCCATCAGAACTCCGAAGTTAAGCGTGCTTGGGCGAGAGTAGTACTAGGATGGGTGACCCCCTGGGAAGTCCTCGTGTTGCACCCCTTTTTTATTTTATTTTTTTTTTTTTGCTCCGGAGCCGTCTACGGTCTATGCGTTGCCAAGCTTTTCTTTTAATTTGCCTGAGAACGGGACGGGTGTTTGGCCGCATGAAGCGACGTGCGCCGACGCCGCGGGCGGGTCCCGCTGCCGGGAAGAACAGCTTCATGATTAGAATATGTACGATTGGCGTGCGTACTGTGACGGGTGCGATCATACCAGCACTAATGCACCGGATCCCATCAGAACTCCGAAGTTAAGCGTGCTTGGGCGAGAGTAGTACTAGGATGGGTGACCCCCTGGGAAGTCCTCGTGTTGCACCCCTTTTTTATTTTATTTTTTTTTTTTTGCTCCGGAGCCGTCTACGGTCTATGCGTTGCCAAGCTTTTCTTTTAATTTGCCTGAGAACGGGACGGGTGTTTGGCCGCATGAAGCGACGTGCGCCGACGCCGCGGGCGGGTCCCGCTGCCGGGAAGAACAGCTTCATGATTAGAATATGTACGATTGGCGTGCGTACTGTGACGGGTGCGATCATACCAGCACTAATGCACCGGATCCCATCAGAACTCCGAAGTTAAGCGTGCTTGGGCGAGAGTAGTACTAGGATGGGTGACCCCCTGGGAAGTCCTCGTGTTGCACCCCTTTTTTATTTTTATTTTTTTTTTTTTGCTCCGGAGCCGTCTACGGTCTATGCGTTGCCAAGCTTTTCTTTTAATTTGCCTGAGAACGGGACGGGTGTTTGGCCGCATGAAGCGACGTGCGCCGACGCCGCGGGCGGGTCCCGCTGCCGGGAAGAACAGCTTCATGATTAGAATATGTACGATTGGCGTGCGTACTGTGACGGGTGCGATCATACCAGCACTAATGCACCGGATCCCATCAGAACTCCGAAGTTAAGCGTGCTTGGGCGAGAGTAGTACTAGGATGGGTGACCCCCTGGGAAGTCCTCGTGTTGCACCCCTTTTTTATTTTATTTTTTTTTTTTGCTCCGGAGCCGTCTACGGTCTATGCGTTGCCAAGCTTTTCTTTTAATTTGCCTGAGAACGGGACGGGTGTTTGGCCGCATGAAGCGACGTGCGCCGACGCCGCGGGCGGGTCCCGCTGCCGGGAAGAACAGCTTCATGATTAGAATATGTACGATTGGCGTGCGTACTGTGACGGGTGCGATCATACCAGCACTAATGCACCGGATCCCATCAGAACTCCGAAGTTAAGCGTGCTTGGGCGAGAGTAGTACTAGGATGGGTGACCCCCTGGGAAGTCCTCGTGTTGCACCCCTTTTTTATTTTTATTTTTTTTTTTTTGCTCCGGAGCCGTCTACGGTCTATGCGTTGCCAAGCTTTTCTTTTAATTTGCCTGAGAACGGGACGGGTGTTTGGCCGCATGAAGCGACGTGCGCCGACGCCGCGGGCGGGTCCCGCTGCCGGGAAGAACAGCTTCATGATTAGAATATGTACGATTGGCGTGCGTACTGTGACGGGTGCGATCATACCAGCACTAATGCACCGGATCCCATCAGAACTCCGAAGTTAAGCGTGCTTGGGCGAGAGTAGTACTAGGATGGGTGACCCCCTGGGAAGTCCTCGTGTTGCACCCCTTTTTTATTTTATTTTTTTTTTTTTGCTCCGGAGCCGTCTACGGTCTATGCGTTGCCAAGCTTTTCTTTTAATTTGCCTGAGAACGGGACGGGTGTTTGGCCGCATGAAGCGACGTGCGCCGACGCCGCGGGCGGGTCCCGCTGCCGGGAAGAACAGCTTCATGATTAGAATATGTACGATTGGCGTGCGTACTGTGACGGGTGCGATCATACCAGCACTAATGCACCGGATCCCATCAGAACTCCGAAGTTAAGCGTGCTTGGGCGAGAGTAGTACTAGGATGGGTGACCCCCTGGGAAGTCCTCGTGTTGCACCCCTTTTTTATTTTTATTTTTTTTTTTTTGCTCCGGAGCCGTCTACGGTCTATGCGTTGCCAAGCTTTTCTTTTAATTTGCCTGAGAACGGGACGGGTGTTTGGCCGCATGAAGCGACGTGCGCCGACGCCGCGGGCGGGTCCCGCTGCCGGGAAGAACAGCTTCATGATTAGAATATGTACGATTGGCGTGCGTACTGTGACGGGTGCGATCATACCAGCACTAATGCACCGGATCCCATCAGAACTCCGAAGTTAAGCGTGCTTGGGCGAGAGTAGTACTAGGATGGGTGACCCCCTGGGAAGTCCTCGTGTTGCACCCCTTTTTTATTTTATTTTTTTTTTTTTGCTCCGGAGCCGTCTACGGTCTATGCGTTGCCAAGCTTTTCTTTTAATTTGCCTGAGAACGGGACGGGTGTTTGGCCGCATGAAGCGACGTGCGCCGACGCCGCGGGCGGGTCCCGCTGCCGGGAAGAACAGCTTCATGATTAGAATATGTACGATTGGCGTGCGTACTGTGACGGGTGCGATCATACCAGCACTAATGCACCGGATCCCATCAGAACTCCGAAGTTAAGCGTGCTTGGGCGAGAGTAGTACTAGGATGGGTGACCCCCTGGGAAGTCCTCGTGTTGCACCCCTTTTTTATTTTTATTTTTTTTTTTTTGCTCCGGAGCCGTCTACGGTCTATGCGTTGCCAAGCTTTTCTTTTAATTTGCCTGAGAACGGGACGGGTGTTTGGCCGCATGAAGCGACGTGCGCCGACGCCGCGGGCGGGTCCCGCTGCCGGGAAGAACAGCTTCATGATTAGAATATGTACGATTGGCGTGCGTACTGTGACGGGTGCGATCATACCAGCACTAATGCACCGGATCCCATCAGAACTCCGAAGTTAAGCGTGCTTGGGCGAGAGTAGTACTAGGATGGGTGACCCCCTGGGAAGTCCTCGTGTTGCACCCCTTTTTTATTTTTATTTTTTTTTTTTTGCTCCGGAGCCGTCTACGGTCTATGCGTTGCCAAGCTTTTCTTTTAATTTGCCTGAGAACGGGACGGGTGTTTGGCCGCATGAAGCGACGTGCGCCGACGCCGCGGGCGGGTCCCGCTGCCGGGAAGAACAGCTTCATGATTAGAATATGTACGATTGGCGTGCGTACTGTGACGGGTGCGATCATACCAGCACTAATGCACCGGATCCCATCAGAACTCCGAAGTTAAGCGTGCTTGGGCGAGAGTAGTACTAGGATGGGTGACCCCCTGGGAAGTCCTCGTGTTGCACCCCTTTTTTATTTTTATTTTTTTTTTTTTGCTCCGGAGCCGTCTACGGTCTATGCGTTGCCAAGCTTTTCTTTTAATTTGCCTGAGAACGGGACGGGTGTTTGGCCGCATGAAGCGACGTGCGCCGACGCCGCGGGCGGGTCCCGCTGCCGGGAAGAACAGCTTCATGATTAGAATATGTACGATTGGCGTGCGTACTGTGACGGGTGCGATCATACCAGCACTAATGCACCGGATCCCATCAGAACTCCGAAGTTAAGCGTGCTTGGGCGAGAGTAGTACTAGGATGGGTGACCCCCTGGGAAGTCCTCGTGTTGCACCCCTTTTTTATTTTTATTTTTTTTTTTTGCTCCGGAGCCGTCTACGGTCTATGCGTTGCCAAGCTTTTCTTTTAATTTGCCTGAGAACGGGACGGGTGTTTGGCCGCATGAAGCGACGTGCGCCGACGCCGCGGGCGGGTCCCGCTGCCGGGAAGAACAGCTTCATGATTAGAATATGTACGATTGGCGTGCGTACTGTGACGGGTGCGATCATACCAGCACTAATGCACCGGATCCCATCAGAACTCCGAAGTTAAGCGTGCTTGGGCGAGAGTAGTACTAGGATGGGTGACCCCCTGGGAAGTCCTCGTGTTGCACCCCTTTTTTATTTTTATTTTTTTTTTTTTGCTCCGGAGCCGTCTACGGTCTATGCGTTGCCAAGCTTTTCTTTTAATTTGCCTGAGAACGGGACGGGTGTTTGGCCGCATGAAGCGACGTGCGCCGACGCCGCGGGCGGGTCCCGCTGCCGGGAAGAACAGCTTCATGATTAGAATATGTACGATTGGCGTGCGTACTGTGACGGGTGCGATCATACCAGCACTAATGCACCGGATCCCATCAGAACTCCGAAGTTAAGCGTGCTTGGGCGAGAGTAGTACTAGGATGGGTGACCCCCTGGGAAGTCCTCGTGTTGCACCCCTTTTTTATTTTTATTTTTTTTTTTTTGCTCCGGAGCCGTCTACGGTCTATGCGTTGCCAAGCTTTTCTTTTAATTTGCCTGAGAACGGGACGGGTGTTTGGCCGCATGAAGCGACGTGCGCCGACGCCGCGGGCGGGTCCCGCTGCCGGGAAGAACAGCTTCATGATTAGAATATGTACGATTGGCGTGCGTACTGTGACGGGTGCGATCATACCAGCACTAATGCACCGGATCCCATCAGAACTCCGAAGTTAAGCGTGCTTGGGCGAGAGTAGTACTAGGATGGGTGACCCCCTGGGAAGTCCTCGTGTTGCACCCCTTTTTTATTTTTATTTTTTTTTTTTGCTCCGGAGCCGTCTACGGTCTATGCGTTGCCAAGCTTTTCTTTTAATTTGCCTGAGAACGGGACGGGTGTTTGGCCGCATGAAGCGACGTGCGCCGACGCCGCGGGCGGGTCCCGCTGCCGGGAAGAACAGCTTCATGATTAGAATATGTACGATTGGCGTGCGTACTGTGACGGGTGCGATCATACCAGCACTAATGCACCGGATCCCATCAGAACTCCGAAGTTAAGCGTGCTTGGGCGAGAGTAGTACTAGGATGGGTGACCCCCTGGGAAGTCCTCGTGTTGCACCCCTTTTTTATTTTTATTTTTTTTTTTTTGCTCCGGAGCCGTCTACGGTCTATGCGTTGCCAAGCTTTTCTTTTAATTTGCCTGAGAACGGGACGGGTGTTTGGCCGCATGAAGCGACGTGCGCCGACGCCGCGGGCGGGTCCCGCTGCCGGGAAGAACAGCTTCATGATTAGAATATGTACGATTGGCGTGCGTACTGTGACGGGTGCGATCATACCAGCACTAATGCACCGGATCCCATCAGAACTCCGAAGTTAAGCGTGCTTGGGCGAGAGTAGTACTAGGATGGGTGACCCCCTGGGAAGTCCTCGTGTTGCACCCCTTTTTTATTTTATTTTTTTTTTTTTTGCTCCGGAGCCGTCTACGGTCTATGCGTTGCCAAGCTTTTCTTTTAATTTGCCTGAGAACGGGACGGGTGTTTGGCCGCATGAAGCGACGTGCGCCGACGCCGCGGGCGGGTCCCGCTGCCGGGAAGAACAGCTTCATGATTAGAATATGTACGATTGGCGTGCGTACTGTGACGGGTGCGATCATACCAGCACTAATGCACCGGATCCCATCAGAACTCCGAAGTTAAGCGTGCTTGGGCGAGAGTAGTACTAGGATGGGTGACCCCCTGGGAAGTCCTCGTGTTGCACCCCTTTTTTATTTTTATTTTTTTTTTTTGCTCCGGAGCCGTCTACGGTCTATGCGTTGCCAAGCTTTTCTTTTAATTTGCCTGAGAACGGGACGGGTGTTTGGCCGCATGAAGCGACGTGCGCCGACGCCGCGGGCGGGTCCCGCTGCCGGGAAGAACAGCTTCATGATTAGAATATGTACGATTGGCGTGCGTACTGTGACGGGTGCGATCATACCAGCACTAATGCACCGGATCCCATCAGAACTCCGAAGTTAAGCGTGCTTGGGCGAGAGTAGTACTAGGATGGGTGACCCCCTGGGAAGTCCTCGTGTTGCACCCCTTTTTTATTTTTATTTTTTTTTTTTGCTCCGGAGCCGTCTACGGTCTATGCGTTGCCAAGCTTTTCTTTTAATTTGCCTGAGAACGGGACGGGTGTTTGGCCGCATGAAGCGACGTGCGCCGACGCCGCGGGCGGGTCCCGCTGCCGGGAAGAACAGCTTCATGATTAGAATATGTACGATTGGCGTGCGTACTGTGACGGGTGCGATCATACCAGCACTAATGCACCGGATCCCATCAGAACTCCGAAGTTAAGCGTGCTTGGGCGAGAGTAGTACTAGGATGGGTGACCCCCTGGGAAGTCCTCGTGTTGCACCCCTTTTTTATTTTATTTTTTTTTTTTTGCTCCGGAGCCGTCTACGGTCTATGCGTTGCCAAGCTTTTCTTTTAATTTGCCTGAGAACGGGACGGGTGTTTGGCCGCATGAAGCGACGTGCGCCGACGCCGCGGGCGGGTCCCGCTGCCGGGAAGAACAGCTTCATGATTAGAATATGTACGATTGGCGTGCGTACTGTGACGGGTGCGATCATACCAGCACTAATGCACCGGATCCCATCAGAACTCCGAAGTTAAGCGTGCTTGGGCGAGAGTAGTACTAGGATGGGTGACCCCCTGGGAAGTCCTCGTGTTGCACCCCTTTTTTATTTTATTTTTTTTTTTTTGCTCCGGAGCCGTCTACGGTCTATGCGTTGCCAAGCTTTTCTTTTAATTTGCCTGAGAACGGGACGGGTGTTTGGCCGCATGAAGCGACGTGCGCCGACGCCGCGGGCGGGTCCCGCTGCCGGGAAGAACAGCTTCATGATTAGAATATGTACGATTGGCGTGCGTACTGTGACGGGTGCGATCATACCAGCACTAATGCACCGGATCCCATCAGAACTCCGAAGTTAAGCGTGCTTGGGCGAGAGTAGTACTAGGATGGGTGACCCCCTGGGAAGTCCTCGTGTTGCACCCCTTTTTTATTTTATTTTTTTTTTTTTGCTCCGGAGCCGTCTACGGTCTATGCGTTGCCAAGCTTTTCTTTTAATTTGCCTGAGAACGGGACGGGTGTTTGGCCGCATGAAGCGACGTGCGCCGACGCCGCGGGCGGGTCCCGCTGCCGGGAAGAACAGCTTCATGATTAGAATATGTACGATTGGCGTGCGTACTGTGACGGGTGCGATCATACCAGCACTAATGCACCGGATCCCATCAGAACTCCGAAGTTAAGCGTGCTTGGGCGAGAGTAGTACTAGGATGGGTGACCCCCTGGGAAGTCCTCGTGTTGCACCCCTTTTTTATTTTTATTTTTTTTTTTTGCTCCGGAGCCGTCTACGGTCTATGCGTTGCCAAGCTTTTCTTTTAATTTGCCTGAGAACGGGACGGGTGTTTGGCCGCATGAAGCGACGTGCGCCGACGCCGCGGGCGGGTCCCGCTGCCGGGAAGAACAGCTTCATGATTAGAATATGTACGATTGGCGTGCGTACTGTGACGGGTGCGATCATACCAGCACTAATGCACCGGATCCCATCAGAACTCCGAAGTTAAGCGTGCTTGGGCGAGAGTAGTACTAGGATGGGTGACCCCCTGGGAAGTCCTCGTGTTGCACCCCTTTTTTATTTTTATTTTTTTTTTTTTGCTCCGGAGCCGTCTACGGTCTATGCGTTGCCAAGCTTTTCTTTTAATTTGCCTGAGAACGGGACGGGTGTTTGGCCGCATGAAGCGACGTGCGCCGACGCCGCGGGCGGGTCCCGCTGCCGGGAAGAACAGCTTCATGATTAGAATATGTACGATTGGCGTGCGTACTGTGACGGGTGCGATCATACCAGCACTAATGCACCGGATCCCATCAGAACTCCGAAGTTAAGCGTGCTTGGGCGAGAGTAGTACTAGGATGGGTGACCCCCTGGGAAGTCCTCGTGTTGCACCCCTTTTTTATTTTATTTTTTTTTTTTTGCTCCGGAGCCGTCTACGGTCTATGCGTTGCCAAGCTTTTCTTTTAATTTGCCTGAGAACGGGACGGGTGTTTGGCCGCATGAAGCGACGTGCGCCGACGCCGCGGGCGGGTCCCGCTGCCGGGAAGAACAGCTTCATGATTAGAATATGTACGATTGGCGTGCGTACTGTGACGGGTGCGATCATACCAGCACTAATGCACCGGATCCCATCAGAACTCCGAAGTTAAGCGTGCTTGGGCGAGAGTAGTACTAGGATGGGTGACCCCCTGGGAAGTCCTCGTGTTGCACCCCTTTTTTATTTTATTTTTTTTTTTTTGCTCCGGAGCCGTCTACGGTCTATGCGTTGCCAAGCTTTTCTTTTAATTTGCCTGAGAACGGGACGGGTGTTTGGCCGCATGAAGCGACGTGCGCCGACGCCGCGGGCGGGTCCCGCTGCCGGGAAGAACAGCTTCATGATTAGAATATGTACGATTGGCGTGCGTACTGTGACGGGTGCGATCATACCAGCACTAATGCACCGGATCCCATCAGAACTCCGAAGTTAAGCGTGCTTGGGCGAGAGTAGTACTAGGATGGGTGACCCCCTGGGAAGTCCTCGTGTTGCACCCCTTTTTTATTTTTATTTTTTTTTTTTGCTCCGGAGCCGTCTACGGTCTATGCGTTGCCAAGCTTTTCTTTTAATTTGCCTGAGAACGGGACGGGTGTTTGGCCGCATGAAGCGACGTGCGCCGACGCCGCGGGCGGGTCCCGCTGCCGGGAAGAACAGCTTCATGATTAGAATATGTACGATTGGCGTGCGTACTGTGACGGGTGCGATCATACCAGCACTAATGCACCGGATCCCATCAGAACTCCGAAGTTAAGCGTGCTTGGGCGAGAGTAGTACTAGGATGGGTGACCCCCTGGGAAGTCCTCGTGTTGCACCCCTTTTTTATTTTTATTTTTTTTTTTTTGCTCCGGAGCCGTCTACGGTCTATGCGTTGCCAAGCTTTTCTTTTAATTTGCCTGAGAACGGGACGGGTGTTTGGCCGCATGAAGCGACGTGCGCCGACGCCGCGGGCGGGTCCCGCTGCCGGGAAGAACAGCTTCATGATTAGAATATGTACGATTGGCGTGCGTACTGTGACGGGTGCGATCATACCAGCACTAATGCACCGGATCCCATCAGAACTCCGAAGTTAAGCGTGCTTGGGCGAGAGTAGTACTAGGATGGGTGACCCCCTGGGAAGTCCTCGTGTTGCACCCCTTTTTTATTTTTATTTTTTTTTTTTTGCTCCGGAGCCGTCTACGGTCTATGCGTTGCCAAGCTTTTCTTTTAATTTGCCTGAGAACGGGACGGGTGTTTGGCCGCATGAAGCGACGTGCGCCGACGCCGCGGGCGGGTCCCGCTGCCGGGAAGAACAGCTTCATGATTAGAATATGTACGATTGGCGTGCGTACTGTGACGGGTGCGATCATACCAGCACTAATGCACCGGATCCCATCAGAACTCCGAAGTTAAGCGTGCTTGGGCGAGAGTAGTACTAGGATGGGTGACCCCCTGGGAAGTCCTCGTGTTGCACCCCTTTTTTATTTTTATTTTTTTTTTTTTGCTCCGGAGCCGTCTACGGTCTATGCGTTGCCAAGCTTTTCTTTTAATTTGCCTGAGAACGGGACGGGTGTTTGGCCGCATGAAGCGACGTGCGCCGACGCCGCGGGCGGGTCCCGCTGCCGGGAAGAACAGCTTCATGATTAGAATATGTACGATTGGCGTGCGTACTGTGACGGGTGCGATCATACCAGCACTAATGCACCGGATCCCATCAGAACTCCGAAGTTAAGCGTGCTTGGGCGAGAGTAGTACTAGGATGGGTGACCCCCTGGGAAGTCCTCGTGTTGCACCCCTTTTTTATTTTATTTTTTTTTTTTTGCTCCGGAGCCGTCTACGGTCTATGCGTTGCCAAGCTTTTCTTTTAATTTGCCTGAGAACGGGACGGGTGTTTGGCCGCATGAAGCGACGTGCGCCGACGCCGCGGGCGGGTCCCGCTGCCGGGAAGAACAGCTTCATGATTAGAATATGTACGATTGGCGTGCGTACTGTGACGGGTGCGATCATACCAGCACTAATGCACCGGATCCCATCAGAACTCCGAAGTTAAGCGTGCTTGGGCGAGAGTAGTACTAGGATGGGTGACCCCCTGGGAAGTCCTCGTGTTGCACCCCTTTTTTATTTTTATTTTTTTTTTTTTGCTCCGGAGCCGTCTACGGTCTATGCGTTGCCAAGCTTTTCTTTTAATTTGCCTGAGAACGGGACGGGTGTTTGGCCGCATGAAGCGACGTGCGCCGACGCCGCGGGCGGGTCCCGCTGCCGGGAAGAACAGCTTCATGATTAGAATATGTACGATTGGCGTGCGTACTGTGACGGGTGCGATCATACCAGCACTAATGCACCGGATCCCATCAGAACTCCGAAGTTAAGCGTGCTTGGGCGAGAGTAGTACTAGGATGGGTGACCCCCTGGGAAGTCCTCGTGTTGCACCCCTTTTTTATTTTATTTTTTTTTTTTTTGCTCCGGAGCCGTCTACGGTCTATGCGTTGCCAAGCTTTTCTTTTAATTTGCCTGAGAACGGGACGGGTGTTTGGCCGCATGAAGCGACGTGCGCCGACGCCGCGGGCGGGTCCCGCTGCCGGGAAGAACAGCTTCATGATTAGAATATGTACGATTGGCGTGCGTACTGTGACGGGTGCGATCATACCAGCACTAATGCACCGGATCCCATCAGAACTCCGAAGTTAAGCGTGCTTGGGCGAGAGTAGTACTAGGATGGGTGACCCCCTGGGAAGTCCTCGTGTTGCACCCCTTTTTTATTTTATTTTTTTTTTTTTGCTCCGGAGCCGTCTACGGTCTATGCGTTGCCAAGCTTTTCTTTTAATTTGCCTGAGAACGGGACGGGTGTTTGGCCGCATGAAGCGACGTGCGCCGACGCCGCGGGCGGGTCCCGCTGCCGGGAAGAACAGCTTCATGATTAGAATATGTACGATTGGCGTGCGTACTGTGACGGGTGCGATCATACCAGCACTAATGCACCGGATCCCATCAGAACTCCGAAGTTAAGCGTGCTTGGGCGAGAGTAGTACTAGGATGGGTGACCCCCTGGGAAGTCCTCGTGTTGCACCCCTTTTTTATTTTTATTTTTTTTTTTTTGCTCCGGAGCCGTCTACGGTCTATGCGTTGCCAAGCTTTTCTTTTAATTTGCCTGAGAACGGGACGGGTGTTTGGCCGCATGAAGCGACGTGCGCCGACGCCGCGGGCGGGTCCCGCTGCCGGGAAGAACAGCTTCATGATTAGAATATGTACGATTGGCGTGCGTACTGTGACGGGTGCGATCATACCAGCACTAATGCACCGGATCCCATCAGAACTCCGAAGTTAAGCGTGCTTGGGCGAGAGTAGTACTAGGATGGGTGACCCCCTGGGAAGTCCTCGTGTTGCACCCCTTTTTTATTTTTATTTTTTTTTTTTTGCTCCGGAGCCGTCTACGGTCTATGCGTTGCCAAGCTTTTCTTTTAATTTGCCTGAGAACGGGACGGGTGTTTGGCCGCATGAAGCGACGTGCGCCGACGCCGCGGGCGGGTCCCGCTGCCGGGAAGAACAGCTTCATGATTAGAATATGTACGATTGGCGTGCGTACTGTGACGGGTGCGATCATACCAGCACTAATGCACCGGATCCCATCAGAACTCCGAAGTTAAGCGTGCTTGGGCGAGAGTAGTACTAGGATGGGTGACCCCCTGGGAAGTCCTCGTGTTGCACCCCTTTTTTATTTTTATTTTTTTTTTTTTGCTCCGGAGCCGTCTACGGTCTATGCGTTGCCAAGCTTTTCTTTTAATTTGCCTGAGAACGGGACGGGTGTTTGGCCGCATGAAGCGACGTGCGCCGACGCCGCGGGCGGGTCCCGCTGCCGGGAAGAACAGCTTCATGATTAGAATATGTACGATTGGCGTGCGTACTGTGACGGGTGCGATCATACCAGCACTAATGCACCGGATCCCATCAGAACTCCGAAGTTAAGCGTGCTTGGGCGAGAGTAGTACTAGGATGGGTGACCCCCTGGGAAGTCCTCGTGTTGCACCCCTTTTTTATTTTATTTTTTTTTTTTTGCTCCGGAGCCGTCTACGGTCTATGCGTTGCCAAGCTTTTCTTTTAATTTGCCTGAGAACGGGACGGGTGTTTGGCCGCATGAAGCGACGTGCGCCGACGCCGCGGGCGGGTCCCGCTGCCGGGAAGAACAGCTTCATGATTAGAATATGTACGATTGGCGTGCGTACTGTGACGGGTGCGATCATACCAGCACTAATGCACCGGATCCCATCAGAACTCCGAAGTTAAGCGTGCTTGGGCGAGAGTAGTACTAGGATGGGTGACCCCCTGGGAAGTCCTCGTGTTGCACCCCTTTTTTATTTTATTTTTTTTTTTTTGCTCCGGAGCCGTCTACGGTCTATGCGTTGCCAAGCTTTTCTTTTAATTTGCCTGAGAACGGGACGGGTGTTTGGCCGCATGAAGCGACGTGCGCCGACGCCGCGGGCGGGTCCCGCTGCCGGGAAGAACAGCTTCATGATTAGAATATGTACGATTGGCGTGCGTACTGTGACGGGTGCGATCATACCAGCACTAATGCACCGGATCCCATCAGAACTCCGAAGTTAAGCGTGCTTGGGCGAGAGTAGTACTAGGATGGGTGACCCCCTGGGAAGTCCTCGTGTTGCACCCCTTTTTTATTTTATTTTTTTTTTTTTGCTCCGGAGCCGTCTACGGTCTATGCGTTGCCAAGCTTTTCTTTTAATTTGCCTGAGAACGGGACGGGTGTTTGGCCGCATGAAGCGACGTGCGCCGACGCCGCGGGCGGGTCCCGCTGCCGGGAAGAACAGCTTCATGATTAGAATATGTACGATTGGCGTGCGTACTGTGACGGGTGCGATCATACCAGCACTAATGCACCGGATCCCATCAGAACTCCGAAGTTAAGCGTGCTTGGGCGAGAGTAGTACTAGGATGGGTGACCCCCTGGGAAGTCCTCGTGTTGCACCCCTTTTTTATTTTTATTTTTTTTTTTTGCTCCGGAGCCGTCTACGGTCTATGCGTTGCCAAGCTTTTCTTTTAATTTGCCTGAGAACGGGACGGGTGTTTGGCCGCATGAAGCGACGTGCGCCGACGCCGCGGGCGGGTCCCGCTGCCGGGAAGAACAGCTTCATGATTAGAATATGTACGATTGGCGTGCGTACTGTGACGGGTGCGATCATACCAGCACTAATGCACCGGATCCCATCAGAACTCCGAAGTTAAGCGTGCTTGGGCGAGAGTAGTACTAGGATGGGTGACCCCCTGGGAAGTCCTCGTGTTGCACCCCTTTTTTATTTTATTTTTTTTTTTTTGCTCCGGAGCCGTCTACGGTCTATGCGTTGCCAAGCTTTTCTTTTAATTTGCCTGAGAACGGGACGGGTGTTTGGCCGCATGAAGCGACGTGCGCCGACGCCGCGGGCGGGTCCCGCTGCCGGGAAGAACAGCTTCATGATTAGAATATGTACGATTGGCGTGCGTACTGTGACGGGTGCGATCATACCAGCACTAATGCACCGGATCCCATCAGAACTCCGAAGTTAAGCGTGCTTGGGCGAGAGTAGTACTAGGATGGGTGACCCCCTGGGAAGTCCTCGTGTTGCACCCCTTTTTTATTTTATTTTTTTTTTTTTGCTCCGGAGCCGTCTACGGTCTATGCGTTGCCAAGCTTTTCTTTTAATTTGCCTGAGAACGGGACGGGTGTTTGGCCGCATGAAGCGACGTGCGCCGACGCCGCGGGCGGGTCCCGCTGCCGGGAAGAACAGCTTCATGATTAGAATATGTACGATTGGCGTGCGTACTGTGACGGGTGCGATCATACCAGCACTAATGCACCGGATCCCATCAGAACTCCGAAGTTAAGCGTGCTTGGGCGAGAGTAGTACTAGGATGGGTGACCCCCTGGGAAGTCCTCGTGTTGCACCCCTTTTTTATTTTATTTTTTTTTTTTGCTCCGGAGCCGTCTACGGTCTATGCGTTGCCAAGCTTTTCTTTTAATTTGCCTGAGAACGGGACGGGTGTTTGGCCGCATGAAGCGACGTGCGCCGACGCCGCGGGCGGGTCCCGCTGCCGGGAAGAACAGCTTCATGATTAGAATATGTACGATTGGCGTGCGTACTGTGACGGGTGCGATCATACCAGCACTAATGCACCGGATCCCATCAGAACTCCGAAGTTAAGCGTGCTTGGGCGAGAGTAGTACTAGGATGGGTGACCCCCTGGGAAGTCCTCGTGTTGCACCCCTTTTTTATTTTTATTTTTTTTTTTTTGCTCCGGAGCCGTCTACGGTCTATGCGTTGCCAAGCTTTTCTTTTAATTTGCCTGAGAACGGGACGGGTGTTTGGCCGCATGAAGCGACGTGCGCCGACGCCGCGGGCGGGTCCCGCTGCCGGGAAGAACAGCTTCATGATTAGAATATGTACGATTGGCGTGCGTACTGTGACGGGTGCGATCATACCAGCACTAATGCACCGGATCCCATCAGAACTCCGAAGTTAAGCGTGCTTGGGCGAGAGTAGTACTAGGATGGGTGACCCCCTGGGAAGTCCTCGTGTTGCACCCCTTTTTTATTTTATTTTTTTTTTTTTGCTCCGGAGCCGTCTACGGTCTATGCGTTGCCAAGCTTTTCTTTTAATTTGCCTGAGAACGGGACGGGTGTTTGGCCGCATGAAGCGACGTGCGCCGACGCCGCGGGCGGGTCCCGCTGCCGGGAAGAACAGCTTCATGATTAGAATATGTACGATTGGCGTGCGTACTGTGACGGGTGCGATCATACCAGCACTAATGCACCGGATCCCATCAGAACTCCGAAGTTAAGCGTGCTTGGGCGAGAGTAGTACTAGGATGGGTGACCCCCTGGGAAGTCCTCGTGTTGCACCCCTTTTTTATTTTTATTTTTTTTTTTTGCTCCGGAGCCGTCTACGGTCTATGCGTTGCCAAGCTTTTCTTTTAATTTGCCTGAGAACGGGACGGGTGTTTGGCCGCATGAAGCGACGTGCGCCGACGCCGCGGGCGGGTCCCGCTGCCGGGAAGAACAGCTTCATGATTAGAATATGTACGATTGGCGTGCGTACTGTGACGGGTGCGATCATACCAGCACTAATGCACCGGATCCCATCAGAACTCCGAAGTTAAGCGTGCTTGGGCGAGAGTAGTACTAGGATGGGTGACCCCCTGGGAAGTCCTCGTGTTGCACCCCTTTTTTATTTTTATTTTTTTTTTTTGCTCCGGAGCCGTCTACGGTCTATGCGTTGCCAAGCTTTTCTTTTAATTTGCCTGAGAACGGGACGGGTGTTTGGCCGCATGAAGCGACGTGCGCCGACGCCGCGGGCGGGTCCCGCTGCCGGGAAGAACAGCTTCATGATTAGAATATGTACGATTGGCGTGCGTACTGTGACGGGTGCGATCATACCAGCACTAATGCACCGGATCCCATCAGAACTCCGAAGTTAAGCGTGCTTGGGCGAGAGTAGTACTAGGATGGGTGACCCCCTGGGAAGTCCTCGTGTTGCACCCCTTTTTTATTTTATTTTTTTTTTTTTGCTCCGGAGCCGTCTACGGTCTATGCGTTGCCAAGCTTTTCTTTTAATTTGCCTGAGAACGGGACGGGTGTTTGGCCGCATGAAGCGACGTGCGCCGACGCCGCGGGCGGGTCCCGCTGCCGGGAAGAACAGCTTCATGATTAGAATATGTACGATTGGCGTGCGTACTGTGACGGGTGCGATCATACCAGCACTAATGCACCGGATCCCATCAGAACTCCGAAGTTAAGCGTGCTTGGGCGAGAGTAGTACTAGGATGGGTGACCCCCTGGGAAGTCCTCGTGTTGCACCCCTTTTTTATTTTATTTTTTTTTTTTTGCTCCGGAGCCGTCTACGGTCTATGCGTTGCCAAGCTTTTCTTTTAATTTGCCTGAGAACGGGACGGGTGTTTGGCCGCATGAAGCGACGTGCGCCGACGCCGCGGGCGGGTCCCGCTGCCGGGAAGAACAGCTTCATGATTAGAATATGTACGATTGGCGTGCGTACTGTGACGGGTGCGATCATACCAGCACTAATGCACCGGATCCCATCAGAACTCCGAAGTTAAGCGTGCTTGGGCGAGAGTAGTACTAGGATGGGTGACCCCCTGGGAAGTCCTCGTGTTGCACCCCTTTTTTATTTTATTTTTTTTTTTTTGCTCCGGAGCCGTCTACGGTCTATGCGTTGCCAAGCTTTTCTTTTAATTTGCCTGAGAACGGGACGGGTGTTTGGCCGCATGAAGCGACGTGCGCCGACGCCGCGGGCGGGTCCCGCTGCCGGGAAGAACAGCTTCATGATTAGAATATGTACGATTGGCGTGCGTACTGTGACGGGTGCGATCATACCAGCACTAATGCACCGGATCCCATCAGAACTCCGAAGTTAAGCGTGCTTGGGCGAGAGTAGTACTAGGATGGGTGACCCCCTGGGAAGTCCTCGTGTTGCACCCCTTTTTTATTTTATTTTTTTTTTTTTGCTCCGGAGCCGTCTACGGTCTATGCGTTGCCAAGCTTTTCTTTTAATTTGCCTGAGAACGGGACGGGTGTTTGGCCGCATTAAGCGACGTGCGCCGACGCCGCGGGCGGGTCCCGCTGCCGGGAAGAACAACTTCATGATTAGAATATGTACGATTGGCGTGCGTACTGTGACGGGTGCGACTTGCGCCGACGCCGTGGGCGGGTATCATCTTCACAAAATTAATTCGTGTTTAAGCATAAACTTTGAAAAGCCATATCTTGGTGTAGGAAGCTCCGTTTTGGGTGAATTTTTTTTTGATTTTGGGTATCTCTGAAAGAGCTACGCATTGAAAATTGCCTACGGCGATTTTCTGAGTCTACTTTTTGAAAAAAATACATTTTTCTATACTTTTTTTAAATTTTTAGCACAAAGGCTATTCTTTCCTATGAAATAACGATAACATTTGAAAATCAATAAATAGTTTTATTAGCTTGAATTTGGCAGGTTCTAAATATGGTATTATGAAGCAAATTTATCATTTAAAAGCAATTCACCATGTCTTCCTAGGCTGAAGCAATTCATACATGTTACTTGTTACATTGCAATTCAGCTAAATGCTCTTAAACGGAGTGGTCCCAAACGAGTTGCACGTCTTTTAAAGATCATGCTCATGATGAAATAATTGGAGACCTAAGTGCTTCATCATAAACGCGAGATCAACAAATTGACTTTACTGAATTAAGAAGTTTAAAGCTTTTACGTCATGAGTTGTTTTGTTTCTCATGTTGAACCAAAAAGCATTCATGAGGCTTTACAAGATGAGTTTTGGATAGCCATGATGGAAGATGAGTTTCTACAATTCAAATGATGTATGGAGTTGGTAGAACAACCACCTAGTGTGAATGTTATTGGTACAAAATGTGTTTCCAAAAATACTTATGAGTGTGGAACAATTGAGCAACAAGGCTAGCTTAGTGGCTCAAGGTTTTACTCATATTGAAGGACTTAACTATGAATAAACTTTTGCTCCGATTCCAGGGATTGAGGTTGTACAATTATTCCTTGCCATTGCATGTACACTTGGTTTTAATATATTTCAAAAAGACATCAAGTCAGCCTTCTTGAATGGATTATCAAAGTGGAGATCTATGCAGAAGAGCAGTGCACACCTCATGCATAAAGATTTCGAATTTATGGTTGGAGACAAGGTGCTCCTCCAGATCTCGCCGATGTGAGGTGTGATGCAGTTTAAGAAACAAGGAAAGTTGAATCCTCGTTATGTAGGATCTTTTGAGATCCTTGTTCGAGTGGGGAATCTGGTGCACATATTAGCTTTTCCTACTGCTTTGGAAAGAGTTCATAACGTATGTCATATATCCCGGCTATAGAAATACATTCATGACCCATAGCATGTTCTCCGGCCATAACAGATTGAGCTGAATGAACTCATGTATGAAGAGAGACCATACAGAACCATTGTTATGGTCAAGATTTTATGGTCGAACCACGGTATACAGGAAGCTACCTCTGAGTTGAGCTGGATATGCATTAGAAAAATCCCAACTTATTCCTGGATGAGACTTCTACTCAGGTGAATACTCCATAGGATTTTTTGTGCTGGTTCATATGGAACTACTGTGCGAATTAACCTCCCTAAACTCTATCGGTGAAACGTCCAGGGCAAAGTTTAATCCAAAAGAGGTGGGGCGGTCCTACTCATGGGCTGGGGGGGGGGGGGGGGGGGGGCGAGCTCAAAGTGTGTAATTAATTTCTTGGGTTAAATGTTAAAAAGGGCCATAACAAGGAGGCTATTCCGCTTTTAGGCCATAACAAGTTGCAATTATGAAAACAGGCCATAACAAACACAGTTTTGTAAAATTTAGGCCATAGGACCAATTTGAAATTAATAAAGTTGTTATCCTTTATTTCATTCATACCCCAAGGAAGTTTGACTTTATTTACTTTAGTCCTTTCTCAATATACTTAATTTTTCATTATATAAATGACACCCAATGCGCTTGAAAATTGGTATCAGAGCCTAGGTTTTATTGAAGAACATATTAATTATATTATTTATAATATTTTATTTCTTAATGGAGAAGATTTAATTATTTAATGGATTCAATTAATTTGAAACCCACAAGTTATTTCCAAATTTTGGAAATAAAAAATAGAAAATTCCAAAGGAATTTCTTGAACCTGTCCCATGGACAAGATATTATCAAAATCAGTTTCTTTCCTAAAAATGAGAGGAACGGACTGGAAAGAAATTGATCCGGATAGCTCTAAGTTATCAAAAGACTTAAGAGAAATCCAAAAGACGATTCAAGATTTTGGTAACCGGGTATTAATTATACCTGGGAAAATAGATAACTTGAATCAGACAACAGATGAGATCTTGAAAGTATTTCAAGATCTAAAGAAAGAAATTTTGAATCTGAAATTTGACATTTCGGATATCAAGAAAAGGCAGAAGGATATTCCTGGATCTTCCAAGAATAACCAAGCCAATATTAGAGATGCATTCGGACCAGTACAAGCTTTACATCAAAAGGGTAAAGCAACTATGGTTCCAAAGCAGAAATCACAAGAAGAGCTTATGATCGATCTCCTGAAAACAGTCGAATGAGTGTTTCCAGGGCAGATCTATCAGATCTACAAGAATTAGCAGAATCATTTTCCCAACTTGGGATTATGGATCTGGTTAATGTAAAACCCAATGAAGTCCTTCAATTGGGTTATACGGAAGGATCAGGATCCAACGTGACCCACGATGGACCGCCTGATGTTCCAATGAGAGAGAGTACAGACTTCTACATGAACAGGTATCCTGAGGTGCATCTCAATGCAAGACGAAACCCAGGACGGAACCCAAGTAGAGCACCAGAATCCACACCGTGGGCCAAGACGATGTTACAACCATTAAATCCATATGGCATAACACTAAACCTCGACGTTATCGACTTCCGAAACATCGAAGACCTGATCGATGAATGGGTAGCTTCAATGAAGATTGCAGCAACTACCCTGGAACTCGATAAAGAAAACTTTGTCAGATTAATAGAGCTGAGTCTCGAAGGATCGGCAAAGCTGGGCTGGAAAAACTCCACGACTGCTTTAAAAGAGCAAATACTCGAGGGAGAATCCAAAAGCACAATCTGTGAAAGATTTGGCCTCTTATTCAAAACCCATTTTGTAGGAGATGGGTATTTTGAAGAACAGAGAACCGAAAAAATCAAGGTCTATACCCAAGCATTATTGGGTATGGAGTTAAGAAGTATTTGCGCAGTAGACGAATACATCTACTGGTTTCGTAAATACTATTTTCGGAGCGAAATGACAGCTGAAGTAGCATGTCCCATGTTCTTTGCAAAGATCTGCAGCCCATGGAGAGAAATGTTGATCCAATCGTACACAGTACCTTCTGGTACAGTGGACTCAATAGCTCGAAGAATGTCCTTCTTAAAGGATAAACTCAGAGAATGGTGTCAACAGGCAGCAGCCCAAAAGAACATCAAGAGACTAAGAGGTAAAATAAAAAGAACTCCTCTTTGCTGTGAAAATAACGATTTTCCAACAATTATAGGAGAATCAGGAGAAAAGAGGAAAAAGAAGAAGAGTCGGGGCTCATACAGTAGGAGTTTCAGAAGACCTCCATTCCGAAGAAGAAGGGCATGGTGGTCCAAGAGCAAGGCCAGATCATACAAAACTGGACAAAGAACGGGAACGGCGAAGAGTTCATCCCAAGGTTCAACTAGCTCAGCAGCAAGGAGCACGGGGAGAACGACGTCCAAGAGAACATTCAGACGAGCCCATACCCGAGCCAACGAAAGTTTCAAGGACTGCAACTGTTGGAAGTGTGGAGCCAGAGGTCATATCTCACCCGATTGCCCTCAGAATCGTGAGGTACGAATGTACGAAGCCACGGAGGATATCGTGGAAGCAGTCTACCATGGAAAGCTGGTACCAGTCTATCAGTTTGAGGACATCCCCTCGGATGAAAGCATCTACGAGGAAGAATTAAGAAGTGACTCAGACTCATATTCAGATGGATCTTCAACCGAGTCTGACTGAAGAAGACAGGATTCAGACCACTGAAAACCTGTCTGAATTCTTTTCAAGGATGACGATCTCGAATCGAACCATGGAAAGAATAATGCGACAAGATTCCAACCTCAGCCCATATGACGGATTCAGAATTGGCGGGATTGGACGAGTTCTTAACCAGATGGGACTCAACCAGAGAAGACATAACATCATCTACAAGGTAAGTGCAGGTGAGTTTGCAATTCCTATGGAACTTACTTGTAATGTTATGGATATGCAATTAATTCCTAAAGAAGAAATTCTTGAGGAATTAAGCAGAATGAAGGAGGAAATCGCCATTACTATGAAATGGATCCACATAGGAGCCATTGAAGTAGTAATTAAGGCAACCTTCAAAGAAGGCATTGATTCTGAATTGCATCTATCAGTCACTGATAGAAGAATCAATAACCTTAGAGATGGTCTTCTTGGAACTATGGTAGGAAATTTATATGCTGGGAAATTAATGTTTGACATACATCCCAGAATTTCCTATAACTTAGCTGACCAAGATTTTAGTAGAGTTCTAACCCTTCATCAGGATTTTAAAAGAAAAGATCTGATGAAAGAAGGGAACAGACCATATTCTATAACTTATAGAATCTCTTATGCACTTTCCAATAGTCATCATTCTGACTTATTTCTCAGGAAAGAATATATAGAAATTCCTAGAATTTTCAAGGAATTTGCTAAAGTCATGACTCCAAATCCTACCCAAATTCCAAGGTTAGGAGGAGTAGACATACAAATAAGAGATCATCCAATTCTAGACAGATCAACGAGTGCTAGAATTGAGTACGCAAGCCGTATGTCTTTTTCGGAAGACAGAATTATGGCATATAAAGGGATGGAGTTCATCAAAGATCTAACTCCTCAATCCATTGGGGTAGATAATATAAAGATAAAATGCCCTGAAGGATGGAAAGAAATACGAGTAATATTCGACATCACTGAAAAGATTAACCGTTTTCCATGTGATGACTTATACTACTTGCAGCAGCCATCAATTGGAACCTATGAAGGAACAATTGAAATTGCAGGACACGAGATCAGAGTCTTAGGCACCGCCGGAAAAGACAATGGGGTTATGATTTTGGGATTAAGTTTTCTCGAAAATCATAAACCATGGGTAAGAAAGGATAATGGTATAGAATTTAATCTGAAGGGTCACACCATCAGAATTAAATGACAAGTCCATTCTCCATTTATATCTCAGTAGGGATAATATATGAAGAATATAAGTCAGAATATTTCGCAGCTTATATTGATTCAGGATCAGGTATTTGCACAGCAAAACCAGGAGTTTTCCCTAGCGAAGCTATGGAATCATTACCCATTATTGCAGGAAGAGATTTTTCCCAAAAAATCTTAGTACTAAATAAGGGTATTCGACAAGCCAATATCATGATTGGAGGAGCATTTGGTACACCTTGGTATAAGGTAAAAACGCCTCCTATTTACTTTCATGACACAGGAGCGGATATTTTGTTAGGAAACAATTTTATACAATCCTTTACAAAATATGTTCAAGATAACAAAAGAAATTTGTTAATATTTACCACAAGTTGTGGAAATGAGATACAGGTGTTGCACAGGGAAAAGGCATTCAACAGGTTAATGCCTATATTATTTCGCAGCAAACATGGTGATAATGATGCCAAACTAACCCATCCAAAAATGCAGGATAAAAGAAAGTTTGGTAAGGCTTTGTTGTCTTTTAGACAGCAAGGATTTGATGAAGCTTCTATTGAGGAAATTATAAACCTCAAAGAAGCAATGCAGGAAATGAAGTCATTAAATATAACTTCACTAGACATTGATGGGGAAACTAAATTGTCCCTCGAAAATGTCAAAAGACTTATCCAGAGAAACTTTAACGAGGATCCTCTGGCATGGTGGGATAAAAACAAGATCGAAGCCACTCTACAAGTAAAAGAACAATATAAATATGAGTATGTTCGATACAAACCCATCTTAATGAATATGCAGGATAAGAAAGATATGCAGCAAATTATCAAGGAGCATATTGATCTTAAACTCATCGAGCCTGGAGTCTCAGCTTATAGTAGCCCTGGATTCTTGGTAAGAAACCACGGTGAAATAAAGAGAGGTAAACCCAGGTTGGTAATAAACTATCAAGGTATTAACAAAATAATACAGTTTGATGGTTATTACATTCCGAGTAGAGAACACTTAATTGATTGCATCAAAGGTGCTAAAGTGTTTTCTAAATTTGATTGCAAATCTGGTTTCTATCAGATTAAGATGGAGAATGAGTCGAAGAAATTCACAGCATTCTCCACCCCACAAGGGCAATATATTTGGAATGTTATGCCAATGGGGCTTTCTAATGCCCCTCAGATATTCCAAAGAAAGATGGATAATCTATTTAAGGATTATCTAGAGTTTATGTTCGTCTACATAGATGACATTCTGATTGCATCTCGAAATATTAAAGAGCATATTAAACATCTTGAAATATTTTCTGATGCATGTCACAGGGAAGGTCTAGTTCTCTCTGAGAAAAAGGCCACTATCGCTGCTAACAAAATTGAATTCTTAGGAGTTCAAATTGATGAAGCAGGAATAGAGTTACAGGAACACATTGTGGAGAAAATCCGCAATTTTCCTGATATATTAAAAGACAAGAAACAACTTCAGAGTTTCTTAGGAGTTGTAAATTTTGCGGGTATGTTTATTAAAGACCTTGCAAAATATAGAAAGGATTTTAGACCACTCCTGAAAGAGACTGAAAGCTCTAGATGGAAATGGGAAGAAATCCATACCAAGAGAATTCGTGAACTAAAGCAAGTCTGTAATAGCTTGCCAAAACTCGCGATACCTCAGGATGAGGATGAGCTGGTAGTCTACACAGACGCCAATGATTTTCGATGGGCAGGAGTGCTCATGAGAAAAACAACTACGGGTCAAGAACCTTGTAGATACACAGGAGGGTTGTTCACTGAACAACAAGCCAAACTTTGGCATATTAACGAGAAGGAATTCTTTGCAGTATGGAAAACATTTAAAAAATGGCCTTTATTCTTACTTGCAAAGAAATTTGTATTAAAAGTTGATAATACTAATGTTAGGGCTTTTTTAAAAAATAAACTTGAATCAAAAATTGAAAAAGCTCGTATTATCAGATGGCAAGCTGAATGTCAATATTATACTTATGATATTGATGTTATAAAATCTCATGAAAATGTTCTTGCAGATTTCTTGACGAGAGATGGAAGCATTTGAAGCTGATTCCATCATTACGAGATTCAGGCACCTCAGAGAAAACCTAGAGGAGCTATCAAAGCATTTTGGACAGCTCGAGATCAATGCACGAGCAGCTGGCCAAATACAACAGAGCGATGTGGACATGGTCCGCAACAATATACGAACCTCCCATATAGCAATGACAGCACTATGGGAAACAGTATTAGAGCCAATCAGGAAAGCGTCAGCTTCCCTGGTAAACAAAGAGAAATGTGCCCAAAAAGCTAAAGTGGTCACATATGAAGAAGCAGATTCAAGCACTGCTTCAAAGGAACCATTGTCGGATACCGATAAAAATGTTGAGCAAGAGGAAAGTCACATTTCCGAAAGCTCAAGTCAACCCACTGCCTCTGGGGTGAAAGAGGAAGAAATTAACCTTAGGCCAATGACAGGCACCTCTAAGGTTAATTCAGATGAGAAGGTCCTATCTACTGCCTGGCTGGACTACCAAGGAAAATGGGAACAACTGGTTTCCAAAAAGGGAATTAACCCTAGCAAAACAGTAATCGAGACATCCGGGAGATACAACAGGGTATGGATGCTCGAAGGATCGAAACCAGAAGAAGTTCGGAAGTGGTATGACTTTGGAGCATTAGCATCTGTTCATACTACATCACCAGGGTTTCCGGAAATCGAAAAACTTCCGGGATGGATAAGTAGTGCGGTGCACGAATCATGGCAGAACAACCCGCACCTGCAAAGAGGAGATATTCTGGAGCTCAAGTTCATTTCAGCGGCACCAGAGATAGTCGGAAAAGGTTCTTATCCGGTCTTTCAATTTATTAAATTACAGAGACCTGATATGATTGCCTTCAACAGAGTTAAGTCTATGGATGAGAAGGCACCATTAGTATCTTCAATCAGCGAAGATGAAATCTCCACCCGACGAGCATGGGGATTCTGGGTCTGTCTCACCGAGATGGAAAAGGTTAAATATCCGTTTAAAATATTCTCAAACAATTTAAATGGATCGTTCCTGGTTAATTCTTTAACAGGGAAAAGCACAGAGTTTGCGGAAACCTCATTTGAGAAGAAGAGGTTACTCATCTGGGAAAACAAGTTGCCAGCAACCGAGTCTACCAGAAAAAAGGCATGCAATATGATGCATGTTGGCCAATGGGATAACCACATATGCCCATATTGTGCAGAACAGGAGAAACCCCTATTCGGCACAAAGATCCGGGTAACCCAGAAAAAATCCGGACCCGAACAGGACAAAGGGAAGAAACGTCCAAAAAACTTTCACAAGCCAAAGTAAGATTAGCTGGATGTAAAAGAAAAAGAGGTGTCGGCAACACTCATAATTAAAAGCCGACAAAGAATGGCAGAGTGGCTGGCAGAAAGTGGCCGACAAGAGAAGGTGGAAAGTTGACAAAAGCCACCTAACGCAATAATTCAAAAAAGGACAATAATGTAGCCGGTGGAAATTAAGGCCAAGTGACGAACGCAGTGACGTCACAAGGATTTAGAGGAAGATTGGAATCCGGGGCTGAAGTCCGCGGGCGCCTATAAATAAAGGAGTTTGAAGCAGATGGAAGGCATCGAAAATTCCTCCCAACTCTTCAAAGTATTTGTAATATTTCTCTTTCTGCATATTTCCTTTCAAGTCTGTAAAAGTATGGGGTATTCCCCCAAGAGTCTTGTATCCTCCATGAGGAACTAAGTGTCTGTCTTCTCCGTTAGGGGAAATTATGTTTAAATAATATTTTTAATATTTCTTCAGTAAAATCCAGGCTTCCAAATATCCCAAATATCCCGATAATATAATTAAAACCCTTTATTCATATCTTGATACGTCCTAAGGTAGGAAACGAAATAGGACTGTGCTGTTTGTTGCTGAAGGAGCCAAGAATCGGTGAACCATCGGTCGCGGCTGCGTGGTTGGAGGAAGTCCGTAAAATCCCGGAGCTTAGGAAACCCGGCAGCAAGGCGGTCAAAGCCAAGGTATGAAGTTTAGTGCTTAATTTAATTATCGGAAGCATGATGGGCGGTTATTGGATTAAATTTAATGAAAAATCTAAAGTTTGGGGTCAAAGTGTAAAAGGGCAAAAGTTGATAAGTCAACTGATGGGGTCAAAATATAATAAAGGAAAGTAGGTGGGCTCAATTATTATTTTAAAAAGTCTAAATGGCCCAAAATTGAACAAAAGTGGTTTGTTATGGCCTAAAATCATAACTCAAACTTGTTATGGCTCAAAAGTGGAAATGACTACTTGTTATGGCCTAAATTAACTATTAACTCTAATTTCTTATGTAATGTTATGAATTTTTGCTATGATAGAATATATTTTATGTAATTTACATGGCGAATAAGGAGGAGGAGAAAGAAGTATTACGTATTTTTGTTTGTGGGCGTTTTCTTTAATATATATAGACTCATCTACTCTTTAATCTTAAAAATAAAAAATAAACAAATAAATTTGGGCCCAATATATAAAGTTATAACTAAAGTCGTAATACGTTACTCGAATTTCTAACAATCGGACAAATTGGATTGTTTGTTTTTTACCCTACTAGAAGTGGTGAACGGAAGTGTAGCCGGCATTGTTTAAATTTTCGGCTTTCTAATAAGTCTTGCAAAAAAAAAAAAGTTGAACTGATGGCTGATACTCTTTTCATTTGGTTTATCGGCTTGTGCTATTAGCATTGGTGCTATTGTTGAAAGATATTTTTAAGTTTATTTTATATATTGAAGTCCGCCCCTCCGGCCGTAATAGTCTGCGTCCGCCATTGCCTCAAACTGATCTTTGTGAAAACTTTTGCTTATGTTCCTGTATAGATTTTTGGCATGATTATAAGTAGCCATTTTCTTGAATAATCCATGAAAACAATATGACGTTGGGTAGCGAAATTCTAAATCCACATGATTATAATGATGAATGGGATATGCCATGCCAACGTGTTCCTGAGAGACGTTGGGTTATGATGAAACAAAAGCAATAATGGCCCATGTGAGGAAGGTTTACATGTTGAAAGTTGGAAAATCAACGTGTCCTCACACCAATGCCAAGCCAACGTGTTCTTAGGCACACACTGTTGATTATCTTTGTGTAGGAATTTACAATACATCTTTTAGACTAGATAATTTGCTGGACTTCTTTTTTGTATATTAAAACTGGCAGTGTTTTTGTTAAAACATCAAAATATATGTTAGAGGATATAATCTATCTATACTATAATAAATCCTGAAAGAATATTTTTCCCGACTACCTGTTATACCCTTCTCATTTTTTTCCATATTCTCCTATGAAAAGTATTCTATTATGGGTATGAATGTAATTTTCCCCTACAAATTTTTAGGTCGGGTCTAAAATGTAAAATCACTTCATGTAAAAAAACCACAACCGTCAGATTACACAATTATTCATATGTAGCCGTCCAATTTCCTCCCTGCCTTCCCCTCTACTCATCGCCAACTCTCGCACTTCCCCATTACTCATCTTCAACATCGCCGTTACCTCGACTCTCTCCTCCTCCCTGCCTACCGCCGGTGCTCCCTCCATTGCAGAGCACTTCCCAACCCAACCGCCATTCAGTGGCTGGAATCGTGCTTCTACGGAGAGATTTCAGAATCGCATAACAGCTCTCCGACGCCATTAATGTTTTCCTCGACTCTCTCCTCCTCCTTGCCCACCATCGGCTCTCCCTCCCAAATCCGGCCCGACTGCTGCTCCTGTATGCGTAAAAAGGTTCAATGGTCTATCTATCTTTCTCCTTTTACCATTTACTACCATTTAAAACCGAATTTCTGTGTGTGTACATACAGCTTCAATTATGATACTGGCCATATTCACAAATCCCTCTTACATTAATTATTCTTATTGTCGTATGGGGAAATACGTACAAAAATGATCACATACATACTCCTATCCAGTTCGGTGCTTAGCTTATAGTATAGATATGCACTAGGAATATTATTGTGTTTATTCCAATCCCCAAAAAAAAAAATGAAGTTTATGTTTCTCCCGAGTTCTTTTTCTCTATATATCCAAATGCTTCATTCACATCTAAATGCTTCACTCACATTACAAAATTTTGCTTTACATAACTTCAATCCACTACACTACAGTTAGTTAATGATAATGATACACTAACTCCCAAAATGAGGTGTCCAAACAATCTCCCTAACACATGTATCGAACTGTTGGTGAAGGATTTGAACACCTCTTCAGAGTAAATAATTTCTATGAGTATAGTGTAGTACCATTGAAAAAAAAAATTAATTAACTTTATTGCATACACAGTACATAGTTCAAGTGTAGAATTTACTAATACATAAATTCAATTCAATAGAATACTTGCCAATTTTCTAAGCAGAGGTTCTAAGGTGAGTCAAAGCACATGTTCTATTATACCCCATTTGGATATATGTCCAAACAAAGCTCCATTATTTTTATGCTAAGGTGTTAAATATTTTGGGCACATAACCATTCAAAGAATGGACACTACAATGCCCATGTTGCCTTATACATACTTCAGTTATTCTTGCTTTCTGTATACTTTAGTTATTTTTTGATTTGGTTTTTCCACCATAATTTCTTGGGTTAAATGTTAAAAAGAGCCATAACAAGGAGGCTATTCCGCTTTTAGGCCATAACAAGTTACAATTATGAAAACATGCCATAACAAACACAATTTTGTAAAATTTAGGCCATAGGACCAATTTGAAATTAATAAAGGAACCCAACAACTTTTTCTTTATTTCATTCATACCCCAAGAAAGTTTGACTTTATTTACTTTAGTCCTTTCTCAATATACTTAATTTTTCATTATGCAAATGACTCATAATGCGCTTGAAAATTGGTATCAGAGCCTAGGTTTTATTGAAGAACATATTAATTATATTATTTATAATATTTTATCTCTTAATGGTGAAGATTTAATTAGTTAATGGATTCATTTAGTTTGAAACCTACGAGTTATTTCCAAAATTTGGAAATAAAAAATAGAAATTTCCAGAGGAAATTCTTGAACTTGTCTATAGGACAAGATATTATTAAAATTAATTTCTTTCATAAAAATGAGAGGAACTGACTGGAAAGAAATTGATCCGGATAGCTCTAAGTTATCACAAGACTTAAGAGAAATCCAAAAGACGATTCAAGATTATGGTAACCGGGTATTAATTATACCTGGAAAAATAGATAACTTGAATCAGTCAACAGAGGAGATCTTGAAATTATTTCAAGATCTAAAGAAAGAGATTTTGAATCTGAAATTTGACATTTCGGATATCAAGAAAAGGCAGAAGGATATTCCTGGATCTTCCAAGAATAACCAAGCCAACATTAGAGATGCATTTGGACCAATACAAGCTTTACACCAAAAAGGTAAAGCAACCATGGTTACAAAGCAGAAATCACAAGAAGAGCTTATGATCGATCTCCTGAAAACAGTCGAATGAGTGTTTCCAGGGCAGATCTATCAGATCTACAAGAATTAGCAGAATCATTTTCCCAACTTGGGATTATGGATCTAGTTAATGTAAAACCCAATGAAGTTCTTCAGCTGGGTTATGCGGAAGAATCAGGATCCAACGTGACCCACAATGGACCGCCTGATGTCCCAATGAGAGAAAGTACAAACTTCCACATAAACAGGTATCCTGAGGTGCATCTCAATGCAAGACGAAACCCAGGACGGAACCCAAGTGAGCACCAGAATCCACACCGTGGGCCAAGACGATGTTACAACCATTAAATCCATATGGCATAACACTGACCTGATCGATGAATGGGTAGCTTCAGTATGTCTTGGTTATTTTCGTTGCTGTATGGTTCAGGGTGAGGTGGAATTTAGGTCTATATGTGCGTTGATAATGTTGATCATAGAGATATGTTATGTTGCTGTCTTTTTCAAGGGAAGCTGAAGAGTGGCAAGGTATGCGGACTAAGCTTTGATAAGCTAATTTATTCACAAGTAGTCAGTCTTCAGAAAAGTTTCAAGTTTTGAGCCATGCTGTATTTAAGTTGAAAAACATTTGTAATTATTTCCAAGAGTTCGAATCATAATTATATGTAGATGATGAGAGCCACTTGTCCTTGTGAGAATTGTTGCTTCGGAAATTTTCTTTATTTTCTAAATATTTTTATTGCAACTGATCAATTGATGCAGTTAGTGTTTTCATTCATTAAGCTATAAGCTTCGGTGAATTATCTCTGGTTTCTATCGGCGACAATTTGAAGTTGTTCGGGGATTGTTTTGTATACTCAAGATGATGCCCAATGAGCACTAAGAATGATTCATCGGAACCGCAAACCAACGGCGGTGCTGCAGGGGAACGCCGCCGTGAGAAAGAATGGGAGCTTAGGCCCGGCGGAATGCTGGTCCATTTTTTGTTCCATCTAATTATCAGGATTCTGATTAGCGTTTTGAATTTTCTTTGCATTACTTTGATGGTTCTGTGTCGGCAAAATGCAGGGGAATTGAAGAAGATGTTATCCGGTCCTACTGGATTGCACCACGAGGATAAAAAGATATTTTACAAGGGGAAAGAGAGGGATTCCAAGACATTTCTTGATAGTATGGGAGTGAAAGACAAATCTAAACTCACTTTGGAGGAGGATCTAATTAGCTGTGAGTAAAGCTGTCAAAATGGGCTTGGCCCGTTGGGCCAGCCCGCCCCCGCCTCCCAAAAGGGTGGGTTGGGCTGAAAAATAAAGGCCCGTTTGAAAGCGGGCCTAAATGGGCTAGCCCGCCTGAACCCGCCGTCTCTTGGGCTGGCCCGCGGCGGGTGCGGGCCAGCCCGCAGGCTAAGCCAAAATTTTAATTTACTTAATTTTTTGTTAAATTTGTTATAAAAATCTAAATAACATATGTATTTGTAACAATATTGATTAGTTGAATATTATTTGAATTCATATATTTTAATTTGATATTAGTTAATATAATTCAATTTATAATTAAAAAAAATATAAATTAAAGCTCACTTTATATGACATGAGCTACTTAATATTACTTTTTCAACTAATTTTTTTTTCAAAAAGAATACTATACAAAATTAAACTAAATCATTTTAGATTTTATAAAAAATATTATTTAATTTAAAATTAGTTAATGTATTTAATTTTGGATAGATAACAATATTATACAATTTATTATATAATTGAAATTTAATTTATTAATTAAATAAAAAACCGCGGGCTAGCCCGCCTGGCCCGCAACCCGCCGGTGGGTTGATCTGGGTCGAGGTTATTATAGCCCGCCCCGCCGTCGGCCCAGCCCGCCTAAGCCCGCGAAATGGTGGGCTGGAGTGGGCTTGGCCCGTGTCGCCCCGCCAGCCCGTCTTGACACCTCTAGCTGTGAGAAACGGCATTTGGAGATGAGGAAGACTGCTAAAATTGAGAAGGCTGCGAAAACCATTTCAGCAGTCAGTTCAGAGGTGGATAAGCTGGCTAAGAAGGTAATTCCTTCGTGCTCTCTCTCAGAGATGATTAGTTTATACTCCATGAATTATGCACAAAGTCTATGTAGAATTGATGATTTTTTTTTAGCAAAATAAAATGAACATGAATCATGCTATCAATTGTTTGATTCTGAGTAGGTTGCTGCACTTGAAACTATAGTTTCTAAAGGTGGGAAAGTGATTGAAAAGGATATTATAAACTTGATTGATCTATTGATGAGCCAATTGCTTAAGTTGGATGGTATCATTGTTGATGGCGATTCCAAGTTACAGAAGAAAAATCAGGTTTGAATCCCATTAGAATTTGGTTTCGAACAATTCATGAAACACCTCTGATCATATTATCAACATTCTAATTTGAACACATTGTTTGCAATAAAATTTCATAGGACAAACGTGCACAGAAGTGTGTTGAGACTCTGGACACGTTGAAGCTCAAAAAGTCCACAACACCGACTGGAAATGGAAACCACGCTCTTCTTCAGCAGAAACATCAGAAGAAGACACCCACTGAACCCCTCCACAGGACATATTCAAATGGCAGCTTGAATTCGCCTGTCCATTCCCACAGGTACTCAAATGGCAGCAGTGCTTCATCCCCTGTTCGAAAGCAGCGAGCTAGGCATTCATTTGGGGAATCTATGCTCGATTCCCCAATGCAGCACCAACCAAGACACTCAGCCTCGGGTGCTACTGCTGTTGTGATAACCACACAATGGGAAACTTTTGACTCCACACCAGCACCATTAATAGATTCCCCATCAACATCCACCACAGGAACAAGCACGATTCGCCCTCCATAACCTCATTTTACATGGGACTTGCTTTAAGTTGGTAATAGATCCATGCTTTGGGATTTGTTTCGAAGTTGGCTTGCTGTCTATGCTCGTCCATTCTTTTCTGTACTTAAGAGTTTTGTTAGCTTCATTTCTCCATGTCTTGTCGTTTGGAAAATAAATGCGGCCGCTTGTAAGGGTTGTCGTTGCCTCCTTTGTTACATTGTTGTCATTATGTTGTTTCGTTCTGCCATCTGTCCGCATTTATTATACACCTACTCTTAAATGTTTCTTGCTGCTTATACCTGATTTAAAATTAAATGTACATTTTGTTCTTGCATGTTCGTGTGTCTACCCTCTCGTTTGTGATTACCTGGGTGAATCCCTGCTGCTGCTTCTATGTCTTCTGAATTTTCTTTTGTGGCTTTAAATAAGGATATTCATACTCTATGAAATTGAAGCAATAATCATGTCACCATACCTTTACTTTTGTGCAGTAATGCTATGGATTATAGACTTTATATAGGTGATCTTAGTCCTTGGTCCAGATTTAGCGCAAATATGCAAAATGTTGGTAGTAAATCCTTCTATTTATGTCTGTTACACTGTTAGTTAGTATCTGTTTTTCTTTTGTGACATTTCCTTCCTTAAAAGTTGGACTTGATTTTACTTCTATATTATTTTTTTTAGAAAAATCATGAAGATTAGCAGGCCGTTTCCCTGCTTAACTGAACTGATTTTCAGCAATTTTAGTAGTCTATTAATTCGTCAATTGTTTCCATAACAATAATTAGACAATTATATCTCAGTTAATATATTATTGTTTAAGCCAAAATGTAAAGTGTTATCTTGATGTAAAAAGATGATTATAATATTTTTTTTAAAAAAAATCAATAATATAAATACTCCAATTTGTTCAGCCAATTGTTGAACCATTAATTGGTGTAAAAATGCTGTAAGCGAACTAATAAGGATCAAACTTCAATGCATGGGAAGTACAGAGTTCTTGTTTCTTGATATTTTGGTGAACGTGATTATTTGCTTTTTCATCTGTAGCTTTCCCTTTTCTCAATTTTGCTTTCTCTCCTCTTTCATCTCCTGCTGCTCCAATCTTCTTGATTTTTGGCAGCGTTTTCGTCTGATTCGTGTTGCTTCTTTTGGCAATCTTTGGTTGGGGTTGAGCCGTTTGTCGGTTCGGATAAGGAATTGAGGATTTCTGCTGATTTTTTTGCTGTGCGAGCAGTTGTTGGTCTATGTTTGTTTTAGGTTTTTGTGGGATCGTTTTTGCGGGAGTATTGTTCTATTTCTCGGTTTTTGGTTAATTCGGTGGGTTTGATTTGAATTACGGGGGTTTTCTGTCGATTTTTGGTTCAGGGAGGAGTGCAAATTGCGAGTTTCTTTTGTTGTATTTTCGGAATTGCTATGGCAAAGCCGATTTTGTTTACTGTAGAAGTTTGTTCATATCCGAATCTAGAAGTGGTACCTGTATAGTTCTGTAAAAATCCTTTTTTCTTCGTAGCCTTTTTGAGGGGATTACGGTTCTGTTTAGCTAAGAAGCTTCAGGGATTGCTTGCTCAGATAACACTTGAAATTGTTGGTTTGTATTATAGCCGTACGCAATAAAAAAATATGGAATTAACTACCTTCACTTATCACCTCGATCGTTTATCTTTAACTCACTTTGATTCACTTACACTTGTTTCTTCTTTTGCTAAGTTGTTCGCGGTAAATATGCTGTGCGTAGAACAGCGGATTTGGCTAGTATATATATATATATATATATACATATATACTTATATATATATATATACTTTATAGCAATATTTTAATTTATACTTTATACCAATATTTTAATTTATAACAAGAAGAATTTTAGTGGATCAATTCTAAATTGGCTTAGAGAATAGATGATGTAAAAAGGAAGAAAGTATAACAAATGAGAGCAATGCCTGGAAATATTCTCAAGAAAACCTAAAAGTTGAAACATACAAGTTCAACTTGATTGTATAAAGAACTGCAGAAATTTCGAACTCACTTTCTCTTGTCGATGCGAGGGATGTCACTTCTGTCAGCCTTCTCCACAATAATCTGCATCAGTGCGAAAATGGAAAAAAAAATAGCACCATGACATTGGTTGAGGCAGAAAAGAAAAGGTCCAAAATTGTATATATAAATGAAATCATTTGAATACAGGAATTCTATGAGGGAACTTTTCTCTGATGCGAGCAGCTTCAGCCTGTCGTCTCTCTGCAACATGTGAAATGGTACTACAATGAGTGTAATCAAGCAATAAAAGAAAACATAACCTGAAGAACAGAGCAATGGTTAGAACTTGAGTGACTCGTAAGAAGGAAAGACCATATCATATCATAAAAGTATAACTTAAATTTAGCCTCACATCAGCCGTGCTTCAGATTTCCTGCCACACTTCAGCAATAAATAAAAGCCTTTATTTCAACCAGGGCTCGAAGTAACAAAGCACACATGCTTTTAACACCTTCTTCCATATCAAACACACAATTCAAGACTCACAAACAGACATATAGATCAAAAAGTGCACCTAACTTGACAAAACATGCATGAAAATCAACATTATTTTATGATGGGTTAAATGTTAAAAAGAGCCATAACAAGGAGGCTATTGCGCTTTTAGGCCATAACAAGTTACAATTATGAAAACAGGCCATAACAAACACAGTTTTGTAAAATTTAGGCCATAGGACCAATTTGAAATTAATAAAGGAACCCAACAACTTTTTCTTTATTTTATTCATACCCCAAGAAAGTTTGACTTTATTTACTTTAGTCCTTTCTCAATATACTTAATTTTTCATTATGCAAATGACTCCTAATGCGCTTGAAAATTGGTATCAGAGCCTAGGTTTTATTGAAGAACATATTAATTATATTATTTATAATATTTTATCTCTTAATGGTGAAGATTTAATTAGTTAATGGATTCATTTAATTTGAAACATAGGAGTTATTTCCAAAATTTGGAAATAAAAAATAGAGATTTCCAGAGGAAATTCTTGAACTTGTCTATAAGACAAGATATTATTAAAATTAATTTCTTTCATAAAAATGAGAGGAACTGACTGGAAAGAAATTGATCCGGATAGCTCCAAGTTATCACAAGACTTAAGAGAAATCCAAAAGACGATTCAAGATTATAGTAACCGGGTATTAATTATACCTGGAAAAATAGATAACTTGAATCAGTCAACAGAGGAGATCTTGAAATTATTTCAAGATCTAAAGAAAGAGATTTTGAATCTGAAATTTGACATTTCGGATATCAAGAAAAGATAGAAGGATATTCCTGGATCTTCCAAGAATAACCAAGCCAACATTAGAGATGCATTTGGACTAGTACAAGCTTTACACCAAAAAGGTAAAGCAACCATGGTTCCAAAGCAGAAATCACAAGAAGAGCTTATGATCGATCTCCTGAAAACAGTCGAATGAGTGTTTCCAGGGCAGATCTATCAGATCTACAAGAATTAGCAGAATCATTTTCCCAACTTGGGATTATGGATCTAGTTAATGTAAAACCCAATGAAGTTCTTCAGCTGGGTTATGCGGAAGAATCAGGATCCAACGTGACCCACGATGGACCGCCTGATGTCCCAATGAGAAAAAGTACAAACTTCCACATAAACAGGTATCCTGAGGTGCATCTCAATGCAAGACGAAACCCAGGACGGAACCCAAGTAGAGCACCAGAATCCACACCGTGGGCCAAGACGATGTTACAACCATTAAATCCATATGGCATAACACTGAACCTCGACGTTATCGACTTCCGAAACATCGAAGACCTGATCGATGAATGGGTAGCTTCAATGAAGATTGCAGCAACCACCCTGGATATCGATAAGGAAAACTTTGTCCGATTAATAGAACTAAGTCTCGAAGGATCGGCGAAGCTGGGCTGGAAAAACTCCACGGCTGCTTTAAAAGAGCAAATACTCAAAGGAGAATCCAAAAGCACAATCTGCGAAAGGTTTGGCCTCTTATTCAAAATCCATTTTGTAGGAGATGGTTATTTTGAAGAACAGAGAACAGAAAAAATCAAAGTCTATACCCAAGCACTGTTGGGTATGGAGTTAAGAAGTATTTGCGCAGTAGACTAATATATCTACTGGTTTCGTAAATACTATTTTCGGAGTGAGATGACAGCTGAAGTAGCATGTCCCATGTTCTTTGCAAAGATCTGCAGCCCATGGAGAGAAATGTTGATCCAATCGTACACAGTACCCCCTGGTACAGTGGACTCAATAGCCCGAAGAATGTCTTTCTTAGAGGATAAGCTCAGAGAATGGTGTTAACCGGCAGCAACCCAAAAGAACATCAAGAGACTAAGAGGTAAAATAAAAAGAACTCCTCTTTGCTGTGAAAATAACGATTTTCCATAGGAGAATCAGAAGAAAAGAGGAGAAAGAAGAATTAAAAAGTGACTCGGACTCATATTCGGATGGATCATCCAATTCTAGACAGATCAACGAGTGCTAGAATTGAGTATGCAAGCCGTATGTCTTTTTCGGAAGATAGAATTATGGCATATAAAGGAAAGGAGTTCATCAAAGATTTAACTCCTCTATCCATTGGGGTAGATAATATAAAAATTAAATGCCCTGAAGGATGGAAAGAAATACGAGTAATATTTGACATCACTGAAAAGATTAACCGTTTTCCATGTGATGATTTATACTACTTGCAACAGCCATCGATTGGAACCTATGAAGGAACAATTGAAATTGCAGGACACGAGATCAGAGTCTTAGGTATCGCCGGAAAAGATAATGGGTTATGATTTTAGGATTAAGTTTTCTCGAAAATCATAAACCATGGGTAAGAAAGGATAATGATATAGAATTTAATCTGAAGGGTCACACCATCAGAATTAAATGACAAGCCCATTTTCCATTTATATCTCAGTAGGGATAATATATGAACAATATAAGTCGGAATATTTTGCAGCTTATATTGATTCAGGATCAGGTATTTGCACGGAAAAACTAGGAGTTTTCCCTAGCGAAGCTATGGAATCATTACCCGTTATTGCAAGAAGAGATTTTTCCCAAAAAATCTTAGTACTAAATAAGGGTATTCGACAGGCCAATATCATGATTGGATGAGCATTTGGTACACCTTGGTATAAGGTAAAAACACCTCCTATTTACTTTCATGATACAGGAGCGGATATTTTGTTAGGTAATAATTTTATACAATCCTTTACAAAATATGTTCAAGATAACAAAAGAAATTTGTTAATATTTACCACAAGTTGTGGAAATGAGATACAGGTGTTGCGTAGAGAAAAGGCATTTAACAGATTAATGCCTATATTATTTCGCAGCAAACGTGGTGATAATGATGCCAAACTAACCCATCCAAAAATGCAGGATAAAAGAAAGTTTGGTAAGGCTTTGTTGTCTTTTAGACAGCAAGGATTCGATGAAGCTTCTATTGAGGAAATTATAAACCTCAAAGAAGCAATGCAGGAAATGAAACTATTGAATATAACTTCATTAGACATTGATGGGGAAACTAAATTGTCCCTCGAAAATGTCAAAAGATTATCCAGAGAAACTTTAACGAGGATCCTCTGGCATGATGGGATAAAAACAAGATCGAAGCTACTCTACAGGTAAAAGAACAATATAAATATGAGTATGTTCGATACAAATCCATCTTAATGAATATGCAGGATAAGAAAGATATGCAACAAATTATCAAGGAGCATATCGATCTTAAACTCATAGAGCCTGGAGTCTCAGCCTACAGTAGCCCTGGATTCTTGGTAAGAAATCACGGTGAAATAAAAAGAGGTAAACCCAGGTTGGTAATAAATTATCAAGGTATTAATAAAATAATATAATTTGATGGTTATTACATACCGAGTAGAAAACACTTAATTGATTGCATCAAAGGTGCTAAAGTGTTTTCTAAATTTGATTGCAAATCTGGTTTCTATCAGATTAAGATGGAGAATGAGTCGAAGAAATTCACAGCATTCTCCACACCACAAGGGCAATATATTTGGAATGTTATGCCAATGGGGCTTTCTAATGCCCCTTAAATATTCCAAAGAAAGATGGATAATCTATTTAAGGATTATCTCGAGTTTATGTTCGTCTACATCGATGACATTCTGATTGCATCCCGAAATATTAAAGAGCATATTAAACATCTTAAAATATTTTCTGATGCATGTCACAGGGAAGGCCTAGTTCTCTCTGAGAAAAAGGCTACAATCGCTGCTAATAAAATTGAATTCTTAGGAGTTCAAATTGATGAAGCAGGAATAGAGTTACAGGAACACATTGTGAAGAAAATCCGCAATTTTCCTGACATATTAAAGGACAAGAAACAACTTCAGAGTTTCTTAGGAGTTGTAAATTTTGCAGGTATGTTTATAAAAGACCTTGCAAAATATAGAAAGGATTTTAGACCACTTCTGAAAGAGACTGAAAGCTCTAGATGGAAATGAGAAGAAATCCATACAAAGAGAATTCGCGAACTAAAGCAAGTCTGTAATAGCTTGCCAAAACTCGCGATACCTCAAGATGAGGATGAGCTGGTAGTCTACACAGACGCCAATGATTTTCGATGGGCAGGAGTGCTCATGAGAAAAACAACTACGGGTCAAGAACCTTGTAGATACACAGGAGGGTTGTTCACTGAACAACAAGCCAAACTTTGGCATATTAACGAGAAGGAATTCTTTGCAGTATGGAAAACATTCAAAAAATGGCCTTTATTCTTACTTGTAAAGAAATTTGTATTAAAAGTTGATAATACTAATGTTAGGGCTTTTTTAAAGAATAAACTTGAATCAAAAATTGAAAAAGCTCGTATTATCAGATGGCAAGCTGAATGTCAATATTATACATATGATATTGATGTTATAAAATCTCATGAAAATGTTCTTGCAGATTTCTTGACGAGAGATGGAAGCATTTGAAGCTGATTCCATCATTACGAGATTCAGGCACCTCAGAGAAAACCTAGAGGAGCTATCAAAGCATTTTGGACAGCTCGAGATCAATGCACGAGCAGCTGGCCAAATACAACAGAGCGATGTGGACATGGTCCGCAACAATATACGAGCCTCCCACATAGCAATGACAGCACTATGGGAAACAGTATTAGAGCCAATCAGGAAAGCGTCAGCTTCCCTGGTAAACAAAGAGAAATGTGCCCAAAAAGCTAAAGTGGCACATATGAAGAAGCAGATTCCAGCACTGCTTCAAAGGAACCATTGTCAGATACCGACAAAAATGTTGAGCAAGAGGAAAGTCACATTTCTGAAAGTTCAAGTCAACCCACTGCCTCTGGGGTAAAAGAGGAAGAAATTAACCTTAGGCCAATGACTGGCACCTCTAAGGTTAATTCAGATGAGAAGGTCCTATCTACTGCCTGGCTGGACTACCAAGGAAAATGGGAACAACTGGTTTCCAAAAAGGGAATTAACCCCAGCAAAACAATAATCGAGACATCCGGGAGATACAACAGGGTATGGATGCTCGAGGGATCGAAACCAGAAGAGGTTCGAAAGTGGTATGACTTTGGAGCATTAGCATCTGTTCATACTACATCACCAGGGTTTTCGGAAATCGAAAAACTTTCGGGATGGATAAGTAGTGCGGTGCACGAATCGTGGCAGAACAACCCGCACCTGCAAAGAGGAGATATACTGGAACTTAAGTTCATCTCAGCGGCACCAGAAATAGTCGGGAAAGGTTCTTATCCGGTCTTTCAATTTATTAAATTACAGAGACCCGATATGATTGCCTTCAATAGAGTTAAATCTATGGATGAGAAGGCACCATTAGTATCTTCAATCAGCAAAGATGAAATCTCCACCCGACGAGCATGGGGATTTTGGGTTTGTCTCACCGAGATAGAAAAGGTTAAATATCCGTTTAAAATATTCTCAAACAATTTAAATGGATCGTTCCTGGTTAATTCTTTAACAGGGAAAAGCACAGAGTTTGCGGAAACCTCTTTCGAAAAGAAGAGGTTACTCATCTGGGAAAACAAGTTGCCAGCAACCGAGTCTACCAGAAAGAAGGCATGCAACATGATGCATGTTGGCTAATGGGATAACCATATATGCCCATATTGTGCAGAACAGGAAAAACCCCTATTCGGTACAAAGATCCGGGTAACCCAGAAGAAATCCGGATCCGAACAGGACAAAGGGAAGAAACGTCCAAAAAACTTTCACAAACCAAAGTAAGAACAGCTGGATGTAAGAGAAAAAGAGGTGTCGGCAATACTTTATAATTGGAAGCCGACAAAGAAAGTTTAGAGTCGTTGGCAGTAAATGGCCGACAAGAGAAGGTGGAAAGTTGACAAAAAAATGCCACCCGAGGACAATAATACAGCAGGATAATAATGTAACCAGCTGGAATCCAAAGCAAGTGACGAACGCAGTGACGTCACAATAAATTAAAGAGTGTTTGGGATCCGTGATTGAAGTCCGCGGACGCCTATAAATGAAGAAGTTTGAAGCAGATGGAAGGCATCGAAAATCTTCCCAACTCTTCAAAATATTTGTAATATTTTCCTTTCAGCATATTTCCTTTCGAGTCTGTAAAAGAATGGGGTATTTCCCCAAGAGTCTTGTATCCTCTATGAGGAACTAAGTGTCTGTCTTCTTCATTAGGAGAAATTATGTTTGAATAATATTTTTAATATTTCTTCAGTAAAATCCAGGCTTCCAAATATCCCAAATACCCCGATAATATTATTAAAAACTTTTTATTCATATCTTGATACGTCCTAAGGTAGGAAACGAAATAGGACTGTGCTGTTTGTTGCTGAAGGAGCCAAGAATCGGTGAACCATCGGTCGCGGCTGCGTGGTTGGAGGAAGTCCGTAAAATCCCGGAGCTTAGGAAACCCGGCAGCAAGGCGGTCAAAGCCAAGGTATGAAGTTTAGTGCTTAATTTAATTATCGGAAGCATGATGGACGGTTATTGGATTAAATTTAATGAAAAATCTAAAGTTTGGGGTCAAAGTGTAAAAGGGCAAAAGTTGATAAGTCAACTAATGGGGTCAAAATATAATAAAGAAGAGTAGGTGGGCTCAATTATTATTTTAAAAAGTCTGTATGGCCTAAAATTGAACAAAAGTGGTTTGTTATGGCCTAAAATCATAACTCAAACTTGTTGTGGCTCAAAAGTGGAAATGACTACTTGTTATGGCCTAAATTAACTATTTACTCTAATTTCTTCTTTCCTCTCTTTCTTGGGATGGGCGTGCTTTTATGTGGTTGGTAATTGATGTCGGTGGCGTTGGCTTGGCCTAACAAGGTTTGGTATTGGTTGATATATGTTTGTGTGATTGTATTCAGCTATCATAATTGATTATAATGTTAGTAGGAAAAAGAGAAAAAAAAATAGAGAGTCACAATGGACCGTGTGTAAAAAAATGTAGAAAATCATGATTCCTACCAAGACCATTCACACCTTTAGAGTGCTCACAGTTAGCACCCTAACTGTGAATTTTGTCCAAGGAAATGTGAATTTTGTCCTATCTACATGACGAAAAAGGCTCAATAAAGAATAAAGATAGAATGAGTTGCTGGATGAGGGGTATGAAGAAAGGATTTTCCATGGGTGTTGTATAACCTGACACTACAAATTTGAATTGGGTTCAAATCTTCTGATAAAAGGTGTGTTCTATTACTCCTTTCAATTCTCCACATTATTAGGTCATTGTCAATAAAATAATTAGAACCTGAAAAACAGGACTTTATAATAGTATTTTAGAAGGTGTTTAGTTAGAATAGAACCAAGCATGAAGCTTGGTTCTTCCCAGACTATAGATACAAGGATCATAATCGTGATTAAATTCATAAATTTAGAGTCAGACGTGTAGAATCAAGTAACGCATCCAATTTTATACATGCTAAGTTTCAGAGAGAATGTTGAAGCTGCTTGATTCAGTTTTTGGGCCAAAATTTTATTACTCTATGGTCAAGGTATAGAGTATTTTGAAATTGTGAGAAAATAATTTGTTGTACTACTTCTTTGAGGTTGTATTTAAAATACATTTTCAAATGCTGTTACATATGTGCATTATATATACTCCACCACAATTTCCTTTACAAAACACATTCTTTTCCTAACTTATTCAGTCTTCTTTGGTGAATTTATATATTGTATTTATGAATTTATATTTATGTAATTTACTCATGTTTTATTCACAGGGTGTGCTTTTATGATACCAATGATATTTTTTAAGAATTATTCCAGAGGCTACTACATCCAAAAGAGGCATTCAAGCTGCTACATCCAAAAAATACTAGTATTATAATAAAGCGCCATATATCTTGATTGTAGTTGCAATCCGGATAATATTTTTAATAATTTTTGGAATCCCATAATCTATCAATATATTAAATTCTGAATACTTTTTGGCATGTTCAGACTGTAATGCCCTTATTGAATCTTATATTTTTATCTTAATTTTTATTAAAAATGATAAACTTAAGGTTACATATGTAAATCATTACAAAACATCATAAAACATATCTACGGTTATTATCACGACACCTCATAAACGCCATGTCATCCTCTCAAAAATACTAGATGCTGACATGTGGCATCTATAAAATAATCTTGAATTAATTTAATCTATTTTAAATATTCTTCAAAAATATCTTTCTAAGATTTCATCTATATTTAGAAAATAAATATATATTAATATAAAAGATCTTGAGAAATTTTTTTTATATATTTTAAAAAGATATAAATTGAAAATAAATTAAATTACATAATTATAACATATTATTATTATATATTATAAATTCTTTAACTTTATATATAATATTATTAAATGAATTTTTATTATAATTATATTAAAATTTGAACCTAAAATATTAAAAAAATCAATAAACTAATAAAATTTTAATTAGTAATAATCAATCAATTTATCAAAAAAGTATATTTAATATAAATTTATGGGTGTTACACAATATAATATTATGCAGAATAAAATATGTTTTTTTCTAAAAATAAGGGCCAAAATATAAACTTTGAAAAGTTGATGAGTGTTAAAATGATATTTCCAAGGGAAATGTGGAAATCTATATAATAAATTCTCAATACTTTTTGGCATGTTCAGACTGTATTGCCCTTAATGAATCTTATATTTTTATCTTAATTTTTGTTAAAAATGATAAACTTAAGGTTACATCTATAAATCATTACAAAACATCATAAAACATATCTACGGTTATTATCACGACACCTTATAAACCCCACGTCATCCTCTCAAAAATACCAGATGCTGACATGTGGCATCTATAAAATAATATTGAATTAATTAAATCTATTTTAAATATTTTTCAAAAATATCTTTCTAAGATTTCATCTATATTTAGAAAATAAATCTATATATTAATATAAAAGATCGTGAGAAAATCTTTCTGTGTATTTTGAAAAGATATAAATTGAAAATAAATTAAGTTACATAATTATATTTTATATTTTGTAAATATATAATTAAAATTATATATTATAAATTATTTAACTTTATATATAATATTATTAAATGAATTTTTATTATAATTATATTAAAATTTGAACCTAAAATATTAACAAAAATCAATCAGCTAAAAATTTTTAATTAGTAATATCAGTCAATTTATCAAAAAACAATATATTTAATATTACATACAAATTTATGAGGCTTGGATTGAAGAAGCCCTCAACATACAGGCAACAGATTCCTTAGGCTTATATCTTGGCTTTCCAACTCTGAACAACAGACCAAAGATCTCGGATTTTGCATTTATTTTTTACAAGGTGGATGGTAAGCTAAATGGCTGGGCTTCCAAACTGTTGAACAAGGCTGGTAGACTGACCTTGTGTAGAGCCGTTCTCTCTGCCATTCCGACATATTACATGCAATTGTTCTGGCTTCCCGAAGCTATTTGCGAAGGGATAGATAAAAAAATCAGAAAATTCTTATGGAAGGATAGCCAGGGAAAAGGTTTAAACTTGGTGAATTGGAGCAGGGTCACCACTCCTAGGGCTGCCGGAGGCCTTGGGATTAGAAAAGCGAGGCATATGAACATAGCCTTCCTCGGGAAACTTCTATGGGGTCTCATCCATACCCTGTACAAACCTTGGGCTAGGCTGACACTGGATGGATTCTCCAGGAATGACCTTACTTTCACCCCTGGTAAGAAAGGTCGGTCACACCTTTTGGACACTTTGGAAAAGGTTTACCCTATTATCAGAGGCGGCTTTTCTCTTAGAATCGGAAATGGCAATGCTTCCTTATGGTTTTCCCCGTGATGGAGAAATGAGCAAATTGGATCCCTTATCCCTTTGTGGAAACGAGTGATATCTCACTCAAAGTGAAAGATGTGATCGAGGGAGATAGGTGGAATTGGAAATGAGTTCACTCTATTATACCCCCCACTATTATGCAGGCCATCATTGCGGATCCCCACCCCTACTGGAAGACAACAACTCAGATTCTTGGATTTGGACGGCCAATCCGAAGGGGATTTACATGGTCAGCTCCGCCTACCATGTTCTTCTCCAATCGGATCCCCACTGCAATGACTTGAAGTGGCTGTGGGATAATAACATCCCGGAAAAGGTTGGATTCCTCCTTTGGCTTATCTCTCATAAATCTCTGCCGGTCAATGACACTAGATTCCAAAGGAACCTATCTCCCTCCCCCCTTTGCACCATCTGTGGAGTGGAGTTCGAAACGTGGGGACACTGTTTGTTTAACTGCAACTGGGTGAAAATTTGTTGAAAAAGGCTAAGGATCGATCCCCCGGGTGACTGCGATCAAATGCCTAGGGAGGATATTCGGGTCCTCCTTAAAAATCTTTATAAACTCCATGGCACCAGGTTTGTAATGGCTCTTTGGGTCTTTTGGTTGGAAAGAAACTCCAGAATTTTCAAAGGCCTAGAAAAACCTCCATGGATATTGATCAAGGAAATACAGGGTCTCTGCTTCGATGTGGAGCATGGTATGAGAACAGAATTACAACAGTCCCATGGCACTAGAATGGTACGATGGAATCTGCAGGGGATCCAAGGTAACATCATGCACGTGGATGGGAGCCGCCTTGGCTCAAGTGGTCGAGCAGGGTATGGTTTCGTCGTTCGAGATGGCGATGGGCAATGGATAGGGGGAGGCAGCGGCTACTTGGGTAACACCTCTATTATTTTCGCCGAACTCGCGGCCATAGCGTATGGTCTGGAGTACGTGGAAGGAAAAGGGATCCGGTCCATACATATACTATCTGACTCCAAGGTAGCCATCAGGATGCTGGAAGATAAGGAAGACCTACACGCCCTTGGCCCCATTCTGAAAAGGATAAGAAGAGCCATAAACTCGTTGGAAGCAGTGGAATTTCATCACATCCTTCGCGAGGCGAACAAAGTAGCGGATGTGCTAGCTCGTCGAGGCGCATCCAATGAAGAGTTCTTTATCACGTGGGCCTTCCCACCCGATTGTGTTAGGAGGGAACTCTTTGCGGATGCCATAGGAACTTGGTTTCCTAGGGAGTGATACGCCTTAGACTGCCTTCTCTTTGCTTCAGTTTTACTTCTTTTGTATTTGGTTTTCTCTATTACTTGTTTATCCGGCCTTTGGCTAATAAAAAAAACATACAAATTTATGGGTGTTACACAATATAATATAATGCAAAATAAAACATGTTTTTTTTAAAAAAAACAGGGCCAAAATAAAAACTTTGAAAAGTTGATGAGTTTTAAAATGATATTTCCAAGAGAAATGTGGAAATTGATTGTTTTTTTTAATATTTTAAAGTTGGAGTCTGTTTTTTTGCCCAAAAATTAGTTTAAGTACTAATTTTAGAATTTTTTAATTGGGGTATAGCTTTTGGAAATTGTTTTTTTCCCTTAAAAAAATAAAAAGATAACAAAAAAGTATATATAAATAGTATTCTTTAAAAGTTTTAGGGATAATAGTCAAAATAGACAACATATTAGGGAGTAAAATGAAATTTTTAGAACCTTAATAATGCAAACATATAATTTATTCGAATTTTTTTGGTGAGTAACCGGGTATCCCCATACTACATTGGACCTAAGACTAATCCATTGAGAATCTGCATGGGCAATTAACAACACCTCTCCCAAAGCAATTTTTTTGCATACACAAGGCTCGAACCCGAGACCTTGCTTAAGCGACTAGAACCCCAATCCACTTAAGTCAACTGATGTTGGTGAATTTTGAATAGTTTAATGCTATTTTTTTTTTCAATTGCTCTTATTATGTTAGATATAAAAGCCAAACTATATATATATATATATATTTAGCTTTTTAATGGTATAAGCAATCTATTTTATATATTGTCCACCTAATTGGGGGTTTGAATTTTATTCTATCATCTTATTCTTTCCTTTATTTTTTTGTGGGAAATCGTATTTATTCCAAATAAGCACAAATACAATACTGAACTATTTAGCAGCATCCATAAAGTCCCATATCAGCTACCCAACACCAAAACTATAAACAGAAACGAGAGATACAGCTAATGCCTTGCAACGCTTACAGCAATGGCCTCCATATCTTATTCTTTCCTTTATTTCTCTATTAAATTTTTGTTGCATGCATTTCCTATCACCATTTAAACAAAAGACTTGAAACCTCATGTAGGGGGTGGAAATAGGCTATAGGCCATGCTAGGGTTAGGTTTGAACGGCCTAGGCCTATGTTGATTTATTAAGGCCCGAAGGCCTATCTTATAAGCCTAAGCATGACCTATTAAAACTAAATAGGCCAGGTTGTAAGCAATTTAAAGTCTGATGTAACACCCCGGTTTTTGATAACCCAGGTCGGGATGTCACCGCCACACCTCCCTAGCAAGACACGACTTTTTCGAGCTTGCTAGAGAGATTCAAGGCTATGGTTTCAGTATTTAAAACATTTAAATAAGTAAACAGCCCATCGTATATAACTTGAAGTTAATAATAAGTTGCAGCGGAAAAATAATATCTAAATATAAATATATGTAATGCAGCGGAAATATAAATACGGCTGTAATACCTGAGAAATCGACGTCGAGAATTTAAATCCGAAATTAAAGATTTGGATTTAATTTTAAAAACCGAAATAATTCCGAGAGAGCGGAATTAAATATTTTCGGACGATAGCAACTCGAAGAGAGTTATCGGACTATCCAACGATCTCGGATAATTCCCACATTATGATTTTGAGATAAAAATCATAAGAGATAAAAAAAAAAGACCGCTGGTGGCCGCGCGGCCGTGGCGCGCCAACGCACCACCAGCGCGCCACCGTCTGTGGCTGAACGCCCAACGCGGTTCTACGCGTTTTTGGCATCATTTCCGAGGTTTGATGATTCCAATCAGTCCAAATTCGATGCTCAGACTTTAGGGGATGTTTTGGGACACCTTTGGATAAATTTTGGATATATTAGACTCCCCTACAACTTACACTTGGTTGAATTATTGGAATTCATGCACAAGATAAGAAGGGAGTGAATGGATGAAGTTTGTGAGATTAATGGAGGAGGTTGGTGGCTCCAATTTCGAGCTTGACTGACATAAATCCTCCCTCCCTTCCCTAGGAACATAAGTGCAGCTCTTGGGAAGCTAAACACCCCCTATACTTATCCTAAATCTGAACCAAACCTCCCCTCATTCCCTTAATCCGAAAATTGAAGTTCTTAGTGCAAGTGGGTGAGTTTTGAGTGCTCTCTTCAAGTGGTAGCTTCTTTGGGCGAGTTCAAGTGTTCTAAACCCTTCCTCTACACGTTGGTAAGGTCTCTAATCCAAATCCTTCATCATAGATTCGGATCCCATGCCCTAAACACTAAGATCTCTTCCAACAATCCAAAAATAGGATTCATTCGGTAGATTGCGGAAGAGGGGACTGTTTCGGTCGATTTTGGAGCAATCAAGAAGGGATTTTCGATTCTAATCCAACCATAAGTAATTTAATGATGTGCATATCAAATTTTAGAGCTTTTGGTTGAGTATTCATGGAGATACAACTCGAAATCCACTCCTTGTCAAATCTGTGATTTAGGGTTTCTTCTGGATAGTTTCTTTTGTTCATCCTTGTTCGTCTAGATCCGTTCGTTTTTGGAAAAATGTTTCTGAATGAAAAATGTTCCTAACACCCTGAATATGATCTCTGTAAATTTTTATAATTTTTGGACATGATTTGGGCGACGAAAAATCATCTGGTATTTTCTGCAATTCTGATGACAGAATTCGTCTCATGGTCAGTTTTGTTGTTCGTATTACTCCTAGTTACGATCGTTTTTGATGGATGGTTTCTTCATGAAAGTTGTTCATCTATGTGTTTAGTATATCTCTGTAAAATTACAGAATTTTTAGATCACTCTTGGAATTGTTATGAATTTTTAAAGTAACTGTGATCGAATTAAACAGTAAACTCCTATGCCTTTGAAAGATGAATTCTGAAATGATTTTTTTTAAGCCACTTAGAGTCCGATTTTGAAGTAGCTTATTTCTATGAAAAATGTTCATTTGGGTGTTTTCTAGCTCCTGCAAAAATTTCGGAATTTTTGAAAATGTTTTGCTAAGTTTCCAAATTCGATTTCTGAAACTGCCAGTGGGCTATTCTTTGTCGGTAAAATCGTACTTGTGTATTTTGATGATCTACGAGTCGATTGATACTCGTTTTTGAAAATATACGAAATCTGGAACATGTGGCATGGTAAAGTGTTAAAAATGCATTTTTGAAACTTTGTAAGTTTTGATCGAGTGGGATGCCCAATGTGATAGAGGGTAAGTGCACTTGGCGTGAGCTCGTTGGGCCGCCCCCTCTTTTTGTGTGGCCAAAACGGCGCATATGATATTGTGGTTTCGTGTTAGTAAGAGTCTATACTCCTAGATGTATCCGTATGGGTTGTCTAGGGCTCCGGAGCGGTCTGTATAGGGTCACTGCTTTCACATCCCTCGTGGGTACGAGTCCTAGAGGTGAGTTGATCTGAAAAGGCTTCGGCCCAGGATCGTTATTATTGCCGGCTTGTGGACATAAGCGCCCAAGCGGATGTTGATCTGAAAAGGCTTCGGCCCAGGATCGTTATTATTGCCGGCTTGTGGACATAAGCGCCCAAGCGGATGTTGATCTGAAAAGGCTTCAGCCCAGGATCGTTGATACCGACGGCTTGTGGACATAAGCGCCCAAGCGGGTAATTTGGATGTCCTCGATCAAAACAAACAATGGTAAAATAATGTGTTTTGGCTCTTGTGGGTTTGGTTCCCCAAGAATGGTTATTCTCGATCAAAATGAACATTGGTAATTTACTCGTGTGGCAAAGTGTAAGAATTTTCCGTGAATTATTTGTACTCGACTTTCCTTTTTAAATTTAAAATCCTATCTTTTATTTTACTCTTCTAAAAACTTTAAAATTCGTTATGCTATACATTAACTTACTCAGTACCGTTGTACTGATAGATACGTTGTCTCTATTTTTTTCAGATGTTGAAGATTAGCGCATGGCATTTACACTTGGGATGGGAATTTCCGGAGACTTGTCGCACTTGTTTTAAATTCTTTTATGAATCCCAAACTCATGTTTGGCCGTGTTTGGCCCTTAGCTTCCGCACTGCTTAAAATTATGTATGTTAGACTTAACTCTGATTTAAACCTCGGGCACTTATTGAATGGTTTTTAAATTATTTTTAAGTATTGGTACAACTTAGCCTTAGCATCTTCTCAAGTGAGCTCGAAATGGTTCGCGTCTTGCTTGGGAGGGTGTGGCGGTAATGACCTGGCCTGGGTGATCAAATCCGGGGTGTTACAAAGTGGTATCAGAGCCCGGAAAAATTTTAAAGCTATTATTTTTCGGCCCAATATAGAGGCCCAAAATTTTAATATTATTTTAAACCCTTTTAAGATATTATTTCCATGGAAATAAATTTTATTTTAAAACCCATGGGAATTATATAACAATTGTTCCGACAAGTCTTGAAAAATGCATAAATATTTTTTTTGGGGGGAGATGCATTTGGATACATCCATCATTTTTTTTTTGCTCCAAAGTATATATATGCAAGTCACGTGTATTTGATAACGTTCTTAGTTTGTATGTCGATTGACCTTGCCTTAGAGCCACTAACTTGAATCTAATCTTGCTTTAGCCTTAGAACTTGATCAAGGGTGCTTAGTTTGCACATATCTATTCTCTCATCTTGCCCTTCCTATCATTAGATCTTCCTGACTGCTAACGTGCCTTAGCTTAGAAACTCATCTTCACGTGCTTGGATAACAGAAAATGGCACCTAGGGGAAGGCCAAGGAGGGTAGTCCCAAACAACGGTGGTGCTAACACACCTAACGACAATGACATTCCTCAAAACATAGGAGGGCGAGTGCCTCCTGTTCCCAACAATATGGATGAGCGTCTAAGGAATATTGAGGAAGTTCTCGTAGCACTAGGAAATGCCGAGGTGCAACGTGCATAAGCGGGTGTACCACCGCCGGTAGCCCGAGGCAACTACCTAGCATTGGTGAACCCCTACAAACCACCTCATTATGACGGCCAAGAGGACCCGACCAAGTTGGAGAATTGGATCCAAACTTTTGACAAGCTTCTTACTGCCGTCAAATGCCCCGAGGACGAGAAGGTTCGAGTGGTGACCTATTATCTGGATGGAGAGGCGGACGAGTGGTGGCAACATCTCCAAGGAGATTTGGCCGAGGTTGAGAAGGTTTATAAATGGGGAGAATTTGAGGAAGCGTTGAGAGAGAGGTTTTATCCACTGAGCACTAAGGCTGCAAAGTAGGAAGAAATTATTAACTTAAGACAAGAAGGAAAAAAACGGTGCAGGAGTACTACGCAAAGTTCAAGGAGCTAGTTCGCTTTGTTCCGAGAGTTGTGCCGACTGATTCTGACAAGGCTCAGAAATTTGAAATGGGGTTGAACCTCAGTATCAGGGAGATACTCGTAGGAGGACAACACACTTCACTTGAGGCAGCTTATGACCGAGCTGTAGCAATCGCTCGTGTCCAGCGATTGAAGCGTAAGGACAATGGTGAGTCGACCAAGGGCTCGCAAGGATTTGAGAAAAAGAATCGAAGTAACAATAATAACAAAATTGAGGAAGGACAATGGTCAAACTAGGTTCGATGGACCTAAGGAGAAGGTAGACAGAGGTTTGAATAACAAAAGAAATGACACCCGTGGTACATCCATACCACGATGCCCGCAGTGCCACAAAGCGCATCTGGTGCGCGAGTGCCCTAAGCGTGGGACTTGTTATAGATGTGGTGGGGAAGACCACATGATTAGAGAATGCCTATCTGACAAGATTTTAGTTGATTCTGGTACAAGTGTTCTTTGATTTCGATCAAGAACTTTACCCGCATGAAATCTATCGGAACCTAGAGCGATCAGTTTTGGAATCCAATTATCATCGGGGAAAGTGGTATTGTGTACTAAAAGATATGATGGAATCCCGATAATGATTAAAAATTTAGACCTCTTTGCGAACCTAGTAGAATTTGACCTTAGAAGTCGCTCAAGGGTTAAAGCTATTGCAAGAAAATTCATAGGCAGTTATGAGGACATAACTGCGGTCCTAAGGGGGAGAGGATGTGATACCCCGCAGAGATGTCATGCGTTGAGGTAAGAATTTAATTTTCGAGCCTCAATATTTCTATGCGTGCAAACTACTTGTCTATATTGGTGTTGCTTTCCGAGTGCGACCCAACTTCGAGGGCGAAGTTGATTTCTAAGGGGGGTAGACTATAATACCCAAGAAATCGACGTCGAGAATTTAAATCCGAAATTAAAGATTTGGATTTAATTTTCAAAACCGAAATAATTCCGAGAGAGCGGAATTAAATATTTTCGGACGATAGCAACTCGAAGAGAGTTATCGGATTATCCAACGATCTCGGATAATTCCCACATTATGATTTTGAAATAAAAATCATAAGAGATAAAAAAAAAATGACCGCTGGTGGCCGCGTGGCCGTGGCGCGCCAACGCGCCACCAGCGCGCCACCGTCTATGGCTGAACGCCCAACGCGGTTCTACGTGTTTTTGGCATCATTTCCGAGGTTTGATGATTCCAATCAGTCCAAATTCGATGCTCAGACTTTAGGGGATGTTTTGGGACACCTTTGGATAAATTTTGGATATATTAGACTCCCCTACAACTTACACTTGGTTGAATTATTGGAATTCATGCACAAGATAAGAAAGGAGTGAATGGATGAAGTTTGTGAGATTAATGGAGGAGGTTGATGTCTCCAATTTCGAGCTTGACTGACATAAATCCTCCCTCCCTTCCCTAGGAACATAAGTGCAGCTCTTGGGAAGCTAAACACCCCCTATACTTATCCTAAATCTGAACCAAACCTCCCCTCATTCCCTTAATCCGAAAATTGAAGTTCTTAGTGCAAGTGGGTGAGTTTTGAGTGCTCTCTTCAAGTGGTAGCTTCTTTGGGCGAGTTCAAGTGTTCTAAACCCTTCCTCTACACGTTGGTAAGGTCTCTAATCCAAATCCTTCATCATAGATTCGGATCCCATGCCCTAAACACTAAGATCTCTTCCAACAATCCAAAAATAGGATTCATTCGGTAGATTGCGGAAGAGGGGACTGTTTCGGTCGATTTTGGAGCAATCAAGAAGGGATTTTCGATTCTAATCCAACCATAAGTAAGTTAATGATGTGCATATCAAATTTTAGAGCTTTTGGTTGAGTATTCATGGAGATACAACTCGAAATCCACTCCTTGTCAAATCTGTGATTTAGGGTTTCTTCTGGATAGTTTCTTTTGTTCATCCTTGTTCGTCTAGATCCGTTCGTTTTTGGGAAAACCTTTCTAAATGAAAAATGTTCCTAACACCTTGAATATGATCTCTGTAAATTTTCATAATTTTTGGACATGATTTGGGCGACGAAAAATCATCTGGTATTTTCTGCAATTCTGATGACAGAATTCGTCTCATGGTGTAGTGAGTTTTGTTGTTCGTATTACTCCTAGTTACGATCGTTTTTGATGGATGGTTGCTTCATGAAAGTTGTTCATCTATGTGTCTAGTTTATCCCTGTAAAAGTTCAGAATTTTTAGATCACTCTTGGAATTGTTATGAATTTTTAAAGTAACTATGGTCGAAGTAAACAGTAAACTCCCATGCCTTTGAAAGATGAATTCTGAAATGATTTTTTTAAGCCACTTAGAGTCCGATTTTGAAGTAGCGTATGTCTATGAAAAATGTTTATTTGGGTGTTTTCTAGCTCCTGTAAAAATTTCGGAATTTTTGAAAATGTTTTGCTAAGTTTCCAAATTCGATTTCTAAAACTGCCAGTGGGCTATTCTTTGTCGGTAAAATCGTACTTGTGTATTTTGATTATCTACGAGTCGATTGATACTCGTTTTTGAAAATATACGAAATCTGGAACATGTGGTATGGTAAAGTGTTAAAAATGCATTTTTGAAACTTTGTAAGTTTTGATTGAGTGGGATGCCCAATGTGATAGAGGGTAAGTGCACTTGGCGTGAGCTCGTTGGGCCGCCCCCTCTTTTTGTGTGGCCAAAACGGCACATATGATATTGTGGTTTCGTGTTAGTAAGAGTCTATACTCCTAGATGTATCCGTATGGGTTGTCTTGGGTTCCGGAGCGGTCTGTATAGGGTCACTGCTTTCACATCCCTCGTGGGTACGAGTCCTAGAGGTGGGTTGATCTGAAAAGGCTTCGGCCCAGGATCATTATTATTGCCGGCTTGTGGACATAAGCGCCCAAGCGGATGTTGATCTGAAAAGGCTTCGGCCCAGGATCGTTATTATTGCCGGCTTGTGGACATAAGCGCCCAAGCGGATGTTGATCTGAAAAGGCTTCGGCGCAGGATCGTTGATACCGACGGCTTGTGGACATAAGCGCCCAAGCGGGTAATTTGGATGTCCTCGATCAAAACAAACAATGGTAAAATAATGTGTTTGAGCTCTTGCGGGTTTGATTCCCTAAGAATGGTTATTCTCGATCAAAATGAACATTGGTAATTTACTCGTGTGGCAAATTGTAAGAATTTTCCGTGAATTATTTGTACTCGACTTTCCTTTTTAAATTTAAAATCCTATCTTTTATTTTACTCTTCTAAAAACTTTAAAATTCGTTATGCTATACATTAACTTACTCAGTACCGTTGTACTGATAGATACGTTGTCTCTATTTTTTTTTTCAGATGTTGAAGATTAGCGCATGGCATTTACACTTGGGATGGGAATTTCCGGAGACTTGTCACACTTGTTTTAAATTCTTTTATGAATCCCAAACTTATGTTTGGCCGTGTTTGGCCCTTAGCTTCCGCACTGCTTAACATTATGTATGTTAGACTTAACTCTGATTTAAACCTTCGGGCACTTATTGAATGGTTTTTAAATTATTTTTAAGTATTGGTACAACTTAGCCTTAGCATCTTCTCAAGTGAGCTCGAAATGGTTCGCGTCTTGCTTGGGAGGGTGTGGTGGTAATGCCCTGACCCGGGTGATCAAATCTGGGGTGTTACAACGGCCTACATGGCCAAACACACAGTAAATAATTTAAGTCTAATAAAATGCAACATTCACAGTTATTAATTTAGTTCCCGAGCCCCAATATGCGTGCATGCTCATGCCATCTCTTCATACTCTGTAAAGAAAAATGAAACAACGGGTTTTATCAGTATATAAAATACTGAATAAGTTCATTCCTAACGTAGCAATAAAGGGGTTTTAAAATTTTAATAATTAAAAACTCATTTTAAGCATGCATATCAAAAACATGTAATTCGACTAATTAATAGACAATAATTTAAATACACATATTCTCATAGCCAAACTAAGTTTAAAAATGAGAATTTAAGGCATATGCATAATTTTAAAACATGGCATATTAAATAGCATGAGTAAAGGCATAATTTAAAAATAAGATAGAACATAATTTTTTAAAAATTTTAAGAACGATAAGAATTTAATTTGTATACTTGAACATGCATTTAAATTCATAAATAATAATTTAAGCACAGTGTAAATTTAAGACATAATTTGAAGACATAAATAAATAAATAAATACATAAAGAAGATTAAGTCTATTAATTTTTCCCGTTACATCACCATTTCAACAATATTTAGTTTAGCCGGCGATTCGGCGGCCGCAGCCAATTTAGTAAGTGTCATTTAGCCGGCGATCCGGCGGCCTCAGCCAATTTAGTAAGTTTCATTTAGCCGGCGATCCGGCGGCCGCTGCCAATTTAGTAAGTTTCTTGTGTAGCCGGTCGTCCGGCGGCCGCAGCCGTTTCGTAAGTTTCTTGTGTAGCTGGTCGTCTGGCGGCCGCAGCCGTATCTGCCTTACCCAGTAACACTCCAGAGCCTCGGGAAACCCATACGGATACTCCCGAGAGTGTAGGCCATGTATCTCATGCCGTTTTGGCGTAGTTTTTCATACAAGTATCTTGCGTCCATTACAGGCACGCCGAAAAAGGCTAGAGGGGCACCCTGCAGAGCACTCACCCCCTACCTAAGTATCCGATATTGTTTCAACTTAGTGTAACGGGATTTTTGAAAATACAGCTTCATCGTATTTCAAGGGTTTTGATCGTTTGTTTCGAACTTTCAAAATCTCACGAGTTTGAAATCGTTTGACGCCACAGGTTACGCCTTTCTAATTTAAAAATTCATTTCATGTCCGAAAAATCTGAAATTTTTACAGTAACTCAAAAACACCTTGACAAACAACTTTCGTGTTTTAACAATTTCGAAATAAGGTGAGGAAACATGTCAAAAATCGAGTTTACTACATAGGCAGTGTGCTGTCCGGATTCAGTTTTGACACAGTGCAAAGATTCGACTTTTTGACATACCAAATGGACTCCAAAAACTCTGAAATTTGGTGGAAATATACTAGACATGATTATCTACAACTTTTGTTTACATTGCAAAGATTAGTTCGGAATAGAAATCATAGAAACATGCTCATCAATTTCGTGCACATACACTGTCAGTTTTTCGAAAAAGTTTGAAAATGCAGATTATGTCCGACGCGATTTGAGGTAGTAAACATTGATGAATATCTCTGAAATTTTTACACAACATAGATTAAGGTGTTAGGATCAAAATTCTAGTTTGGATTTTTCAGTTTGAACTCTCGAAATAAGGGTTTTAAGTGGATTTCAGAAAACGCGCGAGTTGGGGTTTTTAGGTTTGATTTTTACGTTCCGATTAAAAACCTCTAATTCGGACGCCCCTAGACCACCCATATTGATATAAAAGGTATCAACTTACAGTAATGATGTTCTTGGTCGTCCTACGCACACGTTCTCCTTCTCCTTCGGCCACGAACGTGTTTGCAAGTCAAAGATCCGAAAGTTAGATTGAGGATTTGAGATTAAAACGAGATAGGAACCTAGTATAGTCCTTACCAATGATCTAAGGACTGTAATCCTTGATCTACACCCTTCCTCGATCGTCGTCGGTTGCCGGAAACTCGTCGGAAGGTCGCCGGAAAGTCGTCGGGAAGGTGTTTTGGCTTTGGGAGAGTTTGAGAGTGAAGGGAGGCTTGATGATGTCTGATTATGGGTGAGAATCAACCCTAATTCGACCTAATAGCCTTACCCCCGTCCAAAATTCACTTACCTTAGTCGGGAGTCGTAATTTTGGCAACAAATCGCTGTGATCTCGTGATCTGCCGCATTCAGGGCGAGTTCGAGGGGTTGGTGCGGTGGAAGAGGGAACCCCGCGCGGTCGACGCCTGGACTTCGGTCCGGGCGGATCGTGCGATCCGTCGAGCCTTTCCTCCTCTCTTTCGGACTTCTATCCCTCTATGTTCTCGGATTTCGATTTTCCGGGTCATTCTCGGATTACGATTTCCATCCTAAATTTATTCCGACTTAAATCGATTTCGTGTTTGAAATCTTAAGTCCGTCAGTTTTGGATTCGTAGGCTTCTAAATCGTCATCTTTTGGCTCCCGTGCAATAATTTATCTAATTAAATTATTTCCGACTTCACGGGTTCTTGGAATTAAAATTCTTTTTCTTCTTGAATTTAATTCCAATTCTTTTGGGATTAATCCATGGAATATCTTCGGGCATCCTTCCCTCTTTTATTCCATTTTGAATTTATCGGTAATTCATTTCCGAGCAATAATGGATTATTTTCTTCTTCTCGGAAATATTTCGGCCTTGATCGGATTAAGAAATAAATTTTATTCCTTTGGACGTCAATGAAAATCACGGATATTACAGTCTACCCCGCTTAAGAATCAACTTCGTCCCCGAAGTTGGGTGTTAGCTTCTCGTGAGCTTGGAACTAAGGTCCTTTCTATTTTGTGCTATTGTTTGATTGCGTGATTGTATCATTATGTGTTGTTGTTGTTGATATTGTTTGTATTATTTTATTATATCATTTGACTGAACCTAGAATTGAAATTTCCAAGTTGCCTACGTACCCCGTGAAGGGATCAAGTCATTACGTAGTTCAAAATAATTTGAATGTGTTTATTCGGGATACAAAATATTCGGGTTGGGCTCAAAAATAAATGTCTATGCATTATTATGGGGTATTACATCATCTCCCCTTTAGGACTACAGTTATGTCCCCATAACTACCTATACATTATTCTCAAGAAGGTTTGGGTTTTGGTCCTTATTATGAGGGGATCGATGCCCTTGGTTGTTGCCATTTCGATCGTCTGGGTTCTGTGGCTTCTTAGGTCGAGTGGTCACATCCTCTCTCTTGTTGATGTTCTCTATCCGTGTCCGGCAGTCACGCGGCCGATGACCATGTCGACCACATCGAAAGCATGCGCCAGGTTTAGGGCATCTTCTCGCATAATGTGGTTTACCACATTTTGGGCAAGGTGGCGCATAGTCACCATGTTTGAAGACTATCCCCTTGTTTCCTCCATTGTTGCCTTGAGGTGGTCTATTCGGGCCTCCCCGGATATGGTTCCTACCTGAGTAACTATCGGTTCCGTAGTCCCGTTTCCTCTTGCCTTGCCCTTGGTTGATTAGTGCATTTGCCAAGGCAACCAGAGTCTCCTCTATAGTTCTCAAGCGGTCACTTAAGTTCTTGGGCATGGAGGCTACTTGCCCTCCTTGATTGGGTACACTAACGTCTTGTACTGGTACGTTGGGTTGTCGTGGCTCTTCGTTGGTGTTGGGTGGGATTGGTGGATTGCTAGGTCTTCCTCTGGGTGCCATTATGTTGAAAAAGCACGCGAAGATAAGTTTCTAATCTAAGGTAAGTTAGCGTTCAGGAAGATCTATATGTTCGAATGACAATGACAGAGAATAGATATGGGAGCACTAGACATAGGCGATCAAGATCTAGGACTAAGGCGCAATTAGTCTCAAGCTAACGCTCCTAAGTCAAGGCCAAGTCGAACACTAAAATAAGAACGGTATCTATACAGATAAGCTAAATAAATACTTTGAAGATTTTTAAATAATGAATGTATGCATATGCATCCCCCAATAAAAATTTAATCTATGTAATGCATTTATTTAATTATCCACGGGCCTAAAAATAAATATACTCCATGGATAGATTTTTAAAGAATAAGGATAAAATGTTTGGGCCACTATATTGGGCCAAAAGTAATAAATTATTTGGGCTTAAGTAAAAACAAGGGTATTGGGCCAAAATAATTGGGCCAACATAGTAATTAAATAATGCGCTAAAAATTTGGGCTTAGAAAAATTTTGGGCTCAACACAGATATTTTAAAATAATAATGGTTTTAAAAATAATACTAGTTTAAAAATAATAATAAGTTTAAAAATAATAATACTAGTTTTAAAAATAGTCCGTGTAACACCCGAGAAAAACAAATTCAAATTGTTTTGAACTACTTATGACTTGATCCCTTCACAGGGTACGTAGGCAGCTTGGAAATTCTAAATTCTAAGTTCAGTCACAAAATAAATCACAAGATAAATCACAAAATAAAAACATAACCAAAAGTATCTTAACGTTTAACTGGAGTAAACCGAAACACAACTTCGAGGACGAAGTTGATTCTTAAGGGGGGTAGATTGTAATACCCGGGAAAAACGTTAAGAGGAATCAGAACTAATTTAACTAGATTAATTATGGCACGGAAATGTTACGAGCGTTAACCCGAGTTCGTAACGAATTTAAGATAGAGATTTCGAACCGGAAACGACCCGAGAAGTCGAGCCAAACACGTAGAGGATAGAAAACCGATAGAGAAAAGAAGAAAAAACCCGACAGACCACACAAACCGCCGAACCGGCCGGTCTGGCCGTCACGCGCCCTCCGCGTGCCGGCGCGCGGCCACCGCGCGACATGAGGGAGGCGCGTCCCAAGACTGGTCGCGCGGACATCCCTATACGTGCGCGTCACCACCGCGCCAGAGGTGCAGGAGGTGTAAACTTTCATTCCATGGCGATTTTCTTGCCAAAAATTCGATCCCTAACGATGGCAACCGGATCACAGCCTTAGGAAAGGCTAAAGGTCGGTATTGGGGCGTCCTCATCCCCATTTTCACAGAAAACACAAGTCTTTCCCCTTCAATCTTCCTCTCCAAGCCGAAACCCTTTCGAGACCACTTTCCGGCGAGTATTCCGGCGACGACGGGGCGAACGGGACGAAGCCTCTGCCTTCTAGACCCTTGGTAAGTTATGGTATAGTGTTTAGTTTGTCCATAAAACTTAAAAACTCGAAAGTTAACATCCTTTCCTTTGCTACGATTTCACGTCGGGGGACGAACAAAAAGCGATCGGAGAAGTTGGCCGTTCGTCGCAACTTTAGTACGTCCGGAAATCCCTTACAGCGACCCTATTCTCTAACTAGGTAAGTTAAGACCTTACTCTTCAATTTTTGTGGTTTATTGTCGTTTAAAACTTAAGATCTAGACACGTAACTAAAATCGGTTTTCAAAAACCCTATTTTCGACCAATTTCAAAAACTTGCCTAAAACTCGACCTTCAGGAATTCAAACTGAAAACTTTTCAACATAAATTTTGTTCATAAGACTTTAATCTATCTTGTGTCAAAATTTCAGCCATTTTCATAATAGTTTGATACCCCAAATCGTATCGTAAAGTTGCTGTATAAAAATCAAACGTTTGAAATCCGGACAGTTTCATTGACTCGACTTGATGCATATTTTTCACCCATTTCTAGATCGATTCAACTTTGTATTTCTAAACAAAAGTTTTAGATAATTGTGTCTAGATTGTGCATATAAAAGTTCATGAATTTTGGAGTTCATTTGTTATGTCAAAACGGACGAATTCAGAACCTGTTCCAAACCGATTTTTGAATCCGCGCGCAAGCAGTGTATTGGTGTCGATTTTTGAATCCGCACGCAAGCAGTGTATTGGTGTCGATTTAAAATAAATTTTTAATCGGCATTGCACGAAACTGTGTCAGAATCGGTCCTTTGGGCAGAAATCTTCCTTTGTAAAGAACTCGAAATTTGACTCACTTCGAAACCTTATTTCCTAAAACTCAAAACATGGAAGTTGTTCGTATGGGTGTTCTTGAGCTACTGTATAAATTTCAGAATTTTTGGTTAAAAGACGAATTTTTAATTTAAAAAGGCGTAAACTGTGATAAATCGGATTTTTCGAACTTGAGAAAACTCGAACTACGAAATGCGATATCAAATATCTTGTAAATGTTGAAACACGAAGTTTCAAAAAATCCCGTTCACTAGGCTGAGCCGATCTTCATGCTATTATTTTTTAGACTGCCTCGTTAGTGGTCTCCCTACTATCTGAGATTGCCTCGTTAGTGATCTCGCGCGCTGTATTTATTTGGACTGCCTCGTTAGTGGTCCTACGAACTGAGATTGCCTCGTTCGTGATCTCCCCGGTATGTTGTCCTCTTCTTAGTTTGCGGGATAAAAATATAAAAGACTTGTGTGCGTATTTAATTATTCCGAAATTTATTTATCACGTTTTAAATTATGCTTCTCAATTACGTTCTTAAATTATGCTTTTAAATTACGCTATTAAATTAAGTCCTTAAATTATGTATTCTCGTTTTGAATAAATTAATCGTGTTCTTCCGCTGCGAGTAAACTATGAATTTTAAATTAATTTCGTAATGCATGAAAAGTGTAATTTAAATTAAACACATGTAACCCCTTAAATTGTTTAGTTAGGGATTAACTTACTCGGTATATTTTTATACTGATAAACCCGTTGTTATTTTTCTTTTACAGAGTATGTCGAGTGACGCATGCACATGCACTTGGGGAAAACTTTTATGAACATTTTCATTCATTGCGTTTTACTACTGTTTTATCGGGCCTGTTGAACCCGAGGTTTGGCCGTGTTGGCCGTGATTACTTTTCCGCTGCATTTACTCTATTTCGTGCATGGATGATTACTACTTCCGTATATTGAACTAAGTATTATTATATTCCGGACTCAATATTGAATTGTTTTTAAATCTTTTACGTACCCATAAGTCTTGCATTTCCTTAGTGAGCTCGGGAAGCCGTGTCTTGCTAGGGAGATGTGGCGGTGACATGTAACACCCGAGGAAAAACAAATTCAAATTGTTTTGAACTACGTCATGACTTGATCCCTTCAAAGGGTACGTAGGCAGCTTAGAACTAATTTCTAAGTTCAGTCACGAAATAAATCACAAAATACATCACGAATTAGATCACAAGGACGATAGGAGGAGTTGGAACCAATTTAGACTAGGCTAAGTAGGACACGGAAATGTTGCGAGCGATAAGCCGGACTCGTAACCAGATTAAGGAGAAGATTCCGAAACGAAGACGACCCAGGGAATCGAGCTAACACGTAGAAAACCGATAGGGGAAAGCGAGGGAAGACCCGACGGAACACGCGGACCGCTGAACCGGCCGGTCCGGCCGGCCCGCGCTGTCCGCGCGCCGCCGCGCGGGCACCGCGCGGCCAAGGGCGTCGCGACTCCAGGCTGGTCGCGCGTGCTCCGCGCGTACAAAAGCTTGGGTGCGCGCCACCAGCGCGCCAGAGGTGCTGAAAGTGTAAACTTTCCTTCCATGGCGATTTTCTTGCCTAAATTAACATTCTCTTCGATGGTAAACGGATTCCAGCAGTAGGGAAGTGCATAAACTCGGTATTGGGCGCCCCCTACCCCTTATTTTCAGTAAACAAACCCTAGACACTCCATCTTCCCTCTCCAAGTTCAAAACTCCTTCGACACCACTTTCCGGCGAGTATTCCGGCGACGACGGGACGACCGGGACAAGCCCCTTCCCTCTAGACTCTTGGTAAGCTATTGTACAAAGTTTCAATTCGTCCATAGATCTCAGAAACTCATATTCTAACCCTTTTTCCTTACTACGATTTCCCGTCGGAAAACGAACAAAAAGCGATCGGAGAAGTTGGCCGTTCGTCGTGACCCTAGGACGTCCGGAAACCCAATCCAGCGACCCTATCATCATTCTAAGTAAGTGAAAACCTTACTCACAAATTTTCGTGGTTGTTTGTTGTTTAAATCTCGAGATATAGGCTTGTAACAAACATCGGTTTTCAAAAACCCTATTTTCGTCCAATTTTAAAGACTCGCCAAAAACTCGACCTTCGGGAATTCAAACCGAAAACTTTTCAACATAAAGGTTGTTCCTAACACCTTTATCTATCTTGTGTCCAAATTTCAGCCGTTGACATTAAGTTTTGCTATCCCAAATCCCGCCGTAAACTTTCTTTGACAACCCGAACGTTTTAAAACTGTGACAGATTTCTTCATTCAACTTGATGCATGTTTTTCACCCATTTTTCGAATGATTTAACTTTGCATTCCTAAACAAAAGTTGTAGATAATTGTGTCTAGATTATGCATATAAAATTTCACGGATTTTGGTTATCATTTGATATGTCAAACGGCCGTGTTTTTAAAACTGTTTCGAAATCGTTTTAAGGGCCATGAGTATGCAGTGAGTTGCACTCGATTTTTGAGTACCAAGAATTCATTATTTCCAAATTCTTAAAACATAAAAGTTGTTCCTTAACGTGTTGTGTAGTTACTGTAAAAATTTCACATCGATTGGTTTTGAAATGAATTTTTAATCGGCGTTGCACGAACCTGTGACGAAAACAGTTTTTAAGACATAAATTATTCTTTGCAATAAACTCGAATTTCAACTCACTTCGGAACCTTATTTCCGAAAACTTAAAACATGAAAGTTGTTCGTGTGTGTGTTTTTGAATTACTGTAAAAATTTCAGAATTTTTGGAGAAAAGACGAATTTTTAATTAAGAAAGGCGTAAACTGCCTCGAATAGGATTTTTCGAACTTGAGAAAACTCGAACTATGAAAACGCGATATCGACCATTTGATGACTTTGAAATACGAACTTTCGAAAAATCCCGTTCACTAGGCTGAGCCGATCTTCATACTACCATTATCTTTGAGACCGCCTCGTTAGTGGTCTCCTTACTATCTGAGATTGCCTCGTTAGTGATCTCGCGCGCTGTATTTGTGGATCGCCTCGTTAGTGGTCCTACTATCTTTTTGGATCGCCTCGTTAGTGGTCCTACTATCTTTGAGACTGCCTCGTTAGTGGTCTCCCATTGTTTGGACTGCCTCGTTAGTGGTCCTATGTTGAGATTGCCTCGTTAGTGATCTCCCGGTATGGTGTCCTCTTCTTAGTCTACGGGATGAAAAGTAAAAGACTTGTGTGAGTGTTTCATTATGCTTAAATCGTATTTATCATGTCTTTAATTATGTATTTAAAGTTTATGCATCCTAAATTATGCTTTGAATTACGCTTTTAAGATTAAGCCCTTTAATCATGTTTTCCCGCTGCTAATAAATTATGTATTTTTAATTCTCGTACGGTAAGCAAAATCATTAGTTTAAACACTTGTAACCCCTTTTATTTGTTAGTTAGGGATTAACTTACTCAGTATATTTTTATACTGACAACCGTTGTCATTTTCCTTTTTTTTACAGAGTATGTCGAGTGACGCATTGCATATGCACTTGGGGGAAAATCATAACGGACATTTTAAATTCTGCATCGTACTGTTTTTTTTACCGGGTCTGTTAAACCCGAGGATTTGGCCATGTTGGCCGTGATTTACTTTCCGCTGCACTTTCTCTATTTATTTTTCGCGCATGATGATTACTACTATCGTATTAAGTATTATAAATTTCCGGACTAAATCTTGAAATGTTTTAAATCTTTTACATACCCACAAGCCTTGCATTCCTTAGCGAGCTCGGGAAGCCGTGTTTTGCTAGGGAGATGCGGCGGTGACATCCCGGCCTGAGTTATCAAATCCGGGGTGTTACATGACATCCCGGCCTGGGTTATCAAATCCGGGGTGTTACAAGTTGGTATCAGAGACCAGAAAATTTTAAAGCTACTATTATTATTTTTAAACCATTATTTTAAAAACTAGTATTATTTTTTTTAAATTTATTATTTTTAACTACTAGTATTATTTTTTTTAGCCCAAGTTATTAATTTCGGCCCAATATAGAGGCCCAACCTTTTAATTACTTAAATCCATGATCAATTTAAATTAAAAACACATTAAATAAATTTTTATTGGGGGGATTGCATATGCATATTTCATATAGATTTAAATTTCTGCATATCTTGACTTTGCTTGAAATATATCTAACTCTAACCTCCCTTGTTGACATTAGATGGCCGAACCCAACGCAAACATGATCAATCTGATGATGAAACTGACCAACGCGTACCTCGAGTCCCAACAACACATCAATCACTTCAAGGCTCGAGTAGGGCAACTAGAGGGTAACGTAGCCCATTTGGGACATCTTAGGGAAGCTAACCATCATGAAATAACCCAACTCAAGGCCCAAGTCGCCGAACTCCAAACCCAAGTGGTTGCACTTCAAAACAAGGATAACGAACTGATGATGCAAGTAGGGCACTTAGGAGCGGAACTGCTGAGCCTAGAGGCTGCCGTATTTCCTCCGAGCCCCGAGCCTGTTGGAACACCCACCCCGATTGACGTATCCAGCGAGGAGGACGATCCCATCGAAGATGCACCTACTTATTCACTCTAGACTTAGAGATCCATATCGATGCACTATTATTATTAGATTTCTGTTTCGAATGCTTGTAACCCAAATAAAGGTTTCCCTTGAGTAATAAATATACAAGCATTTATTTTACACAAGTATATTTAAAATTATTCCTCACATTTATTTAAATTATTTCCCTTTAATTACCTTGATAAAACTCAATCAAATAAAAGAATAAGGTAATAATAAATAAACAACACAAATATATATATCATTATTATATAAGGTAAATAAACAAATAAGGGTACATCCAACCCCAAACCCTGAAAACCCTAAGTCCTAGACCCTAGATTTTCAAAAAAAAAAAACGAACAGGTTACTGTTCACACCAAAAAAAGGGGGGGGGGGGGAACAAAAACAAAACGACAAGTAGTGAACAACCCCCAACGACAACAAACAGTACACTAAGTTCCAACAACCTCTACTAACAGGTCCCAATGGATTGATACCTGTTAATACCATTCTTTATTTAATAAAAAAAAATTTCCTTACGAGCATTTATTTTATAAATATATATCTATTTAATTTTATCCTGTATACCTTATCACATTATTTTACCTAATTACCTTGAAACGGCTCAGTCGCACAACGATGCAAGTATTGTTGGGCAACCCACACACATATAAATGCGATAAGGAGGTAACAATGAATCCAGAATATCTCAAACCATAAACTAAGGCAGAACAATTGAACCGTGTTTCTAAACAGCGACAAACAACTAACGCAAGTCAAACAAGTAATTAGGCAATAACACAACGGAAACATAAACTATGAATCCCAGTCAGCAGAAACATCCTCATAAGGAGACAACTAAACAAAATACATCTTCTACGAAACCTAAATGAAAATGCGAATACGAAAGATAACTGATCGGGAGGCGGGAACTGCCGACGCATGTACTCAACCATCTGTCGCACATAGGCGTACATGTCGGACATAGTGGCCTGCTGCTAAGCCTGCCTCGTAGCAAACGAGTCCATACGGGCCTGGTAGAGGTCCATCCTAGCGTCTAAGGCATCATAACGAGCCTGCCCAGCTGCAAACCCGGCGCCCATGTTGACCCGCATCTCCTGCATCATCTGCAGCATCTGAGTCATCTCCTGGCCCTGAGGCACCACTGCAGGAGGTGGAACTACTGGAGGAGGGGGTGGCTGCTCCGGAGGAACAACTAGAATCAAGCCGCCATCATCAGGTTGCGGGCGAAGTACAACCTGAGGAACTCCACGACATAAGGCGTTACGCCGAACAGTGTAAGTCGGGATACGGTAACAACCACCCGCTGCTAACTTGTACGGATCTGTCTCCGGTGTCGTGCGAATCCCCTGCGCCACGCACAAGCCACAAATGAGGTGAATATGGGTAATCACCCTACTCCCTCGTCCTCTCCGCATACCCCTCAAATTGTCCTCAATACAAGCTCCCGCATTCACCCTACCGCCTCGCGCGATAAAGCAAATGGTCTTATAGACATGATCCAGGACGATATGGCTCCGGGTAATCGGCCGGACGCGCCCTAACCATATCTGGGTGAGCTCTCGCCAAGGGGTGTCCATCGTCGTCAACCGCAGCTCATGATCGTGCTCGAGCTGAGGAGCCACCAAGGTGCATGAGACCCCCCACGCAGGAGCAATAACACGGCCCTCAGGCTGTGGACGGAATGCACCATCGTTAGGCAGACCGAAATAGACATTGATCGCCCGAGCACTGAAGTCTAGGTAGCGACCATGAACCTATACTCGGGATAAGTCTTCACCCTCCCCAAGACCGCCAATGTTGGCGATAACCTCCATAGCCATCACCGGAGGCAACGCCCTCAGGGTGACGTGCGAGCCCAGTCCACTGAAGGTGCTCCAAGACCGCACTGACCCTATCATTGCTCAAATGATCAGGGAACATGCATCTCTCGGGAACATAAGCCCTGTTTCGACGAAGCTCGTCGAAATAGAAGTCCTGGGCGGCCCTCGTCCTAAAACGAAACCTATCATGCCGGTGAGGATGCACCTCGTCAGGGAGACCCCTGAGTCTCGGGCCCCGCTGCTCCTTGTCCTCCTCGGGCTCACTCTCATCAAAATCCGACATCACCGGAGCGGCAGTGCTAGGGCCAGCCATATCGCGCCGAGTAGCTCGTCTCTTGGCCCCCGGAAGAACCATGTGTAATACCCGAGAATTTTCCAACATAAAATAAATACAATAAATAAAATAAATACAATAAATAAATAAATTCAGCAAATCAATAAATAAATTTAATCGAATGAGAAATGGAATTTAAATTAAAAAGGGAATCAAAATTTCGAGAACCCGGGAAGCCGAAAACAATTTAGTCAAATAAATGGTCACACGTGAACCCAACATTGATGGACTCAATAACTCGAGTCCACATGTAAATCTAGACCCGAATAAAATGACGATAGGAAATAGAAACCCGAAGATACCCCGGAAATCGGAATCCGGGAGCATAGGGGGATAGAAGTCCGAAAGAGAGGAGGAAAGACACGACGGATCGCACGACCCGCCCGAACCGGAGTCCAGGCGTGAGTGGCGCGCTGGCCGCGCGGTGGATGGCTTAGGAGCGCGCCACGGCCGCGCCATCTGGCAGAAACGCCCAATGCGAGATTTACTCGCCCGAATCCGGATTTTTCGACTTCGGTTGCACACCTTGTGACTCAAGACATCCTAGGGCTGCCTTTGGACGACCTTTAGGTCCTTTCCATCTATAAATAACCATCCTAATCAGCCCCAAACGTTTTACAAAATCCTACGAAATCTCTCTACACATAAAACTAAAAGCTTCATCAAATCTTTTGTAAATCTGTCAACATACATTTTCTACCGGCGCAACAGTTTTGTCTAATTTTTCCGAACCTTAAAACATCTTCAAACGGAAAAACTTAAAACATGAAAAAACGTTCCTAAGGCATAGATCTATCTACTGTAAAATTTTCAGAATTTTTAGAGATGTTTTGATATTTGAAATTCACCCGAAACCGAACTGCTGAAACTTGGATCTTGAAAATCTTGGCAGAACATAGGTCTAATCTGTTGACGTTTTTGACTAGGGTTCTAGGCCGAATTAGATCTTTAGCCGAACATGAAAGTTGTAGATAATCGGCCTATAAAGGTCTCTGTAAAATTTCATCGAATTTGGAATTGATTTGCTATGATAGATCTTGATAATCTTGAACTGCTGTAGACGAAATTCGGACAGATTAATGTTATGACGAAAATTGATGTTTTTGACATGTTTCGGTAACTCGGATTGAAAAAGTTAAAACACAAAAGTTGTTTATCTCGATGTTTCAGAGTCAGTAGTAAAATTTAAGAGTTTTTGGAATTAAACTCGATTTTTAATGAATTTTAGAGTAAACTGTGGTTGACCGAGTCAAATCTTTAAATCTTGTTGAAACGGTGAAACTAGCCTTTAAGGTTGAAACGAGTAGAAGACTCTTTGAAATAAGATACACGAAACGAGAAGATTAAAATACTGCGGGTTATGACTAAGCTAGATAATGTCAATGTTCTCTGCGGCTTGGGACATAAGAGCCCAAGTGTATGTCTAGGTTGACGTAAGAGCCCTAGCGAAACACTGATCGTATGGCTAGCGGACGGATTAACTCTAATTAAAAGATCGACCATGATACTTGTGGACATAAGAGCCCAGGCGTAAGGCTGGCGGACATAAGAGCCCTAGCGATGGTGATCTCTAAAAGATATGAAACGAGAAGTTTGCGAGAATTCCAAATTAAATCTGTATTAAATTGTGCTTTTATATTTATGGCAATTTATTTAATTACTTTGGAAGCTATATTTAAGATCGTATGGAATCCATGACTTTTAAATTATGCAATTAAATTATTATTAGAGAAATAAATTATGGGGTGTTATATACATGTTTTCTTTAAATTTAATTAATGGATGTGAAACCTCATAAGCATGTACGTGTTAACTTACTCAGCAAGTTTTTGCTGACCAAACCATAATTTTTCCTTTTTCTTTCAGAGTTGAGAATTATGCATTGTCATATGCATACATGGGAATTTTGGGAATATATATTATTTTGAATTATTGTATTAGACTAGATCTTGCATGAACGGGCCTGTTTAACCCGTATTCCGGCCGTGTTGGCTATATTTAAATTCCGCTGCATTATACATATGTAATTATTATTTTCCGCTGCAACTTCGATGTATTATTTTCAAATTATATATGAATGGGCTGTTTGAATGATTTAAATTCTGAAAAACCATAGCCTTGCATCTCTTTAGCAAGCTCGGCGGAGAAACCGTGTCTTGCTAGGGAGGTGTGGCGGTGACACCCCGACCTGGGTGACCAAAAACCGGGGTGTTACAAGTTGGTATCAAAGCCCGGCTATTTTTAAACTATTATTTTTAAACCATTATTATTTTTAAACTATTATTAATATTTTGACTATTATTTTAAATTTTAAAGTATTATTTCCATGGAGAAATTTTTATTTTAAAACCCATGGGAAAAATATATATATAGTGCATAAATTATTTTTGGGGGGAAATCATCATTCGCATTTGTATATTGCATCTCTTTTATGTAGAGAACTTAGAATCTTGGCGAATTTTAACTTAGAATCTTGGCGAAGTTAACCTAGAATCTTGGCGAATATTAACTTAGACCTTTTGCTTGCACTAGATGACTTAGAGGCTTGACATCGAATTAGAAACGCTCACTAGAGACTGATCTTGCCTTAGTTCTAGATCGCGTTCATCTAAGCGCACGCCTAAGCATAACAAATCTCGGCTTTAGCCATTCCTATCCTTGTACAAATTAGAAAATTTCCTCATGTGGAACAATACAAATAAAGTTTTATTAAAACTTTCTTTATTCCAAAAATCTTGTTTGGTTTCCCAAACAACAAATCCGAAAATTCGAAATTCGAAATTTGAAACTCACGATGCTCTAAACGTGGCCTTATGGGCGCGCGTTTAACACTTGATCTCACATACAATTTAGCAAATTTCTTGTTCAAGCGATCTATCTAAACTCTGATAAACTAATCTATATACGTTATAACAGAAAATGGCACCTAGGAGAAACCCATGGAAGGTAAGTCCAAACGGCACTGAGGCTAACCTCCCCAACATGGCCAATAACAATGAGACCCCTCAAAACTTACGAGAACGAGTACCTCCTGCACCCAACAACATGGAAGAATGTCTAAGGACTATGGAGGAAGTCCTTGTAGCATTAGGAAATGCCGAGGTGCATAGGTCACAAACAGTACCTCCGCCAGAAGCCCGAGTCAACTACTTGGCATTAGTGAACCCATACAACCCACCCATTATGACAGCCAAGAGGATCCGGCGAAGTTGGAAGGTTGGATCCGTACCTTTGATAAGCTCTTGAATGCTATCAAGTGCCCTGATGAGGAGAAGATACACGTAGTGACCTACTACTTAGGAGGCGAAGCCGATGAGTGGTGGCAAAATCTCCAAGCGAATTCAGTGGAAGACGAAGAAGCCTACACCTGGGAAGAACTTAAGGAAGCTTTGAGGGAAAGATTCTACCCACTGAGCACCAAGACTGCGAAGTACGAGGAATTCATCAACTTAAAGCAAGGTGCACAAACGGTACAAGAATACTACAACAAATTCAAGGAGCTAGTACGATTCGCTGCGAGGATAGTACCAACCGACTCTGACAAGGCTCAGAAATTCGAGATGGGTCTGAACCTTAGTATCCGGGAGATACTTGCAGTAGGACAATTCACGAACTTGCAGACGATATATGACCGCACTGTAACAGTTGCTCGAATCCAGCAACTGAAGCGTAAGGAACATGGTGAGTCGAACAAGGACTCGCAAGGACTTGAGAAAAAGGATAGGAAAGACAATGGATCCCGAAGGAAAGGAAATAAAGGTCTCAACAATGGGGGAGACGACAATCGTGGTGCGTTTATACCACGCTGCCCACGATGCAACCATGCACATCTGGTGCACCAATGCCCGAAGTCTGGAACCTGCCGTAGGTGCGGCAAGCTTGGTCACAAGGCTGGGGGATGTCGAATGCCAGAGGAGGCGATCGAAAAGAGAGTAGATTTGGTGAACCTTCGGAAAGGAGAGAGGGACAAGGAACAAAACCAAAACCCAAACCCTCTTGAGAATAATAAATAGGCAGTTATGGGGACATAACTGAAGTCCTAAGGGGGAGAGGATGTGATACCCCGTAGAAATTTATTCTCGGAGTTCGACTCGATAAGATGTATCCTAAATCATAATAAAAATTTCAAATTGTTTTTAACTACGTTATGGCTTGATCCCTTCACAGGGTACGTAGGCAGCTTAGAAGTTTTAATTCTAAGTTCAGTCACAAAATAATAAAACAAACAAAAGACCTTAGCACGAGAAAAGCCGAAACACAACTTCGAGGACGAAGTTGATTCTTAAGGAGGGTAGACTGTAATACCCGGGAATTTTCCAACATAAAATAAATACAATAAATAAAATAAATACAATAAATAAATAAATTCAGCAAATCAATAAATAAATTTAATCGAATGAGAAATGGAATTTAAATTAAAAAGGGAATCAAAATTTCGAGAACCCGGGAAGCCGAAAACAATTTAGTCAAATAAATGGTCACACGTGAACCCAACATCGATGGACTCAATAACTCGAGTCCACATGTAAATTTATACCCGAATAAAATGACGATAGGAAATAGAAACCCGAAGATACCCCAGAAATCGGAATCCGGGAGCATAGGGGGATAGAAGTCCGAAAGAGAGGAGGAAAGGCACGACGGATCGCACGACCCGCCCGGACCAGAGTCCAGGCGTGAGTGGCGCGCTGGCCGCGCGGTGGATGGCTTGGGAGCGCGCCACGGCCGCGCCATCTGGCAGAAACGCCCCGTGCGAGATTTACTCGCCCGAATCCGGATTTTTCGACTTAGGTTGCACACCTTGCGACTCAAGACATCCTAGGGCTGCCTTTGGACGACCTTTAGGTCCTTTCCATCTATAAATAACCATCCTAATCAGCCCCAAACGTTTTACAAAACCCTACGAAATCTCTCTACACATAAAACTCTAATTCCGGGGTCGTCGGAGGCACAACACCGAGAGGAGGGACTGTCTTGGACGAATTTGGGGTCTTCTATCATCTTGGTAAGATCCGATCTATTCCTCTTTCCATTCTTGATTCGAAAACGAATCCTAACCTCATCCTTTTTCTATTCTAAACCCCCGATCCGGATCGAGAACGAAGAACCCGGCGAATTAAGGAGATAAACGGTGGACTGGAAGCCACGCCTCCGAATCGACGATCCCGGACATCTACAAATCTATAAGTTAATGCTTACATGGTTTTGGGAGTAATTAAAACACGTAAAACTAAAAGCTTCATCAAATCTTTCGTAAATCTGTCAACTACGTTTTCTACCGGCGCAACAGTTTTGTCTAATTTTTCCGAACCTTAAATCGTCTTCAAACGGAAAAACTTAAAACACGAAAAACGTTCCTAAGGCTTAGATCTATCTACTGTAAAATTTTTACAATTTTTAGAGACGTTTTGATATTTGAAATCCACCCGAAAGCGAACTGCTGAAACTTGGATCTTGAAAATCTTGGCAGAACATAGGTCTGAACTTGTTGACGTTTTTGACTAGGGTTCTAGGCCTAATTAGATCTTTAGCCGAACATGAAAGTTGTAGATAATCGTCCTAAAAAGGTCTCTGTAAAATTTTATCGAATTTGGAATTGATTTGCTATGATAGATCTTGATAATCTTGAACTGCTGTACACGAATTTGGAATTAATGTTATGACGAAAATTGACGTTTTTGACCTGTTTCGGTAACTCGGATTGAAAATGTTAAAACACAAAAGTTGTTCATCTCGATGTTTATGAGTCAGTAGTAAAATTTCAGAATTTTTGGAATTAAACTCGATTTTTAATGAATTTTAGAGTAAACTGTGGTTGACCGAGTCAAATCTTGAAATCTTGTTGAAACGGTGAAACTAGCCTTTAAGGTTGAAACGAGTAGAAGACTCTTTGAAATAAGATACATGAAACGAGAAGATTAAAATACTGCGGGTTATGACTAAGCTAGATACTGTCAATGTTCTCTGCGGCTTGGGACATAAGAGCCCAAGTGTATGTCTAGGTTGACGTAAGAGCCCTAGCGAAACACTGATTGTATGGCTAGCGGACGGATTAACTCTAATTAAAAGATCGACCATGATACTTGTGGACATAAGAGCCCAGGCGTAAGGCTGGCGGACATAAGAGCCCTAGCGATGGTGATCTCTAAAAGATATGAAACGAGAAGTTTGCGAGAATTCCAAATTGTATCTGTATTAAAGTGTGCTTTTATATTTATGGCAATTTATTTAATTACTTTGCAAGCTATATTTAAGATCGTATGGAATCCATGACTTTTAAATTATGCGATTAAATTATTATTAGAGAAATAAATTATGGGGTGTTATACACATGTTTTCTTTAAATTTAATTAATGGCTTTGAAACCTCATAAGCATGTACGTGTTAACTTACTCAGCAAGTTTTTGCTGACCAAACCATAATTTTTCCTTTTTCATTCAGAGTTGAGAATTATGCATCGTCATATGCATACATGGGAATTTTGGGAAGATATATTATTTTGAATTATTGTATTAGACTAGATCTTGCATGAACGAGCCTGTTTAACCCGTATTCTGGCCGTGTTGGCTATATTTAAATTCCGCTGCATTATACATATGTAATTTATTATTTTCCGCTGCAACTTCAATGTATTATTTTCAAATTATATATGAATAGGCTGTTTGAATGATTTAAATTCTGAAAAACCATAGCCTTGCATCTCTTTAGCAAGCTCGGAGAAACCGTGTCTTGCTAGGGAGGTGTGGCGGTGACACCCCGACCTGGGTGACCAAAAACCGGGGTGTTACACCATGAGAGACGCCCAGACAACCCATAAGAAAAGCAACATCTTGCAAGGAACCAATACCAATTATAAGGCTAAATTCCACACAGTAACTATCAAGCAGAGAACGCAAAAACATCAAATATAGGCCCCAACGGGATCAATCCAAGAGGGCGTCAAGTCTAATAGTTCATCAATACAAACTGAAAGGTAACCAAACCAAAGAACATGCCCAAACAAATTCCAAAACCCAATGTGACATTTCGTCGAACACGCTATGTGCGCAATAAACCAAAGCCAAAGTTACTTACAAACATATGTAAATTGTCCACAAATTGAAGCAATTACTTAATCAACGACTCAACATCACATTAAGGCATAAAACAACAACAATGAAATCATTCTCATGCCCGCAATACCAATGTAAAACGGAAATTTCACATCTTCTCTACAAATCTAAAATTTAGCAAGAACTTCCTCAAATTAAGTACACATTGATGCACAAATACTTCCAAACCAACGAGAATAGTATCAATCATATAAACTCACCAAATTGCATGAATCAAGCCTAAAAATAACAAATCCCCAATTTTTGTACATAAACCCTAATTTCTAAATCCCTTCACAAATCAAGTCGTTCAAAGCATAAAAATTGAAATTGGTAAGTGAAAGTAGTAGGTACATACCTTAAAAAGCAGAATCGAAGCCGGAACCGGGAAAAGTTGGGAGCGAGAGGGCGAATTTGAGAGGAAATGTGAAGTGGTCTCGGATGGGAAATGGGGAAAGTAGCTCGCGCGGGGCGCGAGCCCTTATTTTTCAAACTGCCACGCCCGCGCGGTCCCCGTGTAATACCCGGGATTTTTATCGGTGTCCAAAGGAATAAAATTTATTTCTTAATCCAATCAAGGTCTAAATATCTCCGAGAAAAAGAAAGTAATTTATCACAATAAATTATTGCTCGGAAATGAAACGCCGATAGGTTCAAAAATTCAAAATGGAATAAAAGAGGGAAAGGAAGCCCGAAGACATTCCATGAATCGAGTCAAAAGAATTGGAACTAAATTCAAGAAAGAAAAGAATTTTAATTCCAGGAACCCGTGAAATCGGAAATAATTTAATTAGATAAATTATTGCACGGGAGTCAAAAGACGACGATTTAGAAGCCGACGAATCCAAACGCGACGGACTCAAGATTTCAAATACGGGATTAATTCGAAACGAGATAAATTTAAGATAAGAATTTATAATCCGAGAAAGACCCGAAAATCGAGCCCGAAAACGTAGGAGCACAGAAGTCCGAAAGAGATGAGAAAAGGCCCGATCGGATCGCACGGACCCGCCCGGACCGAGGTCCCGGCAGAGGCTGCGCGCTGGCCGCGCGGCGTTTAGCCTATCAGCGCGCCACCACCGCGTGAACCCCCCCAGAAAACGGCAACAACGCGTTCCGACGATCTTTTTGCCATATTTTCGACCCCCGACGATGGAAACTCAATCCCGGGCTATGGAGGGATATTGGGGACGACATTAGGCTGCTCCCTAACCCTAAATTCGACACACACAACCCTAGAGCAGCCCCCTTCTCCTCACATTCTCTCAAACTCCTCCCAATTCGAAAACCCCGAAATCCCTTGTGTTCTTGAAGTTCCGACGACGAAATCCGAACAAGAAGGACTGGAGAAGGAGAAGACAGACCCCTACGATGTTGGTAAGTGCTTTTTGAGTTTATCTACACCTTTTTGAATCCAAAAATCTGATCTAACTATGGATTTTTACTTGCGGATTCGGTTCGTGGACGTTGGAAGAGGAAACCGACTTGAGGAGATTCGTTCGTGACATCCCGTGGATTCCGGACCACCCCGTGACCTCCTAGACATCATCCCCACTGTAAGTTAATGCTTAATTGGTTTTGGGTGACTTAAAATGCAACCAAACATAGGGATTTAATAACTCTAAAATCTGTCAACACGAAAAACCCACGGCGCAGAGATTTGGTGCGAATTTTTCAAACCCTTAAAACTGCTCAAACGAAAAAACTCAAAACATGAAAAATGTTCCTAAGAAATACTTCTAGTTCGTGTAAAATTTTCATAATTTTTCATTGCGTTTTGATATCCGGAAACGGCCGAGAACCAACCTGCCTTGAGAGTCGATCTTGAAACGGTGACAGATTTGAAATCGGACCAAAACCCCTATTTCGAGAGTTCAAACCGAAAAACTCAAAACTAGACTTTTGATCCGAATACATTGGCGTGGTAGCCAAATCTGTGACACTAATTATCCCAGCTGGACCATGCTCCCGGAGCCGGACCAAGAAGTTCACTGACCGGATTGCAAGCCTTCTCAAGTCTGAGGAATTCCAAGTCGAAATCAACAAAGAAGATGGCCACAATCCGAAAGCATTGATCATGATCCAGCTCGATGAGACCGGAGGGATTCTAACCATGGGATCCCCAATTTTGAAGTAGTAAGCCATCACCGTCGCCGGAGAGTCGCCGGAAGATGACCGGAGAAGTCGTCGGAGCATCGGAGCATCACTAGAAGGTCAAACGGAGCTCGCGGGAAAGTTGGCCGGAAGTTGGCCGTCGCCGGAAAGTCACCGGAAGATGACCGGAGAAGTCGCCGGGGCACCGGAGCATCGCCGGAAGGTCAAACGGAGCTCGCCGGAAAATTGACTGGAAGTTCGCCGGAGGTCGGCCGGAACCACCGCCGGTCGCCAGACAAATTTTGGTCAAAGTCGGAAGATGGTCGGATAATATTACAGATTAATGTAATAGTATAAGACTTCAAATTTTGGGAGAAGGCCATGTCCCTATCCTTGTGTCCTTAAGCCTGTTCCCCAACCGACCCGTGTCGCTAGGCGCGTGTCGCCAGGCCACGCCTAGGGACACAGCCCTGCTTAGAGACACAGGGTCATGTCCCCAACCACCGTGTCACCAACCGACCCGTGTCGCTAGGCGCGTGTCGCCAGGCCACGCCTAGGGACACAACCCTGCTTGGAGACACAGGGTCATGTCCCCAGCCACCGTGTCGCCAACCGACCTGTGTCGCTAGGCGCGTGTCGCCAGGCCACGCCTAGGGACACAGCCCTGCTTAGAGACACAGGGTCATGTCCCCAGCCACCGTGTCGCCAACCGACCCGTGTCGCTAGGCGCGTGTCGCCAGGCCACGCCTAGGGACACAATCCAGTTTGGCGCCCCAGTCGCCAGTCTAGCGACCCAGGCCCTATTTTTCGTCCTTTTTTCGTTTTTCTTCCTTTGTAAGTGTTCCTAGGGGCTTTGGCACTATATATATCCCTCCCCCTATCATTTGTAAGACTGATCTTTTGTCTTGAATGAAATCTACTTGATATTTCTCTCAAAAGATCACCTTGTGAGTTTACACACTCTCTCACAAACACTTTTGAATGCTTGTTGGGAAACATTCATCACTTTGGACTTGAAGCATCCTTGTGATTATTAAACCAAGGCTTGAGCTTGGAGGATTGGGATGAGGTCACGGTTCTAACACCTTGGTTGCTTCCCCTTTCGGTTCTTGTTGTGGTTTGCTTCCCTATCCTTTCCTTTCCCTCTTGTTCTTGCAAGTTAGTAACCAAGAGATCCATGGCATCCTAATTTATTTGGTATCAGAGCTACACTTGGTTCTACTTGTTTTTCCATAAAAATCGAAAAATCCCAAAAACTTGTTCTTCACCATTCCCCATTTGGAAGCACCTTTCCATTTGGCAATATCCATTTCATCCATTCTAAGGGGATATGCTGTCCAAATTTTTCCACAAACCATCAAAAACTCAAAAACTCCAAAATACAAATCTGGACAGAATCTGTTTTGGACCATTTCGGACATAATAACTTTGAGTTTTGCAAATCTGGGCACATATTTGAATTCCTCATGTTGATAGATGAATTTACATATGTGGATCATCAAAACGGACATCGTATGACAAAGTTATGGTAGTTTGAAGTTTATGTGTGTTCTTGGTCAAAAATCCGAAAATCACCATATTTTGGTCTTTGATCTTGTATATTTGTGTGTTTGTTGTTATTTTTTCCATATTTTAATTCTCATATGTGAATGTATGCATTTGGAATGTGTTTATGTGATTAATTGGTTAATATGCTTCTAAAAATTCCAAATGAGTGTTTGAATGTTCTATGAGTGTTCATCCATCTTCAAGCCATCTTCATATTGTTCTTGAGAGCTTCAAGTTTGATCCAAAAATCTGAAATTCTCCAATTGTTTATGGTAACATAATCATAAGCTAGCAAGACAAAGCTTGTTACTTGATACCATAGCCTCCTTGAGCCGTGTGTTGGAAGAGAAATGAAATGACATGCTAGCTTCAATTGTTGCGGCTAAAGAGGAGAAAGTAAAAAATTGTGTACTCTCCAGTGGGCCCCACACGTCCAACTCCTATGCCCCCATGCACGTACACATCAAAAAAAATTTGGAAGCCTTGAAATCAAATTGTGCATTGTGTCCCTAAACATTGTGTCCCTAAAACCCTTGTCCCTATACACTTGTGTCCTTAGACACTTGTGTCCCTAAACACCCTTGTCCCTATACACTTGTGTTCCTAGACACTTGTGTCCCTAAACAACTTGTGTCCTTAACCTTTCACGACACGCCCTTTCGCGACAAGCGCCCCACCTTGCGACGGGTCATCTCTCCATTTGGGGAATATTTTTCAAAATTTTTCCTAAGTCGGATATACACAGTTGGCACTTGGTTCCTCTGATTTATTTTAAATCACGAACACAGAGTTGAAATTTTAATCGGGCAATGTTCCGCTCTTAAAATTCCTCTCATAACAAGTGAAACCGAGCTGTTGAAATTCCTCCGGAAAATTTTATTTTATATATTGGAGAGAACTGTTGAAAATTTTTGTCGCGTACCGATATTCGGAAACCTTGTGTGATCATATTTGGGAGTCGAGTGTTGTGAGCTACCACTTTTCAAATTTTGGTGAGTTCACTTTTATATTGTGAGGTCTTGGAATTATTGGATTGCAATTGCCGATTAAAACTATGAACATAATTTCATTGCATTGCATTTCACATATTTCCTAGCGGTTGTTGATAGAGTCGAACATTGCATTTGTATCTTGCATTGTGCGTACGTATATTCAGGCCTCACTCTCCGCCACTCGAAATTTGTTTGTGATCACTGTGGACTGCAGATATATACCAGATTGTGAATTAACCCAACATTCAGCCATCGGGTTGTGAGCAAACTAAGTGAGTTTACCGAGTGATCCAGATAAATTCCATATTTTATTTTATTCCATTATTATTATTATCTATAATATTTTCATCTTCTTTGCAGGTGTTACTTAATTTTTCTTGTTCAATTTTCTGAAATGGCAGGTTCAGGTCAACCTTCTAACAAGGATTTGATGGACATGTTGCTGAAAATGACTAACCGTCTGGACAACATGGATCAGAGGATAGATGATTTGAATCATAGGGTTGATACTTTCAAGGACGACATGGTCATGCATGGCAATGCGGTTCAATCAGAAACCATGAGACGACTTGAGCTAAAATTACAGGAGGTGTTCGACCACACCACCTGTGACGTCCAATACCCCTCGGAACCATCAAAGTGGATCCCAAGGCGTACGAAGCCATGAAATGGAAGAGGCCGAAGCCGAGATCGAGGCCCAGCAGCAGGGACCCCGACACGCTGGTCGAAACAATCCTGTACCTCAGACACCCGCAAATCTACAACCACCACGAGTACCTGCTCCACCCAGACCAGTCAGACAACAACAACATGAATCTGAGTCAGATCCCGATGAGGAGGTGTACCACAGGAATCCCCGCCGAAACAACAGATATGATGAGCCCGACAGAGACTTGAAGGGGATTAAGTTCGACATTCCTACATTCAAGGGAACATCCAATCCGGAAGAATTCCTTGAATGGAAGCATTCGATGGAGCTCATTTTCAACTGCCATAACTACGCAGACATCAAGAAGGTCAATGTGGCCGTTTGTGCTTTCAAAGATTACGCGTTGGTATGGTGGCAGAAGGTGACTCATGACATTCATCGGAATGGCTAGGATCCCATCCAGACTTGGGCAACACTGACTCGGACTATGGAAAACAGATTTGTTCCGTCTCACTACCGACATGACTTATATGATAAGCTTGCCTTTCTTGTTCAAGGGAACAGGTCGGTAGAGGAGTATTTCAAGGAAATGGAGACTCTCTTACTGAAAGCCGGAGTAATTGAAGATGAGGGCATCACGAAGTCTAGATTTCTCAAAGGACTCCGAATCGAGATCCGAAAGGAGGCTAAGCTGCGACCATACGACACTTTGTCCGATTTGGTGGAGCTAGCTATGAAGCTTGAAATCGATGATCGACCTCGAGTGCAGAAGTACCGACAGGATTCCGGATCAAGTTCGCAGAAACCTTGGGGTCAAAAGACGTTCATTCCAAGGGACGATAAGCCCAAGCCAAAAGGTTTCGAAAAATGGCCAAGGAATTTAAGACCTACCGTCCGGAAGGTCCTAAACCCGCGGTCATCGAGAGGCCTAAATTTGACAAGGATCGGAAGAAGGAAGTCATGTGCTTCAAATGCGGTCGGAAGGGACATTACTCTCCTGAGTGCCCTTTCACCAAAAGAGCTGCACTCATGGAAGACGGATCTTGGAGAATTATAGACTCTGATGATGAACAACCGGAACAGGCTGAGAGAGAAGAAAATGAGGACTCCGATGACAGTGATGAATTCTACGCAGCCGAGGAAACAGTTGAAGAGGATCGCAAATTGACCAATCTGGTGGCCATGCGGACTCTTAGTGCTGAACGAACAGAAGAGAAACCTCGATCTGACGAGCAACGGGAGAATTTATTTTATTGTCACTGTGATTTAAAGGGCAATGTTGCCTCTGTAATTGTTGACAATGGTAGTTGCACTAATGCTGTGAGTGCCTATGTTGTTCGCAGATTAGGCATTCCAACTGAAGAGCATCCGAGTCCCTACCACCTCCATTGGATGAATGACAATAGCGACCTAAATGTCAACCGACGGGCCAAAATTCCTATCAAGATCGGATCCTATTCTGAAAACATCATTTGCGACGTCATTCCAATGACTGCTTGCCACATTTTGTTAGGCCGACCATGGTTATATGATCGCGATGTCAAATACAAGGGTCGCGCCAATTGTTTATCTTTTATTTTTAAACAAAAGAAAATAAATGTCAAGCCACTGTCGTAAAAATGGTTCGGGCGGATCAGGAAGTTCTGCGTGCCAACATGAAGAAAGACGAAGCCGAGCGGAAATCAAAGGATAAAGGGAAAACCCTCTGCATTGAGAGCACGTCTGCCAATCCTTGTCTACTGACGACCCGAACCGATTTTGAGCAAACAATACGCGCACCGAGTTCAACAGGTTACTGTTTCCTTGCTTTTGCAAAACCTGTTGATGATATTTACAGAACTTGCACTGCTGCACCTAATATTCCTGATAATTTTTCCAGGATGTTGGAGAAAAATTCTGATGTCTTCCCGGATGAAGTCCCCGCTGGTCTTCCACCTTTGCGCGGAATCGAGCACCAAATCGATTTCGTACCCGGAGCGTCAATTCCTAATCGGCCAGCATACCGAATGAATTCGGAAGAAACTAAAGAAGTGCAAAGACAAGTTCAAGAGCTGATGGATAAAGGAAGGGTCCGAGAAAGCCTCTCACCATGTGTTGTGTCAGTTTTGTTGGTTCCCAAGAAAGACGGGACATGGCGCATTTGTGTAGATTGCCGAGCCGTGAACGCAATTACCATTAAGTATCGGCACCCGATCCCGCGTTTGGACGACATGCTTGACGAGCTGGGTCACGCCAGCATTTTCTCAAAAATAGATCTACGAAGTGGTTATCATCAAATCCGGATGCAACCAGGAGATGAATGGAAGACGGCGTTCAAGACCAAATTCGGATTATATGAATGGCTTGTTATGCCGTTTGGACTGACGAACGCGCCTTCAACATTCATGCGACTTATGAATGAGACCCTTCGCCAATTTATTAATAAATTTGTCATTGTATATTTTGATGACATTTTAGTGTATAGTTCTAATGAGTCTGATCACCTTTCCCATGTCCAACAGGTACTAAACAGGCTGCGGGAAGTTCAGCTCTATGCTAACAAGGAGAAATGCACTTTTCATGCGACTGAACTCTCGTTCCTTGGCTACATTGTGGGACGTGGTGGTCTTAAGGTCTATGAAGCAAAAATAAAGGCAATCTCTGACTGGAAGCCACCCACGAATGTGCATGAAGTTAGACAGTTCTTGGGTCTGTGTGGGTTCTTCAGGAGATTCGTCCCGAATTTCAGCTTGATTGCGGCACCCCTAACTTCACTGCTTAAGAAAGGATTTATTTTTAAGTGGGGGCCGTCTGAACAAAAGAGTTTTGAAGATCTGAAGTCCAAACTGACTCATGCACCGGTTCTAGTCCTACCAGATTTTGACATTCCATTCGAAGTGGAATGCGATGCATCGGGAACAGGCATGGGTGCAGTTTTATTGCAGAATGGTAAGCTAGTGGCATACCACAGCGAAAAGTTCTCTGGCGCACAGTTGAACTATTCCACGTATGACAAGGAACTCTATGTTGTGGTCCAAGCTTTAAAGACGTGGCAACACTATCTCTGGGGTCGTGAGTTCATTATCCATACGGACCACGAAACCCTTAAGCATATTCGGAATCAAGGACAACTGGGGAAAAGACATGTGCGTTGGAGCGGATTCACTGAGACTTTTCCTTATGTGCTTAAATACAAAAAGGGGAAGGAAAATATAGTCGCCGATGCCTTATCCCGCAGGAGCGCCTTGGCGGCCATTGCCACGACACATCTGATTGGCTTTGAACATATCAAAGATCAATATTCCACTGATCCAGACTTCAAGGATTTCTGGGCAGAAACCGAAAAGCACGGGTTCAAGGAGTATTCAAGACTTGATGGATTTCTATATTATGAGAACCGACTGTGCATTCCCAAGGGATCGGTCAGGGAACTTCTAATAAAGGAGGTTCACAACGGAGACCTTATGGGACATTTCGGAAAGACTGCCACTTTTGGTATTCTGAGTGAACACTTTTACTGGCCGGGAATGAGGAAAGAAGTGGATGACTTGATCTCCAAATGCATCGTCTGTCTGAAGGCGAAATCCACTTCCAAGCCACATGGTTTATATATGCCTCTACCAATTCCCGAGGGACCATGGATTGATATTTCTAAGGACTTCGTGTTGGGACTACCACGGACAGCACGAAACAAGGATTCGATATTCGTAGTGGTAGATCGATTCAGCAAGATGACACATTTTATTCCTTGCACGAAGACCAATGACGCCCACCACATCGCCAAGTTATTCTTCAAGGAAGTGGTGCGCCTCCATGGAATCCCGAAAACTATTGTGTCAGATCGGGAGACAAAATTTGTGAGCTACTTTTGGAAATCTCTGTGGCATGAGATTGGCACGAAGCTTTTGTTCTCCACAGCTTATCACCCTCAAACAGACGGGCAAACTGAAGCCGTCAACAGAGTCTTGGGTAATCTACTGCGGATTATTACTGCTTCCAGTTACAAGAGTTGGGACGAGTGTTTGCCCTACATAGAGTTTGCATATAATAGACACGTCCACAGTGCCACTAACATGTCACCATTCAAAATTGTCTATGGTTTCAACCCACTAAAACCTGTCGACTTGCTGCCATTGCCCCGCAATGAGCATTTTAATGTTAATGGCAGGGACAGGGCTCGAGCTATACAGGAGCTTCACAAAAACGTCCAGGAAAGCCTCAAGAAGGCCACAGAAACATACGCGAAATATGCCAACAGAGGGCGGAAGAAACTACTGCTGAAGCCCGGGGATTGGGTTTGGCTCCACATGCGGAAGGAGAGATTTCCGATGATGAGACGCGACAAAATTTCCCCACGGGGGGACGGACCATTCCGAGTTTTGGAAAAGATTAATGACAATGCTTACAGGTTAGAGTTGCCCCCTGAGTATGGAATTAACGTTACCTTTAATGTTGCAGATCTCAATCTCTACGAGGAGGACGGTGAAGAGCTTGATCGGTTGATGGCTCAACCTTCTCAAGGGGGAGGGGATGGCGTGGTAGCCAAATCTGCAACACTAATTATCCCAGCTGGACCATGCTCCCAGAGCCGGACCAAGAAGTTCACTGACCGGATTGCAAGCCTTCTCAAGTCTGAGGAATTCCAAGTCGAAATCAACAAAGAAGATGGCCACAATCCGAAAGCATTGATCATGATCCAGCTCGATGAGACCGGAGGGATTCCAACCATGGGATCCCCAATTTTGAAGCAGTAAGCCATCACCGTCGCCGGAAGATGACCGGAGAAGTCGTCGGAGCATCGGAGCATCACCGGAAGGTCAAACGGAGCTCGCCGGAAAGTTGGCCGGAAGTTGGCCGTCGCCGGAAAGTCACCGGAAGATGACCGGAGAAGTCGCCGGAGCACCGGAGCATCGCCGGAAGGTCAAACTTAGCTCGCCGGAAAATTGACCGGAAGTTCGCCGGAGGTCGGCCGGAACCACCGCCGGTCGCCGGACAAATTTTGGTCAAAGTCGGAAGATGGTTGGATAATATTAGAGATTAATGTAATAGTATAAGACTTCAAATTTTTGGAGAAGGCCATATCCCTATCCTTGTGTCCTTAAGCCTGTGTCCCCAATCGACCCGTGTCGCTAGGCGCGTGTCGCCAGGCCACGCCTAGGGACACAGCCCTGCTTAGAGACACAGGGTCATGTCCCCAACCACCGTGTCACCAACCGACCCGTGTCGCTAGGCGCGTGTCGCCAGGCCACGCCTAGGGACACAGCCCTGCTTGGAGACACAGGGTCATGTCCCCAGCCACCGTGTCGCCAACCGACCCGTGTCGCTAGGCGCGTGTCGCCAGGCCACGCCTAGGGACACAGCCCTGCTTAGAGACACAGGGTCATGTCCCCAGCCACCGTGTCGCCAACCGACCCGTGTCGCTAGGCGCGTGTCGCCAGGCCACGCCTAGGGACACAGTCCAGTTTGGCGCCCCAGTCGCCAGTCTAGCGACCCAGGCCCTATTTTTCGTCCTTTTTTCGTTTTTCTTCCTTTGTAAGTGTTCCTAGCGGCTTTGGCACTATATACATGCCTCCCCCATCATTTGTAAGACTGATCTTTCGTATTGAATGAAATCTACTTGATATTTCTCTCAAAAGATCACCTTGTGAGTTTACACACACTCTCACAAACACCTTTGAATGCTTGTTGGGAAACATTCATCACTTTGGACTTGAAGCATCCTTGTGATTATTAAACCAAGGCTTGAGCTTGGAGGATTGGGACGAGGTCACGGTTCTAACACCTTGGTTGCTTCCCCTTTCGGTTCTTGTTGTGGTTTGCTTCCATATCCTTTCCTTTCCCTCTTGTTCTTGCAAGTTAGTAACCAAGAGATCCATGGCACACATTATTCTATGTTGTGTAAAAATTTCAGCCATTTCCATCAACGTTTGCTACCCCAAAACGATCCGAACATAAACTGCCTTGTAAAACGTTTTCGAAAATCTGACAGTGTTGATGTCCGAACTTGATGAGCCCGTTTCTATATTTTCTAGTCCAAATTGATCTTTTCAATCTAAATGAAAGTTGTAGATAATTATGTCTAGTATGTGCATATAAAAGTTCAAGATTTTTGGAGTCCATTTGATGTGTCAAAATGTCGAGTTTTGAAACTGTGTCAAATCTGAAACCTGACAGCATACTACTTTGGTGAAAGACTTGATTTTTGGCTTGTTTCCTTAACTCGGATCGAGAAACTTAAAACACGAAACTTGTTTGTCTCAGTGTTTCCGAGTTACTGGTGAAATTTCAGAATTTTCAGACTTAAAATGAATTTTTAAATAATTACGGAGTAAGACAGCGACTTGTGTAAAGTTATATTTTGAGAAGCTTGTGAAATTTGCGAAATGTGTTCTTACCTTGCGGGTTTGATTCCCCAAGGGCGATTGTATGTTTTCCTGCTGGTTCGATTCCCCAGGATGTGTGTTGATTCCTATGGGTTCAATTCCCTAGGATGTATTTGAGTTCTTGTGGGTTCGATTCCCCAAGGGCGATTGTTTGTTTTCCTGCGGGTTCTTCGATTCCCCAAGGGCGATTGTTTGTTTTCCCGCGGGTTCGATTCCCCAGGATGTGTGTTGATTCCTATGGGTTCAATTCCCTAGGATGTATTTGAGTTCTTGCGGGTTCGATTCCCCAAGGGCGATCGTTTGTTTTCCTGCGGGTCCGATTCCCCAGGACGTGTGTTGATTCTTACGGGTTCGATTCCCTAGGATGCGTTTAAATTCTTGCGGTTTCATTTCCCCGAGAACAAATTATACTAGATCAAACTGAACAAAAGTGAAAGAGTGAAATCCTTAAAATACCAAATCCTGAAGTCATGAGAAAATTAAGAGACTTGAATATTTTTCTTTGTTTAAATTATGCCTCGCAAATTATTTTACCATGTAAGTTGAATTATGATCACGTGGAAATCCTTGTTTTAAATTATGCCATTTATTTATTAGTGGATGATTAACTTAAATTGTGTATTACTTAGAAGCATGCTTTTATTAAATTTAATTAAAGGCTTCGAAACCCCTAAATCATGCTAGGTGTTAACTTACTCAGCACGTTTTGCTGACCCAAACCGTTTTTCTCCTTTTCTTTCAGATTATGAGGATTATGCATCATCATATGCATACATGGGAACATTTGGGGAAATCTCTATTTTAAATTCCTGCATTTAGTTACAACTTGCATGAGCGGGCCTGTTTAACCCGTGTTTTGGCCATGTCGGCCCTTTATTTAAATTCCGCTGCAATACATGTAATAAAATATCATTCTCCGCTGCAACTTCGATATTATTAATTTTAAGTTATATTACAAAGGGCTGTTTGAATGTTTTAAATTCTGAAAAACCATAGCCTTGCATATCTTTAGCAAGCTCGGAGAAACCGTGTCTCGCTAGGGAGGTGTGGCGGTGGCATCCCAGCCTGAGTTATCAAATCCGGGGTGTTACAGAGTGGTATCAGAGCCCGGACTATTTTTAGTATTATTATTTTTAAACTATTATTATTTTTAAACTAGTATTATTTCTAAACCCATTATTATTTTAAAACTATCATTGTGGAGTCCAAAATTTTTCTAGCCCAATCATTTTATTTATTATTAAAAATCCTAAATTTTTGAGCCCAAAAATTTTTAGCCCAAAATTTTTACTTAGCCCAATGTTTTCTCTAGCCCAAAGATCTATTATTTTTGGCCCAATATAGTGGTCCAAATATCTTATCGTTGTCTTTAAATTATCTATGGCATAAAATTTTAAAACCAGGGATAAATGCATTCACAAATTAAAATTTTATTGGGGGGGGGGGGGATTGCATATGCATACATACAAAATTACACTAACTTTTTTTTATGAGAATCATTGACTCTAAGAAAACACTCTTAAATCAGTATTCGACATGACCTTGACTTAGGAGCGCTTGCTAAAGACTAACTTTACCTTAGTCCTAGATCTTGATCACTTAGAAACTCATCTTTGCGTGCTCAATAACAGATAAATGGCACCTAGGAGAAAACCAGGGAAGGTAAGTCCAAACGGCACTGACGCTGACCTCCCCAACGTGTCCAACAATAATGAGACTCCTCAAAACCTAGGAGAACGAGTACCTCCTGCACCCAACAATATGGAAGAACGTCTAAGGACTATGAAGGAAGTCCTTGTAGCATTAGGAAATGCTGAGGTGCATAGAGCACAAGCAGCAGTACCCCCGCCAGCAGCCCAAGTCAACTACTTGGCATTGGTAAACCCCACAACCCACCCCATTATGACGGCCAAGAGGATCCGGCCAAGTTGGAAGGTTGGATCCGTACCTTTGATAAGCTCTTGAATGCTATCAAATGCCCCGATGAGGAGCAGATACACATAGCAACCTACTACTTAGGGGGCGAAGCCGATGAGTGGTGGCAAAACCTTCGAACGAATTCAGAGGAAGACAAAGAAGCCTACACCTGGGAAGACTTAAGGAAGCCCTGAGGGAAATATTCTACCCACTGAGCACCAAGACTGCGAAATACGAGGAGTTTATCAACCTCAGACAAGGTGCACAAACAGTACAAGAGTACTACACCAAATTCAAGGAATTGGTGCGATTTGCTACGAGGATAGTACCAACTGACTCTGACAAGGCTCAGAAGTTCGAGATGGGTCTGAACCTTAATATCCGGGAGATACTTGCAGCAAGACAATTCACAAACCTGCAGACGGTTTACGATCGAGCTGTAGCAATTGATCGAGTCCAGCAACTGAAGCGTAAAGAAAATGGTGAGTCGAGCAAGGACTCGCAAGAGTTTGAGAAAAAGAATCGAAACATTAGCAATGGCAATTTTCAGGAGAATAAGAATAAAGGTTTCAATAATGGGAGAAATGGCATATGTCATACAGCCATACCACGTTGCCCGCAATGCCACCAAGCCCATCTGGTGCGCGAATGCCCAAGGCGCGGGACTTGTTATAGATGTTGTGGGGAAGACCACATGATTAGAGGATGCGATGTTCGTGAAGAGATGATTGAGAAAAGGCTAGATCTGGTAAACCCTCAACAAGGAAATCAAGGAAGAGCCATAGGATGATTGAACGGCATCGATCAAGCTGACTTGCCAGCTCAATGAGGAAGGATCATAGGCAACGATACCCGAACCTGTTTGTGAATAATACATAGGCAGTTATGGGGACATAACTGTAATCTTAAGGGGGGAGGATGTAACGACCCGAATATTCTATTCCGAATATTTTGTATTTCAAATAAACAAATTCAAACTGTTTTGAACTACGTAATGACTTGATCCCTTCACCGGGTACGTAGGCAACTTGGAAATTTCAATTCTGGGTTCAGTCAAACGATATAATAAAATAATACAAACAACATCAATAACAACAACACATAATGATACAATCACGCAATCAAGCAATAGCACAAAATAGAAAGGACCTTAGTTCCAAGCTCGCAAGAAGCTAGCACCCAACTTCGGGGACGAAGTTGATACTTAAGGGGGGTAGATTGTAATACCCGGGATTTTATCAGCGTCCAAAGGAATAAAATTTATTTCTTAATCCAATCAAGGTCGAAATATCTCCGAGAAGAAGAAAATAATTTATCACAATAAATTATTGCTCGGAAATGAAACGCCGATAGGTTCAAAAGTTCAAAATGGAATAAAAGAGGGAAAGGAAGCCCGAAGACATTCCATGAATCGAGTCAAAAGAATTGGAACTAAATTCAAGAAAGAAAAGAATTTTAGTTCCAGGAACCCGTGAAGTCGGAAATAATTTAATTAGGTAAATTGTTGCACGGGAGTCAAAAGACGACGATTCAGAAGCTGACGAATCCGAACGTGACGGACTCAAGATTTCAAATACGGGATTAATTCGAAATGAGATAAATTTAAGATAAGAATTTATAATCCGAGAATGACCCGAAAAATCGAGCCCGAAAACGTAGGAGCACAGAAGTCCGAAAGAGATGAGAAAAGGCCCGATCGGATCGCACGGACCCGCCCGGACCGAGGTCCAGGCGGAGGCCGCGCGCTGGCCGCGCGGCGTTTAGCCTATCAGCGCGCCACCGCCGCGTGCACCCCCCCAGAAAACGGCAACAACGCGTTCCGACGATCTTCTTGCCATATTTTCGACCCCCGACGATGGAAACTCAATCCCGGGCTATGGAAGGATATTGGGGACGACATTAGGCTGCTCCCTAACCCTAAATTCGACACACACAACCCTAGAGCAGCCCCCTTCTCCTCACATTCTCTCAAACTCCTCCCAAAGTCGAAAACCCCAAAATCCCTTGTGTTCTTGAAGTTCCGACGATGAAATCCGAACAAGAAGGGCTTGAGAAGGAGAAGACAGACCCCTAGGTCGTTGGTAAGTGGTTTTTGAGTTTATCTACACCTTTTTGAATCCAAAAATCTGATCTAACTAAGGATTTTTACTTGCGGATTCGGTTCGTGGACGTTGGAAGAGGAAACCGACTTGAGGAGATTCGTTCGTGACATCCCGTGGATTCCGGACGACCCCGTGACCTCCTAGACATCATCCCCACTGTAAGTTAATGCTTACTTGGTTTTGGGTGACTTAAAATGCAACCAAACATAGGGATTTAATAACTCTAAAATCTGTCAACACGAAAAACCCACGGCGCAGAGATTTGGTGCGAATTTTTCAAACCCTTAAAACTGCTCAAACGAAAAAACTCAAAACATGAAAAACGTTCCTAAGTCATAGATCTAGTTTGTATAAAATTTGTATAATTTTTCATTGCGTTTTGATATCCGGAAATGGCCGAGAACCGACCTGCCTTGAGAGTTGATCTTGAAACGGTGACAGATTTGAAATCAGACCAAAACCCCTATTTCGAGAGTTCAAACCGATAAACTCAAAACTAGACTTTTGATCCTAACACATTATTCTATGTTGTGTAAAAATTTCAGCCATTTTCATCAACGTTTGCTACCCCAAAACGATCTGAACATAAACTGCCTTGTAAAACGTTTTCGAAAATCTGACAGTGTTGATGTCTGAACTTGATGAGCCCGTTTCTATATTTTCTAGTCCAAATTGATCTTTTCAATCTAAATAAAAGTTGTAGATAATTATGTCTAGTATGTGCATATAAAAGTTCAAGATTTTTGGAGTCCATTTGATGTGTCAAAATGTCGAGTTTTGAAACTGTGTCAAATCTGAAACCTGACAGCATACTACTTTGGTGAAAGACTTGATTTTTGGCTTGTTTCCTTAACTCGGATCGAGAAACTTAAAACACGAAACTTGTTTGACTCGGTGTTTCCGAGTTACTGGTGAAATTTCAGAATTTTCGGACTTAAAATGAATTTTTAAATAATTACGGAGTAAGACAGCGACTTGTGTAAAGTTATATTTTGAGAAGCTTGTGAAATTTGCGAAATGTGTTCTTACCTTGCGGGTTTGATTCCTGTAATACCCGTAAATTTTAGAATATAAAAATAGGAATTAATCCAATAGGAGAGAAGGTTTCGTTTCCGAGAACCCGTAGACGCGGAAATGCACGGAAGTCAAAGGACGACGAATTAGAACCCGACGGACCAAAACCGACGGTCTTAGGATTTCAAGCATGTAATTGAATTGAGACGGAATAAATTTATGATGAGAAGCATAATCCGAAAATGACCCGGAAAAATCGAGCGCGAAAACGGGGAAGGATAGAAGTCCGAAAGAGAGGAGAAAAGACCCGACGGATCGGATCGCACGGACCCGCCCGGACCGCAGTCCAGGCGAGTCTCGCGCGCTGGCCGGGCGGGGTTTGGCTAAAAGGCGCGCCAACCCCGCGTGGCCCTACAGGTTTTGGCAACTTGCGCGTTTTCGGCGATTTCTTACCATAATTCGACCTCCCGACTTTGGAAAGGGGATTTTGGACGGGGGAAGTGAATAAGGACGACCTAGGGTTGTCTCCACCCCATTTTGCAGCCTCCAAAACCCTCCCCATTCACTCTCAAACTCTCTCAAACTCTCTCCAAAGCCAAAACACTTTCCGGCGACTTCCCGACGACTTTCCGATCACTTTCCGGCGACGAAAACCAACGAAGGAGGCGTGGAATAAAAGATCCCTAGTGTTCTAATCTGTGGTAAGTCGTTCATAGATTTCCATTTAAGTTTTTCAACCCGAAAACTCGATCTAACATTGGATTTCTTCGTCCGATTCGAAATCGTGGCCAAAGTCGGAAGCTTGACGTTGAGGGGATCCGTTCGTAGAATTTTGGACGAGCCAGCGACCTTAGGACGACCCAAAACTCCTTATCACGGTAAGTTGAGCCTTCCATATCAATACGGGTGATTTCGGGGCGTCCGGTATAGGCGTAATGTAACGAAACGTAAAAATCGAAATTAAAAACCCCAACTTGCGCAGTTTCTGTTTTTGGCCTAAAACTCATATTTCGAGGATTCAATCCGAGAAACTCAAAACTAGACTTTTAATCCTAACACATAAATCTAGGTTGTGTAAAAATTTCAGACATTTTCGTTAACGTTGCTATTTTAAATCGCATCGAAAAGAAACTGTTTTGACAAAACGTGTTGAAATCTGCCTATGAACATGTTCGAACTTAGTGAATTTATTTCTATATTTTCTAGTCCGATTTGATCTTTACAATCTAAATGAAAGTTGTAGATAATCATGTCTAGTATGTGCATATAAAATTTCGGAATTTTTGGAGTCCATTTGATATGTTAAAAAGTCGAAATTTTGAATTGTGTCAAACCTGAGTTCGGACAGATTTCTGATTGCACAATAAAATCGATTTTTGACATGTTTCCTCAACTTATTTCGAAAAAGTTAAAACATGAAAGTTGTTCGTTAGGGTGTTTTGCATAAACTGTGAAGATTTCAGATTTTTCGGACTTAAATCGAATTTTAAATTAAAAAGGCGCAAACTGTGACGCCAAGATACTTTTAAATCGAAGGATTTTGAAATTTCGAAACGAACGATCAAAGATTTGAAATACTATACATCTACACTTTTGAAAAACCCCGATACATTAAATCTAAACGATACATGAGATACTTGGTGGAGGGTAAGTGCTCTGCAGGGTGCCCCTCTAGCCTTTCTCTTCGGGCCTATAATGGACGAGAGAATTTGATGAGATATTACGCCAATCGGCGGGAGATACATGGCCTACTCTCTCGGGTTGTCCGTATGGATTTTCGAGGCTCCGGAGTGTTACTGGGTATGGCAGATACGGCTGCAGCCGCCGGATCACCGGCTAAACGAGATACTTACGAAACGGCTGCGGCCGCCGGATCACCGGCTATACAAAACACTGAGAAATGGTTACGTAACGGGGAAATAAAAGATTTAATATTTTTAAGTATTTATTTATTTTTGCATGTCTTTAAATTTTGCATTTAAATTATGTCTTTAAATTTCATATCATGACCAAATTGTTATTGTGGATTAGATGCATGTTTAAGTACACAAATAAAATTATTATTTCCTTTAAATTTTGTGAATGCATGTTAGGAGTGAAATTTTAAATTATCTAATTAAATCCCCTTTATTGCTATGTTAGGATCGACTTACTCAGTATTTTATATACTGATAAAATTTTTGTTTTCTCTTTTCTTTCAGAGTACGGAGATAATGCATAGCATGTGCATTGGGGGATGGATTTATTAAACATTGTTTATTTGCTTTTTACGATACTTGCATAACGGGCATGTAAATCCCGAGTTTTGGCCATGTCGGCCCATTTTACATTTTTCCGCTGCGATATATTATTACTACTATATGTGTGGATGATACTTATTATTTTTACATAGATTCCGGACTTGTTTTTAAATCTTTTTGCAATACCTATAGCCTTGCATCTCTTTGGCAAGCTCGGAGAATCCGTGTCTTGCTAGAGAGATGTGGCGGTGACATCCCGGCCTGGGTTATCAAATCCGGGGTGTTACAAGTTGGTATCAGAGCCCGGAATATTTTTAAGCTACTATTATTAATATTTTAAAATATTTTGAACTAAGTATTACTTTTAAATTTATTATTATCATTATTATTTTTAAGACTACTAGTATTATTATTTTAGCCCAAAAATTTGAGCCCAAAAATTTTCTTACCCAATTAGTATAATATTTTGAGCCCAAAGGGGGTTAAATTATTTTGACCCAATACTTATAATTATTTTTAAGCCCAACCATTTCGGCCCAAGTACCCATGTTTTTACTTCTTAAAGTCCAAATTATTACTTTTGGCCAATATAGAGGCCCAACTTTTAAATCCATGATTAAATTAAATTAATTTTGGGGGGATTGCATGTGCATATCCATATAGATTTAAAATTCCTGCATATCCCAACTTTTATTCGAATCATACTCTAACTCTAACCTCCTTGTTGACATTAGATGGCCGAACCCAACGGGAACATGACTAATCTGATGATGAAACTGACCAACGCATACCTCGAATCCCAACAGCATGTCAATCACTTCAAGGCTCGAGTGGGGCATCTAGAGAATAACGTGGACTATTTGAGGCATCTTAGGGAAGCTGACCATCATGAAATAACCCAACTCAAGGCCCAAGTCGCCGAACTCCAAACCCAAGTGGTCACACTCCAAAACAAGGACAATGAACGGATGATGCAATTAGGACACTTAGCAGCTGAGCTGCAAGGCCTAGAGGCTGACATATTCCCTCCGAGCCCGAGCCCGGTGGGGACACCCATTGCCATTGACATATCCAGCGACGAGGACGATCCCATCGAGGATGTACCTGCCTAGTCACCCTAGACTTAGGAGCCCATAATGATGCACTACTATCTATGTTCTTTTTTTTCAAACTAGTACCAGCACTACTATTTCATTCTTGTTACGAATGCTTGTAAACAGCTGAAAAATTTTCTCTTGAGTAATAAATCTACAAGCATTTATTTTATACAATTATATTTAAAGTATTCCTTACATTTTAATTAAATTATTTCTCTTTGAATACCCTGCTAAAACCCGATCAAACAAATGAACAAGGTAACAATAATCAATGACCTATAGATAACAACTAAACAAAAATACAAGTAGTAAATATATATACATATACATTATATGGAGATAATTATCGAACAAGGGTATCTCCAACCCTAAACCCTAAAACCCTAAACCCCAACACCCTGAACCCTAGGGTCTCAAAAAAAAAAACCCTGAACAGGTTACTGTTCACGAAAAAAAAAACAACACAAAACAAAACAAAAACAAAGCAGTAAGTAGAACCAACCCCAAATAACAACAAACAATACGCTGAACCCCAACAACCTATACTAACAGGTTCCAACAGACTGATACCTGTTAATATCGTCATTTATTTAGTCAAATTATTTCATAAGCATTACATAACACTTCAACAAAAAGAATCTGAACTCTCTTGTTCTTGCAACAGCATGGCACCGAGAGGAAGACCACGCGCCCAGCCCACTACTCCAAACACCAACGAAACCCCCATGCAACCAGAAATGCCTATACCCGGCGAAGGGGTACACGCTCAAGAGGAGCCGGCAAACCCCATGCCAAACAACATGGACGCGCGCCTACGCACTCTAGAAGAGGTTCTCATTGCGATAGGGAACGCGCATGTGAACCAAGGCCAGGCCGCTGCGGTACCTCCACCCGAGGCCCGCATTAACTACTTAGCTATGGTGAACTCATATCGTCCGCCGAACTACGCCGGAGAAGAGGACCCGGCTAAACTTGAAGAATGGATCCGAACATTCGACAAGCTACTAAACGCGGTGAAGTGCCCAATTGGCGAGAAGGTGCCTGTGGCATCGTACTATCTCGGAGGGGAGGCGGATGACTGGTGGCGTGCCATGCAAGATAAGTTAGCCGAGGACGAGGAACCCTATTCTTGGGAGGAATTCATGAGTCTGATCAGGGATCGCTTTTATCCCATGAGCACAAAGTCAGCCATGTACGAGGAGTTCTTATCTCTGAAGCAAGGAGGGCAAACAGTCCAGGAATATTACACCCGTTTCAAGGAGTTGGTGCGTTTCGCACCGAGACTCGTGCCGACAGATGTGGAGAAGGCACAGAAATTTGAAATGGGGCTAAACTTGGCTATACGAGAGGTGATCACTGGCGTCCCATACCCAGACCTGCAATCGGTGTATGATCGTGCGGTAGCTGTTGCAAGGGTGCAACAACTAAAAAGGAAAGTGAGCGGAGAACCCAGCCGAGGATCTCAGGGTCAGGATAAGAGGGGTAGAGACAACCTTCCGGAAACAATGCTGTAGGGAACAACTTTCGGGGAGATCTGAACAGACCCCCTCAAAACAACAACAGAGGATATGACGATAGAACCCTTTTCCGGGGTAACCCGGTACCACCTTGCCCGAGATGCGGCAGGCCTCATTTGGCCAGAGGGTGCCCCCAACAGGGCGCCTGCTACAGGTGTGGTCGCAACGGCCACATGGCGAATGAGTGCCGCACTCGACTGGAAAACATCACCAAGAGGGAGGACTTAGGCACGGGGCCAACTCAGCCTCGCAACCAGGATGGACGGAATGGAAACAACCAGGGGTATAGACCCCCTCAAAACCAGAATCTCAATCAGAATCAACGTCCCCCACAGAATCCAAATCAGCAACAGAATCAGAACCCGAACCGGGACCAGCAAGGCAACCCGGGACGTCCGATGGGGCGATTGAATGTCATCAATGAGGCAGATGTGCCTATGCAGGGGGACGTAATGGGAGGTACGTTCCATGTCTTAAGTACACCCCTTAGAGTTTTGTTTGACTCAGGAGCTAGTTGTTCGATAATATCATCTAGAGTCTTACCTGAACTAGATCTACCTAAGTGCGAATTGATTAACTTAGGGATTCAACTTCCATCGGGAGAGGTAGTATCATGCTCTAAGCGATATAACGGGGTTCCGATAGTTATAAAGAACGTAGAGTTTTTCGCGAACTTGGTAGAATTCGAACTACAGGATTTTGACGTCATACTAGGGATGGATTGGCTAACCCAATATAAAGCCGTGATCGATTGCCAAAAACAAAAGATCACGTTGTCAAAGAGTAGGGGAAGGAGAGTCATCTTTTACTCCCAACCCCCTAAGAAGTCTACCAAGATAGTTAACGCCATGAAGCTATGTAGCTTAATGCGTAAGGGTTACACGTTATATGCATGCTACATTCATAATCTTGAGGCCGAAGAGGTCAAGGTGGATAACATTCCGGTGGTGAGAGAATACCCGGATGTATTTCCGGAAGATGTTCCCGGTATGCCGCCTGAGAGAGATCTGGAATTCACCATAGATCTCATCCCGGGAACGGAGCCTGTCTCAAAGGCTCCTTACCGTATGGCGCCACTGGAAATGAAGGAATTAAAGGAACAACTCGAGGAGTTGCTAGAGAAGGGCTACATAAGACCGAGCACGTCCCCATGGGGAGCCCCGGTCTTATTCGTGAAGAAGAAAGATGGAGGCCTACGACTATGCATCGATTATAGAGGACTTAACCAAGTCACGGTCAAGAACAAGTACCCGTTGCCCAGAATCGAGGATTTGTTCGACCAACTGAAGGGAGCTTCAGTATTTTCAAAGATCGACCTACGATCCGGATATCACCAGTTAAGGATCGCCGAAAAGGATATCCCAAAGACGACATTCAGAACTCGCTACGGGCATTACGAGTTCACGGTGCTATCATTCAGGCTGACGAACGCCCCAGCGATGTTCATGAATCTCATGAACAACGTGTTTCGGGAATTATTAGATCAATGCGTAGTGGTGTTCATAGATGACATCCTGATCTACTCGAAAAGCGAAGAAGAGCATTCCGAACACTTACACAAAGTGTTAGGGATCTTACGAGCAAATCAGCTGTATGGCAAACTGTCCAAATGCGACTTCTGGCTAAGAGAAGTGGCATTTCTGGGACATATCGTATCCGCCAACGGAGTGGCAGTGGACCCAGCAAAGATCTCGGCAGTGACCGAATGGGTGCCACCGAAGAATCCAACCGAGATAAGAAGTTTTCTCGGATTGGCAGGGTACTACCGAAGGTTCGTAGAGGATTTCTCAAGGATCGCTCGCCCATTGACACAGCTGCTAAAGAAAGGGGTGAAATACGACTGGACCAGTGAGTGTGATTCCGCATTCCAAGAATTGAAGAAACGGCTTACTACAGCACCGGTGTTGACATTACCATCGGAGGATGGAGACTTCGAGGTGTACAGCGACGCCTCGAAGGAAGGATTGGGATGCGTACTAATGCAAGATCAAAGGGTCATAGCATACGCATCACGTCAACTAAAGCCACACGAAGAGAACTATCCGACGCACGACTTAGAGCTAGCCGCAGTCGTGTTCGCTCTAAAGATATGGAGGCATTACCTCTATGGGCGAAAGTGTCGGATGTTCACCGACCATAAGAGCCTCAAGTATATATTCACGCAAAAAGAGCTGAATTTGAGGCAAAGAAGATGGTTGGAACTGATTAAGGATTACGACCTGGAAATCGCGTACCACGAAGGAAAAGCCAACGTCGTGGCCGATGCCTTCAGTCGAAAGACTCAACACGTGGTGAATTCACTTGTGGTACCGGCCGAGTTGTACAGAGACTTGGCAAAATTAAGTCTGGAGTTGGTACACTCCGGCGAAGTACGTGAGGTCGTCAACACGATGGTAGTAGGATCTACCATACTTGATGAGATACGACTAGCACAACAGGGTGATGAAAAGCTGGAGGAAATTAGGAAGAGCATTGCTGAAGGAAAGGCAATGGATTTTAAAATCCATGAGGACGGAAGCATCCGCTTTAAGGGAAGGTGGTGCATACCGCGGAAATGCGAGGACCTGAAGCAAAGGGTGATGGAGGAAGGCCACAATACCCCATATTCGGTCCACCCCGGAGGCGAGAAGCTATACAAGGACATAAGAAAGAACTATTGGTGGCCGAACATGAAGAGAGAAATAGCCGAGTTTTTGGCGAGATGCCTTACTTGCCAGAAGGTCAAGGCCGTACGGTAGAAACCCTTAGGATTAATGCAGCCATTGGAAATCCCAAGTTGGAAATGGGATAGCATTTCAATGGACTTCGTTTCGGGGTTACCACGTTCACCGAAGGGGATGAATAAAATCTGGGTGATCGTGGATAGGTTGACAAAAGCTGCCATATTTATCCCAATGAAGGATACCTGGTCCATGGACCAATTGGCAAGGGCATATGTCGACAACGTGGTCCGACGACATGGAGTACCACATGACATCATCTCGGACAGAGACAGTAGATTCGTCTCACATTTTTGGACAAAACTACAAGAAGCCCTCGGTACAAAGATAAAGATGAATACCGCGTTCCATCCCATGACGGATGGACAAACGGAAAGAACGATCCAAACTTTGGAAGACATGCTGAGGGCATGCGTATTAGAATTTAAAGGAAGTTGGGAAAATCACTTACCCTTGATCGAATTTTCCTACAACAACAGCTACCATGCTAGCATTGGCATGGCACCTTTCGAGGCACTGTATGGACGCAAATGCCGAAGCCAATTGAGCTGGGAAGAGGGCGAGAGGACTATGGTAATTGGACCGCAACTTGTTGAGGACATGGCTCAACAAGTCAAAATAGTCCAAGGAAAGATGAGAGCCGCGCAAGACCGGCAAAAGAGCTATGCCGACGTGAGACGGCAAGATTTGGAATTCCAAATAGGCGATAAGGTCATGTTAAAGGTATCACCGATGAAGGGTGTGATGCGCTTTGGCAAGCGGGGAAAATTAAGCCCACGGTACATAGGACCATACGAGATCCTAGAAAGAGTCGGGAATCTTGCATACCGACTAGCACTACCACCACAATTTGCTCGTGTCCACGACGTGTTCCACGTCTCGCAACTGAAGAAATACGTCCATGATCCGACCCACATACTCCAACCGGAGGAAATTGAGTTGGACGATGACTTAAGCTACGAAGAAATTCCGGTGCGAATACTCGACAAGAAGGAGAGGGTAACAAGGAATAAGACCGTGAGAATGGTCAAGGTTCTCTGGTCTAACCACGAAGCCGAGACGGCAACGTGGGAGCTAGAAGCAGACATGAAGGATCGTTACCCAACCCTATTCCAAGACAGTGCGACCACAGTTATGGGGACATAACTGTAATCTTAAGAGGGGGAGGATGTGACAACCCGAGTATTTCTGAATATTTTGTACGAATACTTTGTACCCCAAATAAACGAATTCAAATTGTTTTGAACTACGTAATGACTTGATCCCTTCACGGGGTACGTAGGCAACTCGGAAATTTCAATTCTGGGTTCAGTCAAATAATAACAAACAACGACACACAATAATACAATCGCTTAATCAAACAATTCCCGAACTCGCGAGAGGATGAAGTACAACTTCGAGGACGAAGTTGGTTCTTAAGGGGGGTAGACTGTAATACCCGTAAATTTTAGAATATAAAAATAGGAATTAATCCAATAGGAGAGAAGGTTTCGTTTCCGAGAACCCGTAGACGCGGAAATGCACGGAAGTCAAAGGACGACGAATTAGAACCCGACGGACCAAAACCGACGGTCTTAGGATTTCAAGCATGTAATCGAATTGAGACGGAATAAATTTATGATGAGAAGCATAATCCGAAAATGACCCGGAAAAATCGAGCGCGAAAACGGGGAAGGATAGAAGTCCGAAAGAGAGGAGAAAAGACCCGACGGATCGGATCGCACGGACCCGCCCGGACCGCAGTCCAGGCGAGTCTCGCGCGCTGGCCGGGCGGGGTTTGGCTAAAAGGCGCGCCAACCCCGCGTGGCCCTACAGGTTTTGGCAACTTGCGCGTTTTCGGCGATTTCTTACCATAATTCGACCTCCCGACTTTGGAAAGGGGATTTTGGACGGGGGAAGTGAATAAGGACGACCTAGGGTTGTCTCCACCCCATTTTGCAGCCTCCAAAACCCTCCCCATTCACTCTCAAACTCTCTCAAACTCTCTCCAAAGCCAAAACACTTTCCGGCGACTTCCCGACGACTTTCCGATCACTTTCCGGCGATGAAAACCGACGAAGGAGGCGTGGAATACAAGATCCCTAGTGTTCTAATCTGTGGTAAGTCGTTCATAGATTTCCATTTAAGTTTTTGAACCCGAAAACTCGATCTAACATTGGATTTCTTCGTCCGATTCGAAATCGTGGCCAAAGTCGGAAGCTTGACGTTGAGGGGATCCGTTCGTAGGATTTTGGACGAGCCAGCGACCTTAGGACGACCCAAAACTCCTTATCACGGTAAGTTGAGCCTTCCATATCAATACGGGTGATTTCGGGGCGTCCGGTATAGGCGTAATGTAACGAAACGTAAAAATCGAAATTAAAAACCCCAACTTGTGCAGTTTCTGTTTTCGGCCTAAAACTCATATTTCGAGGATTCAATCCGAGAAACTCAAAACTAGACTTTTAATCCTAACACATAAATCTAGGTTGTGTAAAAATTTCAGACATTTTCGTTAACGTTTGCTATTTTAAATCGCATCGAAAAAAAACTGTTTTGACAAAACGTGTTGAAATCTGCCTATGAACATGTTCGAACTTAGTGAATTTATTTCTATATTTTCTAGTTCGATTTGATCTTTACAATCTAAATGAAAGTTGTAGATAATCTTGTCTAGTATGTGCATATAAAATTTCGGAATTTTTGGAGTCCATTTGTTATGTTAAAAAGTCGAAATTTTGAACTGTGTCAAACCTGAGTTCGGACAGATTTCTGATTGCATAATAAAATCGATTTTTGACATGTTTCCTCAACTTATTTCGAAAAAGTTAAAACACGAAAGTTGTTCGTTAGGGTGTTTTGCATAAACTGTGAAGATTTCAGATTTTTCGGACTTAAATCGAATTTTTAAATTAAAAAGGCGCAAACTGTGACGCCAAGATACTTTTAAATCGAAGGATTTTGAAATTTCGAAACGAACGATCAAAGATTTGAAATACGATACATCTACACTTTTGAAAAACCCCGATACATTAAATCTAAACGATACATGAGATACTTGGTGGAGGGTGAGTGCTCTGCAGGGTGCCCCTCTAGCCTTTCTCTTCGGGCCTATAATGGACGAGAGAATTTGATGAGATATTACGCCAATCGGCGGGAGATACATGGCCTACTCTCTCGGGTTGTCCGTATGGATTTCTCGAGGCTCCGGAGTGTTACTGGGTATGGCAGATACGGCTGCGGCCGCCGGATCACCGGCTAAACGAGATACTTACGAAACGGCTGCGGCCGCCGGATCACCGGCTATACAAAACACTGAGAAATGGTTACGTAACGGGGAAATAAAAGATTTAATATTTTTAAGTATTTATTTATTTTTGCATGTCTTTAAATTTTGCATTTAAATTATGTCTTTAAATTTCATATCATGACCAAATTGTTATTGTGGATTAGATGCATGTTTAAGTACACAATTAAAATTATTATTTCCTTTAAATTTTGTGAATGCATGTTAGGAGTGAATTTTAAATTATCTAATTAAATCCCCTTTATTGCTATGTTAGGATCGACTTACTCAGTATTTTATATACTGATAAAATTGTTGTTTTCTCTTTTCTTTCAGAGTACGGAGATAATGCATAGCATGTGCATTGGGGGATGGATTTATTAAACATTGTTTATTTGCTTTTTACGATACTTGCATAACGGGCATGTAAATCCCGAGTTTTGGCCATGTCGGCCCATTTTACATTTTTCCGCTGCGATATATTATTACTACTATATGTGTGGATGATACTTATTATTTTTACATAGATTCCGGACTTGTTTTTAAATCTTTTTGCAATACCTATAGCCTTGCATCTCTTTGGCAAGCTCGGAGAATCCGTGTCTTGCTAGAGAGATGTGGCGGTGACATCCCGGCCTGGGTTATCAAATCCGGGGTGTTACAATTCCCCAAGGGCGATTGTATGTTTTCCTGTGGGTTCGATTCCCCAGGATGTGTGTTGATTCCTATGGGTTCAATTCCCTAGGATGTATTTGAGTTCTTGCGGGTTCGATTCCCCAAGGGCGATTGTTTGTTTTCATGCGGGTTCGATTCCCCAGGATGTGTGTTGATTCCTATGGGTTCAATTCCCTAGGATGTATTTGAGTTCTTGCGGGTTCGATTCCCCAAGGGCGATCGTTTGTTTTCCTGCGGGTTCGATTCCCCAGGACGTGTGTTGAATCCTACGGGTTCGATTCCCTAGGATGCGTTTAAATTCTTGCGGTTTCATTTCCCCGAGAACAAATTATACTAGATCAAATCGAACAAAAGTGAAAGAGTAAAATCCTTAAAATACCAAATCCTGAAGTCATGAGAAAATCAAGAGACTTGAATATTTTTTTTTGTTTAAATTATGCCTTGCAAATTATTTTACCATGTAAGTTGAATTATGATCACGTGGAAATCCTTGTTTTAAATTATGCCATTTATTTATTAGTGGATGATTAACTTAAATTGTGTATTACTTAGAAGTATGTTTTTATTAAATTTAATTAAAGGCTTTGAAACCTCTAAATCATGCTAGGTGTTAACTTACTGAGCACGTTTTGCTGACCCAAATTGTTTTTTCCCTTTTCTTTCAAAGTATGAGGATTATGCATCATCATATGCATACATGGGAACATTTGGGGAAATCTCTATTTTAAATTCCTGCATTTAGTTACGACTTGCATGAGCGGGCCTGTTTAACCCGTGTTTTGGCCACGTCGGCCCTATATTTAAATTCCGCTGCAATACATGTAATAAAATATCATTCTCCGCTGCAACTTCGATATTATTAATTTTAAGTTATATTACAAATGGCTGTTTGAATGTTTTAAATTCTGAAAAACCATAGCCTTGCATCTCTTTAGCAAGCTCGGAGAAACCGTGTCTCGGTAGGGAGGTGTGGCGGTGGCATCCCAGCCTGAGTTATCAAATCCGGGGTGTTACAGAGTGGTATCAGAGCCCGGACTATTTTTAGTATTATTATTTTTAAACTATTATTATTTTTAAACTAGTATTATTTCTAAACCCATTATTATTTTAAAACTATCATTGTGGAGACCAAAATTTTTCTAGCCCAATCATTTTATTTATTATTAAAAATCCTAAATTTTTGAGCCCAAAAATTTTTAGCCCAAAATTTTTACTTGGCCCAATGTTTTCTCTAGCCCAAAGATTAATTATTTTTGGCCCAATATAGTGGTCCAAATATCTTATCGTTGTCTTTAAATTATCCATGGCATAAAATCTTTAACCCAGGGATAAATGCATTCACAAATTAAATTTTATTGGGGGGGGGGGGGGGATTGCATATGCATACATACAAAATTACACTAACTTTTTTTTATGAGAATCATTGACTCTAAGAAAACACTCTTAAATCAGTATTCGACATGACCTTGACTTAGGAGCGCTTGCTAAATACTAACTTTACCTTAGTCCTAGATCTTGATCACTTAGAAACTCATCTTCGCGTGCTCAATAATAGAGAAATGACACCTAGGAGAAAACCAAGGAAGGTAAGTCCAAACGGCACTGACGCTGACCTCCCCAACGTGCCTAACAATAATGAGACTCCTCAAAACCTAGGAGAACGAGTACCTCCTGCACCCAACAATATGGAAGAACGTCTAAGGACTATGGTGGAAGTCCTTGTAGCATTAGGAAATGCTGAGGTGCATAGAGCACAAGCAGCAGTACCCCCGCCAGCAGCCCAAGTCAACTACTTGGCATTGGTAAACCCCTACAACCCACCCCATTATGACGGCCAAGAGGATCCGGCCAAGTTGGAAGGTTGGATCCGTACCTTTGATAAGCTCTTGAATGCTATCAAATGCCCCGATGAGGAGAAGATACACATAGCGACCTACTACTTAGGGGGCGAAGCCGATGAATGGTGGCAAAACCTTCGAACGAATTCAGAGGAAGACGAAGAAGCCTACACCTGGGAAGAACTTAAGGAAGCCCTGAGGGAAAGATTCTACCCACTGAGCACCAAGACTGCGAAATACGAGGAGTTTATCAACCCCAGACAAGGTGCGCAAACAGTACAAGAGTACTACACCAAATTCAAGGAATTTATGCGATTTGCTACGAGGATAGTACCAACTAACTCTGACAAGGCTCAGAAGTTCGAGATGGGTCTGAACCTTAGTATCCGGGAGATACTTGCAGCAAGACAATTCACAAACCTGCAGACGGTTTACGATCGAGCTGTAGCAATTGATCGAGTCCAGCAACTGAAGCGTAAAGAAAATGGTGAGTCGAGCAAGGACTGGCAAGAGTTTGAGAAAAAGAATCGAAACATTAGCAATGGCAATTTTAAGGAGAATAAGAATAAAGGTTTCAATAATGGGAGAAATGGCATATGTCATACAGCCATACCACGTTGCCCGCAGTGCCACCAAGCCCATCTGGTGCGCGAATGCCCAAGGCGCGGGACTTGTTATAGATGTTGTGGGGAAGACCACATGATTAGAGGATGCGATGTTCGTGAAGAGATGATTGAGAAAAGGCTAGATCTGGTAAACCCTCAACAAGAAAATCAAGGAAGAGCCATAGGATGATTGAACGGCATTGATCAAGCTGACTTGCCAGCTCAATGAGGAAGGATCATAGGCAACGATACCCGAACCTGTTTGTGAATAATACATAGGCAGTTATGGGGACATAACTGTAATCTTAAGGGGGGAGGATGTAACGACCCGAATATTCTATTCCGAATATTTTGTATTTCAAATAAACAAATTCAAACTGTTTTGAACTGTGTAATGACTTGATCCCTTCACCGGGTACGTAGGCAACTTGGAAATTTCAATTCTCGATATAATAAAATAATAAAAACAACATCAACAACAACAACACATAATGATACAATCACGCAATCAAGCAATAGCACAAAATAGAAAGGACCTTAGTTCCAAGCTCGCGAGAAGCTAGCACCCAACTTCGGGGACGAAGTTGATACTTAAGGGGGGTAGATTGTAATACCCGGGATTTTTATCAGCGTCCAAAGGAATAAAATTTATTTCTTAATCCAATCAAGGTCGAAATATCTCCGAGAAGAAGAAAATAATTTATTACAATAAATTATTGCTCGGAAATGAAACGCCGATAGGTTCAAAAATTCAAAATGGAATAAACGAGGGAAAGGAAGCCCGAAGACATTCCATGAATCGAGTCAAAAGAATTGGAACTAAATTCAAGAAAGAAAAGAATTTTAATTCCAGGAACCCGTGAAGTCGGAAATAATTTAATTAGATAAATTGTTGCACGGGAGTCAAAAGACGACGATTTAGAAGCCAACGAATCCAAACGCGACGGACTCAAGATTTCAAATACGGGATTAATTCGAAACGAGATAAATTTAAGATAAGAATTTATAATCCGAGAATGACCCGAAAAATCGTGCCCGAAAACGTAGGAGCACAGAAGTCCGAAAGAGATGAGAAAAGGCCCGATCGGATTGAACGGACGCGCCCGGACCGAGGTCCAGGCGGAGGCCGCGCGCTGGCCGCGCGGCGTTTAGCCTATCAGCGCGCCACCACCGCATGAACCCCCCCAGAAAATGGCAACAACGCGTTCCGACGATCTTCTTGCCATATTTTCGACCCCCGACGATGGAAACTCAATCCCGGGCTATGGAAGGATATTGGGGACAACATTAGGCTGCTCCCTAACCCTAAATTCGACACACACAACCCTAGAGCAGCCCCGTTCTCCTCACATTCTCTCAAACTCCTCCCAAAGTCGAAAATCCCAAAATCCCTTGTGTTCTTGAAGTTCCGACGACGAAATCCGAACAAGAAGGACTTGAGAAGGAGAAGACAAACCCCTAGGATGTTGGTAAGTGGTTTTTGAGTTTATCTACACCTTTTTGAATAAAAAATCTGATCTAACTAAGGATTTTTACTTGCGGATTCGGTTTGTGGACGTTGGAAGAGGAAACCGACTTGAGGAGATTCGTTCGTGACATCCCGTGGATTCCGGACGTGTAACACCCCGGTTTTTGGTCACCCAGATCGGGATGTCACCGCCACATCCCCCTAGTAAGACACGGTTTCTCCGAGCTTACTAAAGGAATGCAAGGCTAGGTATTGCAGTATTTAAAACATTTAAAGCATTCAAAACATCCCATTTATATGTATTGTAAAAATAATATATCAAAGTTGCAGCGGAAAATAATAATTACATATGTATAATGCAGTGGAATTTAAATATAGGGCCAACATGGCCTAATCACGGGTTAAACATGTCCGTTCATGCGAGATCTAGTCTAATACAAAAATTCAAAATAATATATCATCCCAAGCTTCCCGGGTATGCATATGACGATGCATAATTCTCAACTCTGGAAGAAAAAGAAATAAAAATGGTTTGGTCAGCACTACGTGTTGAGTAAGTTAACACAAACATGATTAAGGGGTTTCAAAGCCATTATTTAGATTTTGAGAAAACATGCACACAACACCACATCATTTAACTTATTTATCTAACAATAATTAAATGGCATAATTTAAAGGATAGAGATTTCATAAGATCATAAATATAATTCGCAAAGTAAAACAATTGCAAGACATACTGTAAGGCATAATCTAAAAGGAACAATTTTTCGAGTCTACTAGTTTCATATCTCATGTCTCATGTTTCAAGTTTATATTTCAATCGCCATTCGGCAAGTTTTATTTATCAATTGCCTTCCGGCAAGCGTTATATCTCAATTGCCTTTCGGCAAGCATTATATTTCAATTGCCTTTCGGCAAGCACTATATTTCAATTGCCTTTCGGCAGGCAGGATATTTCAACTGCCTTTCGGCAAGCAGGATATTTCAATTGCCTTTCGGCAAGCAGTATATTTCAATTGCCTTTCGGCAAACATTATATTTCAATGTGTATTTTATTTCAAAGGAATTCCCAATCATTTAAACCTTAAAGGCTAATTTCATGTTTCAACAAGATTTCAAGATTTGACTTCCGGTAAACCACTGTTTACTCTAAAATTCGTCTAAATTCAGATTTAATTCCACAAATTCCGAAATTTCAATACTGACTCAGAAACGTTGAGATGAACAACTTTCGTGTTTTAACTTTTTCGATCCGAGATACCGAAACATGTCAAAAATATCAATTTTCGAAGAAACACAAATCTGTCCGAATTTTACATACCACAGTTTAAAGATATCGAGTTCTACCATAGAAAATCAACTCCAAATTTAACGATATTTTACAGAGACCATCTTAAGACGTTTATCTACAACTTTCATGTTCGGCAAAAGATCTAAATCTACCTAGAACCTTAGTCAAAAACATCGTCAAGTTCTGACCTAAGTTCCGTCAAGAATTTCAAGATCCACATCCTAGCAGTTCGGTTTTGGGTGGATTTCATATATCAAATCATTACGAAAAATTCTGAAAATTTACGGAGTTGTTCTTAACGTATAGATCTACAACTCTTATGTTCAACGCCAAACCTAGATCGGTCTAGATCTAAGGTAGAAATCACCAACAAGTTCAAACTAAAGTTCTGTCACCGTTTCAAGATCTAAACCCAAGGCAGGTCTGTTCGTGGTCGTTTTTGGATATCAAAACACGATGAAAAATTATGAAAATTTTACAGTAGATAGATCTACGTCTTAGGAACGTTTTTTGTGTTTTAAGTTTTACGGTTTGAAGTAGTTTTAAGGTTCGGAAAAATTAGACAACACTGTTGCGCCGTTAAAAGATTTACATTGACAGATTTCATGTCCTTGATTCGAATCTTTAAATATAACGTATTTTTATTTCGCCCAAGACCATGTAAGAGTTAACTTACAGATCTATGGATGTCCGGGATCGTCGATTCGGAGGCGTGGCTTCCAGTCCACCGTTTCTCCTCTCCGTTCGTCGGGTTCTACGCTCTAGATCCAATTCGAGGTGTAGAAGGGAAAAGGTGAAGATTAGGATTCGTTTTCGAATCATATATTGAACAAGGATTGGATCGGGACTTACCACAATGCTGGAGATCTTGAAATTTTCGTCCAACAGTCCAAGCCCTGGTTTCGTGCCTCCGACAACTCCGGATTTAGGGTTTCGAATGTATAGAGAGTTGTAGGGTTTTTTATTTTAAAAAGTGTTCGGGGCTTCCAAGGGGGTTTATTTATAGATAGCTAAGACCTAGGGCGTCCAAGATCTGACCCAAGGGTCTTGAGTCGAAAGATGTTCAACCGAATGTCGAAAAATTCGCGTTCGGGCGAGAGATTCACGCAACAAACAAATCTGTCATGTGGCGCGCTCTTGGCGCGGTTTTCTCCCATTGGGCGTGCGACCACCGTGCGGCCTTGGTCCAGGCTGTGGTCTGGGCCGGGTCGTGCGATCCGTCGGGCGTTTCCTCCTCTCTTTCGGACTTCTATCCCTCTATGTTCTCGGATTCGGATTTTCGGGGTATCTTCGGGCTCCGATTTCCTATCTTAATTTTATTTGGATCTAAATTTATATTTGGACTCGAGTTATTGAGTCCATCAGTGTTGGGTTTCCGTGTAACCATTTATTCGATTGAATTGTCTTCGGCTTCCCGGGTTCTCGAAACTTTGATTCCTTTTCAATTTAATTTCCATTTATCATTTCCTCTACATTTATTGTATTTATTTTATTTATTGTATTTATTTTATGTTGGAAAATTCTCGGGTATTACAGTCTACCCTCCTTAAGAATCAACTTCGTCCTCGAAGTTGTGTTTCGGCTTTTCTCGTGCCAAAGTCTTTTTGTTTGTTTTATTATATTGTGACTGAACTTAGAATTAAAACTTCTAAGCTGCCTACGTACCCGGTGAAAGGATCAAGCCATAACGTAGTTCAAAAATTTATTTGGGATACATATTGCCGAGCCAAACTAAAATAATGCAACTACTTTATTACGGGGTATCACATCCTCTCCCCCTTAGGACTCCAGTTATGTCCCCATAACTGCCTATTCAGTACTCTCAAGAGGTTTCGGGTTTTGGTTTTTATTCTGAGGGTGTTGGTGCCCTTTGTTGTTGCCACCATGACCGTCTGGATTTCGTGGTTGCTTAGGTCGAGTAGTCACATCCTCTCTCTTGTCGATGTTCTCTCTCCGTGTCCGGCAATCACGCAGCTGATGACCATGTCGACCACATCGAAGGCATGCTCCAGGCTGAGGGCATCCTCTCGCATAATGCGGTTTACCACACTTTGGACATGGTGACGCATAGTCACCATGGTTGAAGACTATCCCCTTTTTCCCCCCATTGTCACTTTGATGTTGTCCTTTCGAGTTTCCATCGAAATGGTCCTTATCCACCTTGTATTCTCCTTGTGGTCCTTGGTTAGCCTCATCTACCGGTTTCCGTTTCAGTCCTTGGACTCGTGCAACCGCTACCGCACGATCATAAACCGTCTGCAGGTTCGTGAATTGTCCTACTGCAAGTATCTCCCGGATACTAAGGTTCAGACCCATCTAGAATTTCTGAGCCTTGTCAGAGTCGGTTGGTACTATCCTCGTAGCAAATCGTACCAACTCCTTAAACCGGGTGTAATACTCCTGCACCGTCCGTCCCTCTTGCTTCAGTGATAAAAACTCTTCGTACATTGCCGCCTTGGTGCTCATGGGGTAGAATCGGTCCCTTAGATCCTACTTAAGTTTAGTCCACGAATAAGCTTCTTCAGCTTCCTCTAAATTCCTCTGGAGGTCTTGCCACCACTCATCGGCTTCGCCTCCTAAGTAGTAGGTTGCTACTCGTGTCTTTGCCTCATCAGGACATTTGATAGCATCCAAGAGCTTATCAAATGTACGGATCCACCCCTCTAGTTTGGCGGGATCCTCCTGCCCATCATAACGTGGTGGTTGATAGGGATTCACCAACGCTAGATAGTTGGTTTGAGCTGCGGGCGGAGGTACTGCTGCAGGTGCCCTATGCACCTCCGCATTTCCTAATGCTACTAGGAATCCCTCTATCGTTTTTAAACGTGCTTCCATATTATTGGGCGCTTGAGGCACTTGCTCTCCTAGGTTCTGAGGACTTTCACTGTTGTTGGGCGTGTTGGAAAGGTTAGCGTCAGTGTCGTCTTCCTTGGTTTCCTCCTAGGCGCCATTTTCTGTTATAACGTGTATAGATTAGTTTATCTTGGTTTAGATAGATCGCTCGAACAAGACGTTTCGTAAATTTCTAATTTCAAATTTTCGGATATGTTGTTTGGAAATCCAAACAAGATTTTTGGAATAAAGAGTGTTTTAATAAAACTTGATTTTTTTATTGTTCCACATGAGGAAGTTTTCTAGTTCGTACCAGGATAGGAATGGCTAAAGCCGAGATTTGTTATGCTTAGGCGTGCGCTTAGATGAACGCGATCTAGGACTAAGGCAAGATCAGTCTCTAGTGAGCGTTCCTAATTCGATATCAAGTCTCTATGTTATCCAGTGCAAGCAAAAGACCTAGGTTAAACTTCGCCAAGATTCTAAGTTATAATTCGCCAAGATGCTAACTCAAAGTTCGCCAAAATTCTAAGTTCTCTAAATAAAAGAGATGCAATATGCAAATGCAAATGATGATTTCCCCCCACAATAATTCATACACTATATATATATTTTTTTTCCATGGGTTTTAAAATAAAAATTTCTCCATGGAAATAATACTTTAAAATTTAAAATAATAGTCAAAATATTAATAGTAGTTTAAAAATAATAAGGGTTTAAAAATAATAGTTTAAAAAAATAATAACAATAGTTCAAAAATATTCCGGGCTCTGATACCAACTTTGGTATCAGATATTTTCTTTAAAATAGATAGCTTTAAAATATTCTGGCCTCTGATACCAACTTGTAACACCCCGGTTTTTGGTCACCCAAGTCGGGATGTCACCGCCACATCCCCCTAGTAAGACACGGTTTCTCCGAGCTTACTAAAAGGCTAGGTATTGCAGTATTTAAAACATTTAAAGCATTTAAAACAACCCATTTATATATATTGTAAAAATAATATATCAAAGTTACAGTGGAAAATAATAATTACATATGTATAATGCAGCGGAATTTAAATATAGGGCCAACATGGCCTAATCACGGGTTAAACAGGCCCGTTCATGCAAGATCTAGTCTAATACAAAAATTCAAAATAATATATCATCCCAAGCTTCCCGTGTATGCATATGATGATGCATAATTCTCAACTCTGGAAGAAAAAGAAATAAAAATGGTTTGGTCAGCACTACGTGCTGAGTAAGTTAACACAAACATGATTAAGGGGTTTCAAAGCCATTATTTAGATTTTGAGAAAACATGCACACAACACCACATCATTTAACTTATTTATCTAACAATAATTAAATGGCATAATTTAAAGGATAGAGATTTCATAAGATCATAAATATAATTCGCAAAGTAAAACAATTGCAAGACATACTGTAAGGCATAATCTAAAAGGAACAATTTTTCGAGTCTACTAGTTTCATATCTCATGTCTCATGTTTCAAGTTTATATTTCAATCGCCATTCGGCAAGTTTTATTTATCAATTGCCTTCCGGCAAGCGTTATATCTCAATTGCCTTTCGGCAAGCATTATATTTCAATTGCCTTTCGGCAAGCACTATATTTCAATTGACTTTCGGCAAGCAGGATATTTCAATTGCCTTCCGGCAAGCAGGATATTTCAATTCCCTTTCGGCAAGCAGGATATTTCAATTGCCTTTCGGCAAGCAGTATATTTCAATTGCCTTTCGGCAAGCATTATATTTCAATGTGTATTTTATTTCAAAGGAATTCCCAATCATTTAAACCTTAAAGGCTAATTTCATGTTTCAACAAGATTTCAAGATTTGACTTCCGGTAAACCACTGTTTACTCTAAAATTCGTCTAAATTCAGATTTAATTCCAAAAATTCCGAAATTTCACTACTGACTCAGAAACATTGAGATGAACAACTTTCATGTTTTAACTTTTTCGATCTGAGATACTGAAACATGTCAAAAACATCAACTTTCGCAGAAACACAAATCTGTCCGAATTTTACATACCACAGTTTAAAGATATCGAGTTCTACCATAGCAAATCAACTCCAAATTTAACGAAATTTTACAGAGACCATCTTAAGACGTTTATCTACAACTTTCATGTTTGGCAAAAGATCTAAATCGGCCTAGAACCCTAGTAAAAAACGTCGTCAAGTTCTGACCTAAGTTCCATCAAGAATTTCAAGATCCACATCCTAGCAGTTCGGTTTCGGGTGGATTTCATATATCAAATCATCACAAAAAATTCTGAAAATTTACGGATGTGTTCTTAACGTATAGATCTACAACTCTTATGTTCAACACCAAGCCTAGATCGGTCTAGATCTAAGGTAGAAATCACCAACAAATTCGAACTAAAGTTCTGTCACCGTTTCAAGATCTAAACCCAAGGCAGGTCTGTTCGTGGTCGTTTTTGGATATCAAAACACGATGCAAAATTATGAAAATTTTACATTAGATAGATCTACGTCTTAGGAACATTTTTTATGTTTTAAGTCTTTCCGTTTGAAGTCGGTTTAAGGTTCGGAAAAATTAGACAACACTGTTGCGCCGTTAAAAGATTTACATTGACAGATTTCATGTCCTTGATTCGAATCTTTAAATCTAACGTATTTTAATTTCGCCCAAAACCATGTAAGAGTTAACTTACAGATCTATGGATGTCCAGGATCGTCGATTCGGAGGCGTGGCTTCCAGTCCACCGTTTCTCCTCTCCGTTCGTCGGGTTCTACGCTCTAGATCCAATTCGAGGTGTAGAAGGGAAAAGGAGAAGATTAGGATTCGTTTTCGAATCATATATTGAACAAGGATTGGATCGGGACTTACCACAACGCTGGAGATCTTGAAATTTTCGTCCAACAGTCCAAGCCCTGGTTTCGTGCCTCCGACGACTCCGGATTTAGGGTTTCGAATGTATAGAGAGTTGTAGGGTTTTTTTTTTTAAAAGTGTTCGGGGCTTCCAAGGGGGTTTATTTATAGATAGCTAAGACCTAGGGTGTCCAAGATCTGACCCCAAGGGTCTTGAGTCGAAAGATGTTCAACCGAATGTCGAAAAATCCGCGTTCGGGCGAGAGATTCACGCAACAAACAAATTTGTCATGTGGGCGCTCTTGGCGCGGTTTTCTCCCATTGGGCGCGCGGCCACCGCGCGGCCTTGGTCCAGGCTGCGGTCTGGGCCGGGTCGTGCGATCCGTCGGGCGTTTCCTCCTCTCTTTCGGACTTCTATCCCTCTATGTTCTCGGATTCGGATTTCCGGGGTATCTTCGGGCTCCGATTTCCTATCTTAATTTTATTTGGATCTAAATTTATATTTGGACTCGAGTTATTGAGTCCATCGGTGTTGGGTTTCCGTGTAACCATTTATTCGATTAAATTGTCTTCGGCTTCCCGGGTTCTTGAAACTTTGATTCATTTTCAATTTAATTTCCATTTCTCATTTCCTCTACATTTATTGTATTTATTTTATTTATTGTATTTATTTTATGTTGGAAAATTCTCGGGTATTACAGGACGACCCCGTGACCTCCTAGACATCATCCCCACTGTAAGTTAATGCTTACTTGGTTTTGGGTGACTTAAAATGCAACCAAACATAGGGATTTAATAACTCTAAAATCTGTCAACATGAAAAACCCACGGCGCAGCGATTTGGTGCGAATTTTTCGAACCCTTAAAACTGCTCAAACGATAAAACTCAAAACATGAAAAACGTTCCTAAGACATTGATCTAGGCCGTGTAAAATTTTCACAATTTTTCATTGCATTTTGATATCCGGAAACGACCGAGAACCAACCTGCCTTGAGAGTTGATCTTGAAACGGTGACAGATTTGAAATCGGACCAAAACCCCTATTTCGAGAGTTGAAACCGAAAAACTGAAAATGAGACTTTTGATCCTAACACATTGTTCTATGTTCTGTAAAAATTTCAGCCATTTCCATCAATGTTTGCTACCCCAAAATGATCCGAACATAAACTGCCTTGTAAAACATTTTCGAAAATCTGACAGTGTTGATGTCCGAACTTGATGAGCCTGTTTCTATATTTTCTATTCCGAATTGATCTTTGCAATCTAAATGAAAGTTTTAGATAATTATGTCTATTATGTGCATATAAAATTTCAAGATTTTTGGAGTCCATTTGTTGTGTCAAAATGTCGAGTTTTGAAACTGTGTCAAATCTGAAACCTGACAGCATACTACTTTGGTGAAAGACTTGATTTTTGGCTTGTTTCCTTAACCCGGATCGAGAAACTTAAAACATGAAACTTGTTTGTTTTCCTGCGGGTTCGATTCCCCAGGATGTGTGTTGATTCCTATGGGTTCAATTCCCTAGGTTGTATTTGAGTTCTTGCGGGTTCAATTCCCCAAGGGCGATTGTTTGTTTTCCTGCGGGTTCGATTCCCCAGGATGTGTGTTGCTTCCTATGGGTTCAATTCCCTAGGATGTATTTGAGTTCTTGCGGGTTCGATTCCCCAAGGGCGATCGTTTGTTTTCCTGCGGGTTCGATTCCCCAGGACGTGTGTTGATTCCTACGGGTTCGATTCCCAAGGATGCGTTTAAATTCTTGCGGTTTCATTTCCCCGAGAACAAATTATACTAGATCAAATCGAACAAAAGTGAAAGAGTGAAATCCTTAAAATACCAAATCCTGAAGTCATGAGAAAATTAAGAGACTTGAATATTTTTCTTTGTTTAAATTATGCCTTGCAAATTATTTTACCATGTAAGTTGAATTATGATCACGTGGAAATCCTTGTTTTAAATTATGCCATTTATTTATTAGTGGATGATTAACTTAAATTGTGTATTACCTACAAGCATGTTTTTATTAAATTTAATTAAAGGCTTTGAAACCCCTAAATCATGCTAGTGTTAACTTACTCAGCACGTTTTGCTGACCCAAATTGTTTTTCCCCTTTTCTTTCAGAGTATGAGGATTATGCATCATCATATGCATACATGGGAACATTTGGGGAAATCTCTATTTTAAATTCCTGCATTTAGTTACGACTTGCATGAGCGGGCCTGTTTAACCCGTGTTTTGGCCATGTCGGCCCTATATTTAAATTCCGCTGCAATACATGTAATAAAATATCATTCTCCGCTGCAACTTCGATATTATTAATTTTAAGTTATATAACAAAGGGCTCTTTGAATGTTTTAAATTCTGAAAAACCATAGCCTTGCATCTCTTTAGCAAGCTCGGAGAAACCGTGTCTCGCTAGGGAGGTGTGGCGGTGGCATCCCGGCCTGGGTTATCAAATCCGGGGTGTTACACCCCGATGGCTGAAACCCCATACCGCGCGGACACCGCGCGGGTTACGAAAAACGTGTTATTTTTATTTTTCGATTTTTGCCTTATTTTCTTTTGCTTTACACTACTCACCTAGCCGAGCATGCATCGATAATGTGGTACGACGGCATGGAGTACCACACGACATCATCTCGGATAGGGACATTAGATTTGTCTCACATTTTTGGACAAAACTACAAGACGCCCTCGGTACGAAAATAAAGATGAGTACCGCGTTCCACCCCATGACGGATGGGCAAAAAGAGAGAACGATTCAAACATTGGAAGACATGCTGAGAGCATGTGTGCTAGAGTTTAAAGGAAATTGGGAGAACCATTTGCCTTTGATAGAGTTCTCCCACAACAATAGTTATCATACTAGCATCGGCATGGCACCTTCCGAGGCACTGTATGGACGCAAGTGCCGAAGTCCATTGAGCCAGGACGAGAGTAATAAAACTATGGAAGTTGGACCACAACTTGTTGAGGACATGGCTCAACAAATCAAGGTCATCCAAGGGAAGATGAGAGCAGCTCAGGACCGGCAAAAGAGTTACGCGGACGTGAGACAGAAAGACTTGGAATTTCAAGTCGGCAATAAAGTCATGCTGAAGGTATCACCAATGAAGGGTGTGATGCGCTTCGGCAAACGAGGAAAACTGAGTCCACGGTACATAGGACCATATGAAATCCTGGAAAGAGTGGGAAATCTCGCTTATCGGCTAGGGTTGCCATCACAATTTGCTCGTGTCCACGATGTGTTCCACGTCTCCCAATTGAAGAATATGTGCACGATCCGACCCATGTGCTCCAACCAGAAGTAATTGAATTTGAGGATGATTTGAGCTACGAGGAAGTTCCGGTGATACTTGACATGAAGGAGAGAGTAACGGGGAATAAGACCGTGAGGATGGTCAAGGTGCTTTGGTCTAACCACGAAATGGAAACGGCAACGTGGGAATTGGAAGCCGACATGAAACAACGTTACCCTACCCTCTTCAAAGATGAACCGACCACAGTTATGGGGACATAACTGTATTCCTAAGGGGGGGAGGATGTAACACCCGAGAAAAATAAATTCAAAATTTTTTGAACTACTTATGACTTGATCGCTTCACAGGGTATGTAGGCAGCTTGGAAATTCTAAATTCTAAGTTTAGTCACAAAATAAATCACAAAATAAATCACAAGATAAATCACAAAATAAAAACATAACCAAAAGTATCTTAACGTTTAACTGGAGTAAACCGAAACACAACTTCGAGGACGAAGTTGATTCTTAAGGGGGTAGACTGTAATACCGGGAAAAACGTTAAGAGGAATCAGAACTAATTTAACTAGATTAATTATGGCACGGAAATGTTACGAGCGTTAACCCGAGTTCGTAACGAATTTAAGATAGAGATTTCGAACCGGAAACGACCTGAGAAGTCGAGCCAAACATGTAGAGGATAGAAAACCGATAGAGAAAAGAAGAAAAGACCCGACGGACCACACAAACCGCCGAACCGGCCGGTCCGGCCGTCACGCGCCCTCCGCACGCCGGCGCGCGGCCAACGCGCGGCATGAGGGAGGCGCGTCCCAAGACTGGTCACGCGTGCTCCGCACGGACATCCCTATACGTGCGCGTCACCACCGCGCCAGAGGTGCAGGAGGTGTAAACTTTCCTTACATGGTGATTTTCTTGCCAAAAATTCGATCCCTAACGATGGCAACCGGATCACAGCCTTAGGAAAGGCTAAAGGTCGGTATTGGGGCGTCCTCATCCCCATTTTCATAGAAAACACAAGTCTTGCCCCTTCAATCTTCCTCTCCAAGCCGAAACCCTTTCGAGACCACTTTCCAGCGAGTATTCCGGCGACGACGGGGCTGCCTTCTAGACCCTTGGTAAGTTATGCTATAATGTTTAGTTCGTCCATAAAACTTAAAAACTCGAAATCTAACATCCATTCCTTTGCTACGATTTCACGTCGGGGGACGAACAAAAAGTGATCGGAGAAGTTGGCCGTTCGTCGCGACCTTAGGACGTCCAGAAATCCCTTACAGCGACCTTATTCTCTAACTAGGTAAGTTAAGACCTTACTCTTCAATTTTTGTGGTTTATTGTTGTTTAAAACTTAAGATCTAGACACGTAACTAAAATCGGTTTTCAAAAACCCTATTTTCGACCAATTTAAAAAATGCGCCTAAAACTCGACCTTCGGGAATTCAAACCGTAAACTTTTCAACATAGATTTTGTTCATAAGACTTTAATCTATCTTGTGTCAAAATTTCAACCATTTTCATAAAGGTTTGTTACCCCAAATCGTACCGTAAAGTTGCTGTATAAAAATCGAACGCTTGAAATCCGGACAGTTTCATTGACTCGACTTGATGCATATTTTTCACCCGTTTCTAGATCGATTCTTGCATTTCTAAACAAAAGTTGTAGATAATTGTGTCTAGATTGTGCATATAAAAGTTCATGAATTTTGGAGTTCATTTGTTATGTCAAAACGGACGAATTCAGAACCTGTTCCAAACCGATTTTTGAATCCGCGCGCAAGCAGTGTATTGCTGTCGATTTTTGAACTTCTAAAACTCATTATTTCCAAAATCTTAAAGCATGAAAGTTGTTCATTAAGGTGTTATTTCCATCCTGTAAAAATTTCGGACCAATTGGATTTAAAATAAATTTTTAATTGGCGTTGCACGAAACTGTGTCAGAATCAGTCCTTTGGGCAGAAATCTTTCTTTGTAAAGAACTCGAAATTTGACTCACTTCAAAACTTATTTCCAAAAACTCGAAACATGAAAGTTGTTCGTATGGGTGTTCTTGAGCTACTATATAAATTTCAGAATTTTTGGTTAAAAGACGAATTTTTAATTTAAAGAGGCGTAAACTATGATAAATCAGATTTTTCGAACTTGAGAAAACTCGAACTACGAAATGCGATATCAAATATCTTGTAAACGTTGAAACACGAACTTTCGAAAAATCCCGTTCACTAGGCTGAGCCGATCTTCATGCTATTATTTTTGAGACTGCCTCGTTAGTGGTCTCCCTACTATCTGAGATTGCCTCGTTAGTGATCTCGCGCGCTGTATTTATTTGGACTGCCTCGTTAGTGGTCCTAGTATCTTTGAGACTGCCTCGTTAGTGGTCTCCCATTTATTTGGACTGCCTCGTTAGTGGTCCTACGAACTGAGATTGCCTCGTTAGTGATCTCCCCGGTATGGTGTCCTCTTCTTAGTTTGCGGGATAAAAATATAAAAGACTTGTGTGCGTATTTAATTATGCCGAAATTTATTTATCACGTTTTAAATTATGCTTCTAAATTACGTTCTTAAATTATGCTTTTAAATTACGCTATTAAATTAAGTCCTTAAATTATGTATTCTCGTCTTGAATAAATTAATCGTGTTCTTCCACTGCGAGTAAACTATGAATTTTAAATTAATTTCGTAATGCATGAAAAGTGTAATTTAAATTAAACACATGTAACCCCCTTAAATTGTTTAGTTAGGGATTAACTTACTCGGTATATTTTTATACTGATAAACCCGTTGTTATTTTTCTTTTACAGAGTATGTCGAGTGACGCATGCACATGCACTTGGGGGAAAACTTTTATGAACATTTTCATTCATTGCATTTTACTACTGTTTTATCGGGCCTGTTGAACCCGAGGTTTGGCCGTGTTGGCCGTGATTACTTTTCCGCTGCATTTACTCTATTTCGTGCATGGATGATTACTACTTCCGTATTTTGAACTAAGTATTATTATCTTACGGACTCAATATTGTAATGTTTTTAAATCTTTTACGTACCCATAAGCCTTGCATTTCCTTAGTGAGCTCGGGAAGCCGTGTCTTGCTAGGGAGATGTGGCGGTGACATCCCGGATGGGTTATCAAATCCGGGGTGTTACAGTCCGGGCTCTGATACCAACTTGTAACACCCCGGTTTTTGATAACCCGGGTCGAGATGTCACCGCCACACCTCCCTAGCAAGACACGACTTTTTCGAGCTTGCTAGAAAGATGCAAGGCTATGGTTTCAGTATTTGAAACCTTTAAATAAGTAAACAACCCATCGTATATAACTTGAAGTTAATAATAAGTTGTAGCGGAAAAATAATATCGAAATATAAATATATGTAATGCAACGGAAATATAAATACGGCCTACATGGCCAAATACACAGTAAATAATTTAAGTCTAATAAAATGCAACATTCACAGTTATTAATTTAGTTCCCGAGCCCCAATATGTGTGCATGCTCATGCCATCTCTCCATACTCTGTAAAGAAAAATAAAACAACGGGTTTTATCAGTATATAAAATACTGAGTAAGTTAATTCCTAACGTAGCAATAAAGGGGTTTTAAAATTTTAATAATTAAAAACTCATTTTTAAGCATGCATATCAAAAACATGTAATTCGACTAATTAATAGACAATAATTTAAATACACATATTATCATAGCCAAACTAAGTTTAAAAATGAGAATTTAAGGCATAGGCATAATTTTAAAACATGGCATTTTAAATAGCATGAGTAAAGGCATAATTTAAAAATAAGATACAACATAATTTTTAAAAAATTTTAAGAACGATAAGAATTTAATTTGTATACTTGAACATGCATTTAAATTCATAAATAATAATTTAAGCACGGTGTAAATTTGAGACATAATTTAAAGACATAAATAAATAAATACATAAAAAGGATTAAGTCTTTTAATTTTTCCCGTTACGTCACCATCTCAACAATATTTAGTTTAGCCGGCGATCCGGCGGCCGCAGCCGTTTCGTAAATTTCTGTTTAGCCGGCGATCCGGCGGCCGCATCCAATTTAGTAAGTGTCATTTAGCCGGCGATCCGGCGGCCTCAGCCAATTTAGTAAGTTTCATTTAGCCGGCGATCCGGCGCCCGCAGCCAATTTAGTAAGTTTCTTGTTTAGCCGGTCGTCCGGCGCCCGCAGCCGTTTCGTAAGTTTCTTGTGTAGCCGGTCGTTCGCGGCCGCAGCCGTATCTGCCATACCCAGTAATACTCCGGAGCCTCGAGAAACCCATACGGATACTCCCGAGAGTGTAGACCATGTATCTCATGCCGTTTTGGCGTAGTTTTTCATACAAGTATCTTGCATCCATTACAGGCACGCCGAAAAAGGCTATAGGGGTACCCTGCAGAGCACTCACCCCATACCTAAGTATCCGATATTGTTTCAACTTAGTGTAACGGGATTTTTGAAAATATAGCTTCATCGTATTTCAAGGGTTTCGAAATTTCAAAATCTCACGAGTTTGAAATCGTTTGACGCCACAGATTACGCCTTTTTAATTTAAAAATTCATTTCATGTCCAAAAAATCTGAAATTTTTACAGTATCTCAAAAACACCCTGACGAACAACTTTTGTGTTTTAACAATTTCGAAATAAGGTGAGGAAACATGTCAAAAATCGAGTTTACTACACAGGCAGTGTGCTGTCCGGATTCAGTTTTGACACAGTGCAAAGATTTGACTTTTTGACATATCAAATTTACTCCAAAAACTCTGAAATTTGGTGGACATATACTAGACATGATTATCTACAACTTTCATTTACATTTCAAAGATTAGTTCGGACTAGAAATCATAGAAACATGCTCATCAAGTTCGTGAACATACACTGTCAGTTTTTCCAAAAAGTTTGAAAACGCAGATTATGTCCGATAGAAACATGCTCATCAAGTTCGTGAACATACACTGTCAGTTTTTCGAAAAAGTTTGAAAACGCAGATTATGTCCGACGCGATTTGAGGTAGTAAACGTTGATGAAAATCTCTGAAATTTTTACACAACATAGATTAAGGTGTTAGGATCAAAATTCTAGTTTCGGGTTTTTCAGTTTGAACTCTCGAAATAAGGGTTTTAAGTGGATTTCAGAAAACGCGCGAGTTGGGGTTTTTAGGTTCGATTTTTACGTTCCGATTCAAAACCTCTAATTCGGACGCCCCTAGACCACCCGTATTGATATGAAAGGTATCAACTTACAGTAATGGTGTTCTTGGTCGTTCTACGGTCGCTCGGCTTGTCCAAAATCACTACGAACGGATCTACGCACACGTTCTCCTTCTCCTTCGGCCACGAACGTGTTTGCAAGTCAAAGATCCGAAAGTTAGATTGAGGATTTGAGATTAAAAACGAGATAGGATGTAATACCCGGGATTTTTACCAACGTCCAAAGGAATAAAATCTATTTCTTAATCCGATCAAGGCCAAAATATTTCCGAGAAGAAAAAAATAATTCATTATTGCTCGGAAATGAATTACCGATAAATTCAAAATGGAATAAAAGAGGGAAAGGAAGCCCGAAGATATTCCATGTATTAATTCTAAAAGAATTGGAATTAAACTCAAGAAGGAAAAGAATTTTAATTCCAAGAACCCGTGAAGTCGGAAATAATTTAATTAGATAAATTATTACACGGGAGTCGAAAGACGGCGAATTCAAGCCGACAGATTCAAACTCGACGGATTCAAGATTTTGAATATGAAATTCATTTGAGTCGAAATAAATTTAAGAAAGGAATCGTAACCCGAGAACGACCCGAAAAGTCGAGCCCAAAAATGTAGAAGGACAGAAGTCCGAAAGAGAGAAGAAAAGGCCCGACGGATCGCACGACCCGGCCCAGGCGGCAGCCCAGGTCGGAGCCGCACGGTCGCCGTGCGTGGTTTGCCCTAGGACCATGCCAACCCCGTGCCAGTGCAGCAGCAGCTGCCAACTTGCGCGATTATGCAATTTTCTTGCCATATTTTCGACCCCCGACTTTGGAAACTCAATCCCGGTTGACGGAAGGTGTATATGGTCGGATTTAGAGATCATATGGCTCATTATTTTCCGGACTCTAACCCTAGCTACCCCAAAAACACTCTCCAACTCTCCAAGTTCTTCCAACACCCGAAAATCACCAACTTCGAACTTTCCGATCACTTTCCGGCGACGAAAATCAACGAAGGAGGTGTGGAGAGCAAGAGCTTTAGGATATCAGATTCCTTGGTAAGACGTTCATAAGCTTTTGTTTAAGTTTTCGAACCCGAAAATCCGATCTAACCCTAGATTTTTACTTTCGATTTCGTTTCGGGGCCAACGGAGAGGAGACGGAGTAATTGGGACGTGTTCGTAGCAAGCGTGGACGCCCCGATCAATCCAGAGACATCCTAGACATCCCCCACTGTAAGTTAATGCTTACTTGGTTTTGGGTGATTTAAAATGCAACCGAACGTAGGGATTAAATAACTCTAAAATCTGTCAACACGAAAAACCCATGGCGCAGTGATTTGGTATGAATTTTTCGAACCCTTAAAACTGCTCAAACGGAAAAACTTAAAACATGAAAAACGTTCCTAAGACACTAATCTAGTTTGTATAAAATTTTCATAATTTTTCATCGTGTTTTGTTATCCGAACCGTGTCTTTAACGAACCTGCCTTGAGAGTTGATCTTGAAACGGTGACAGATTTGAAATCGGACCAAAACCCCTATTTCGAGAGTTCAAACCAAAAAACTCAAAACTAAAATTTTGATCATAAGACCTTAAGCTATGTTGTGTAAAAATGTCAGAGATTTTTATCGAGTTTTACTACCCAAATCGCATCGGACATAATCTATGATTTCAAGAAATTTTTGAAACTGACAGTGTACTTGTTCGAACTTGATGAGCATGTTTCTATGATTTCTAGACCGAAATAATCTTTGTGATGTAAATAAAAGTTTTAGATAATCATGTCTAGTATGTTTCCATAAAATTTCAGAATTGTTGGAGTCCATTTGATGTGTCAAAAAGTCGAGTTTTGAAACTGTGTCAAATCTGAAACGAGACAGCATACTACTTATGTGAAAAACTTGATTTTTGACTCATTTTCTTAACCCGGATCGAAAAATGTAAAACATGAAACTTGTTTGCCTCTATGTTTTCGAGTTTCTGGTAAAGTTTCAGAATTTTTGGATTTAAATTGTATTTTTAAATAATTATGGAGTAAAATAGCGACTTGTGCAAAGTTATATTTTGAGAGATTTGTGAAATTTGCGAAATGTGTTCTTACCTTGCGGGTTCGATTCTCCAAGGCGTCTGTGTCCTTGCGGGTTCAATTCCTCAGGATGTCTGTTCATACCTTGCGGGTTTAATTCCCCAGGGTGTATGTTCTCCCGCGGGTTCAATTCCCCAGGATGTGTGTAAAATCCTGCGGGTTCAATTCCCCAGGAAGTGTGTAAAATCCTGCGGGTTCAATTCCCCGGGGTGTGTGTCAATTCCTGCGGCTTCGATTCCCCAGGACGTGTGTTGATTCCTACGGGTTCGATTCCCTAGGATGCGTTTAAATTCTTGCGGGTTCGTTTCCCCAAGAACAAATTATACTAGATCATATTGAACAAAAGTGGAAGAATGAAATCCTGAAATATTTGAATACTTTCCTTATTTATACTATGCCTTTAAATTATGTCTTGCAATTATTTTATCAAGTGTGTTGAATTGTGATCATGTGGAAATCCTTTTTAAAATTTTGCCACTTAATTATTAGTGCGTGAATAAATTGAATTGCGTATTATTTACAAGCATACTTTTATTAAATTTAATTTAAGGCTTTGAAACCCCTTGATCATACTAGGTGTTAACTTACTCAACACGTTTTGCTGACCAAACCACATTTCTTCCCTTTTTCTACAGAGCATGAAGAATATGCATCATCATATGCATGCATGGGAATTTTTGGGAACACTTTATTTTTAAATTTTACATTAGACTATAGTACGAACGGGCCTGTTTAACCCGTGTTTTGGCCGTGTTGGTCAATCTAAATTCCGCTGCAATACATGTATTTAAATATTATTTTCCGCTACAACTTTGATATTATTATTTTAAAGTTATATTACGATGGCCTGTTTGAATGTTTTAAATTCTGAAAAATCATAGCCTTGCATCTCTTTTGCAAGCTCGGAGAAACCGTGTCTTGCTAGGGAGGTGTGACGGTGACATCCCGGCCTGGGTTATCAAATCCGGGGTGTTACATAGGAACCTAGTATAGTCCTTACCAATGATCCAAGGACTGTAATCCTTGATCTACACCCTTCCTCGGCCGTCGTCGGTTGCCGGAAACTCGTCGGAAGGTCGCCGGAAAGTCGTCGGGAAGGTGTTTTGGCTTTGGGAGAGTTTGAGAGTGAAGGGAGGCTTGATGATGTCTGATTATGGGTGAGAATCAACCCTAATTCGACCTAATAGCTTTACCCCCATCCAAAATTCACTTACCTTAGTCAGGAGTCGTAATTTTGGCAACAAATCGCTGTGATCGCGTGATCTGCCGCATTCAGGGCGAGTCCGCGGGGTTGGCGCGGTGGAAGAGGGAACCCCGCGCGGACTCCGCGCGGTCGACGCCTGGACTTCGGTCCGGGCGGGTCGTGCGATCCGTCGAGCCTTTCCTCCTCTCTTTCGGACTTCTATCTCTCTATGTTCTCGGATTCCGATTTCCGAGTCATTCTCGGATTACGATTCCCATCCTAAATTTATTCCGACTTAAATTGATTTCGTGTTTGAAATCTTAAGTCCGTTGGTTTTGGATTCGTCGGCTTCTAAATCGTCGTCTTTTGGCTCCCGTGCAATAATTTATCTAATTAAATTATTTCCGACTTCATGGGTTCTTGGAATTAAAATTCTTTTTCTTCTTGAATTTAATTCCAATTCTTTTGGGATTAATCCATGGAATATCTTCGAGCTTCCTTTCCCTCTTGTATTCCATTTTGAATTTATCGGTAATTCATTTCTGAGCAATAATGGATTATTTTCTTCTTCTCGGAAATATTTCGGCCTTGATCGGATTAAGAAATTAATTTTATTTCTTTGGACGTCGATAAAAATCCCGGGTATTACATCTGATTAAGCCTATTTTAAAATTAAGTTTAAATTATTTTATATATGTCCACATGCAATCATAAAGTTGGAATATATAAATTTGTGCACTTGGGTAAGTCTTCATCCATGACTATTATATACGGGGAAAAGACTTATAAATATTTTAAAAACCTATATAAAATTAAATTAATAATTATTTTCACATAAAATAACAACAATGATACACATATTTGTATGCAAACATAAACATACAAATATAATGATAATTATGCTCATCTGATTCTCGAGGAATTAGTCTTTGATCCAATGAGGCCTGGAATACCTTGGTATTCACCTAAAAAAATAATGATAACTATGCCGATTTGGTAGGCCTGATAGAATTTTTTTTCTTTATTTTTATTTTTTTTATAAAGTTTGGTCCGGACCTATTTAGCTAAATAGGCTTTCAAAAAAGCCTAAGCTTAGTCTATTTATAAAAAAATTTGGTCTGACATGGTCTTCGATAAATTAAGCCATAGGCTCATGTCGGGTAGCCTGGCCTATTCCCATCCCTAACCTCATGTAATACAAAAAAATTATATTCTCATTTTACAAACTCATATAAGTTCAACATCAGTGCGCATATAAGTTTAAACCTGTGCGCATGGCAGACGCAGTGTAATACCCGGAAAAATTCCTAAGAGAAATCGGAACTAATTTAATAAGATAAATTATCGCACGGAAATGTTACGAGCATCAACCCGAACTCGTAATAAATTCTAGATGGAAAATTCGAACCGGGAAAGACCCAGAAAAATCGAGCCGAAAAGGTAGAAGGATAAAAGTCCGAAAGAGAGAAGGAAAGGACCCGACGGATCGCACGACGTGCCCGGACCGAAGTCCAGGCGTTGGCCGCGCGGTAACGCGCCAACTCCGCGTGGGAGCGCTGAACGCGGCAGATCACGCGATCATGGCGATTTCTTGCCAAAATTACGCCTCCCGACTTTGGTAAGTAAATCGGACGAGTGGGGAAGCTTTTACCCGACCTAGGGCTGCCTCCCCCACTCTATTCACCATTGAGCAGCCCCCCAACCACCCTTAATCTCTCCCAAAACCAAACACCTTTCCGACGACCTTCCGGCGACCTCCCGACGAGTATTCCGGTGAAGACGGGACAAGCGAGACAAGGCCACTGCCTTCTAGGACCTTGGTAAGTTGTATTATAGTGTGTAGCTTGTCCATAAGTCTCAAAAACTCGAAATCTAACCATCTTTCCTTTGCTACGATTTCACGTCGGGGGACGAACAAAAAGCGATCGGAGAAGTTGGCAGTTCGTCGCGACCTTAGGACGTCAAAAAAGCCCTTACAGCGACCCTATTCCCTAACTAAGTAAGTTAAGACCTTACTCTTCAATTTTTGTGGTTTATTGTCGTTTAAAACTTAAGATCTAGACACGTAACTAAATTCGGTTTTCAAAAACCCTAATCTCGACCAATTTCAGAAACTCGCCTAAAACCCGACCTTCGGGAATTCAAACAGAAAACTTTTCAACATAGATTTTGTTTAAAAGACTTAAATCTACCTTGTGTCAAAATTTCAGTAATTTTCATAAAGTTTGATACCCCAAATCGTACCGTAAAGTCTCTGTATAAAAATCGAACATTTGAAATCTGGACAGTTTCATTGACTCGATTTGAAGCATAATTTTCACCCGTTTCTAGATCGATTCAACTTTTTATTTCTAAATAAAAGTTGTAGATAATTGTGTCTAGATTATGCATATAATATTTCATGAATTTTGGAGTTCATTTGATATGTCAAAACGGATGAATTCAGAACCTGTTCCAAACCGATTTTTGAATCCGCGCGTAAACAGTGTGTTGGTGTCGATTTTTGAACATTAAAACTCATTATTTCCAAAATCTTAAAACATTAAAGTTGTTCATTAAGGTGTTATCTACATCCTGTAAAAATTTCGGACCAATTGGATTGAAAATGAACTTTTAATCGGCGTTGTACGAAACTGTGTCAGAATCAGTCCTTTGGGCAGAAATCTTCTTTTGTAAAGAACTCGAAATTTGACTCACTTCGAAACCTTAATTTAAAACATGAAAGTTGTTTGTATGTGTGTACTTGAGCTACTGTGTAAATTTCAGAATTTTTTGTTAAAAGATGAATTTTTAATTTAAAAAGGCGTAAACTGTGACGAACTGGATTTTTCGAACTTGCGAAAACTCGAATTATGAAATGCGATATCGAATCCTTTGTATACGACGAAACATAAACTTTCGAAAAATTTCTTTCACTAGGCTGAGCCGATCTTCATGCTATTATTTTTGAGACTGCCTCGTTAGTGGTCTCCCTACTATCTGAGATTGCCTCGTTAATGATCTCGCGTGCTGTATTTATTTGGATTGCCTCGTTAGTGGTCCTACAATGCTGAGACTGCCTCGTTAGTGGTCTCCCATTTATTTGGACTGCCTCCTTAGTGGTCCTACGAACTGAGATTGCCTCGTTAGTGATCTCCCCGATATGGTGTCCTCTTCTTAGTTTGCGGGATAAAAATATAAAAGACTTGTGTGCGTATTTAATTATACTGAAATTATTTATCATGTTTTTAAATTATGCTTCTAATTTACTTTTTAAATTATGCTTTTAAATTACGCTTTTAAATTAAGTCCTTAAATTATGTATTCTCGTCTTGAATAAATTAATCGTGTTCTTCCGCTGCGAGTAAACTATGAATTTTAAATTAATTTCGTAATACATGAAAAGTGTAATTTAAATTAAACACATGTAACCCCTTAAATTGTTTAGTTAGGGATTAACTTACTCGGTATATTTTTATACTGATAAACCCGTTGTTATTTTTCTTTTACAGAGTATGTCGAGTGACGCATGCTCATGCATTGGGGTGAAACTATTTCATAAACACTTTTATTTCTTGCACTTCAGTACTATTTTAAATCGGGCCTGTTAAACTCGAGTTTTGGCCATGTTGGCCGTGATTACTTTTTCGCTGCATTTACTCTATTTCGTGCATGGATGATTACTACTTCCGTATTTTGAACTAAGTATTATTATTTTCCGGACTCAATATTGAAATGTTTTCAAATCTTTTACGTATCCATAAGCCTTGTATTTCCTTAGTGAGCTCGGGAAGCCGTGTCTTGCTAGGGAGATGTGGCGGTGACATCCCGGCCTAGGTAATCAAATCCGGGGTGTTACAAGTTGGTATCAGAGCCCGGAATATATTTTAAAACTATTATTATTATTGTTAATAATAATATTATTAGTATTTTGGTACCATTATTTTAAACCTAGCATTATTTTTAAATACATTACTTTTAAAACCACTAGTTTTACTCTAGCCCAAAAATTTATTTTTTACATAGCCAAATATTTTAGCCAAAGAAATATTAAAAATTTTGGCCCGCTATAGAGGCCCAACTTTTATTTTTACCCATGTATTAAAATTTTTAAACACATGGATAGATTAAATTTTTAATTGGGGAGGGAACTTGCACTTGCATATTGCATGTAGATTTAAATTCCTATCTAATCTCGTCTAAAACATATTCTAACTCTAACATACCTTGTTAACATTAGATGGCCGCACCAAACGTGAACATGATCAACCTTCTAATGACGTTGATCGAAGCATACCTCGAAACCCCTCAAAACGTAAACAACTTCAGACTAAGGGTGGAACAAATGGAGGCTAACCTGGGCCACTTGACTAATCTGGGGGAAGCAGGGCATCAAGATCTGACCCAACTCCAAATTCAAATTAACGAACTCCAGACCCGCGAGACTGAGCTCCGGACCCAGATTGACGGCATAGAGACTCAAGCAGGGATCTTGGGAAATGAACTGCTCAACCTGAGGGATATCTTGTTCCCATAGGCCCCTCTTAGCCCGGGAGCCCCTCTTGTAGCTAGCTCCGTTGTTGTCGCTGTCCCGGCAGCCGCCCTTACGCCAGTTGCCGCCGTTAATCCTGCTCCTGCTGCTGGCCCCGATTGGCCAGCAAGCGCAGTGTTCCATAGGCCCCTTGGCACGGGCACCATCGAGGATTCGGGTGACGAGGATGACCCCATGGAGGATCCGACCACCTACCCTCCCCAGGCTTAGGGATTATTGATACATTATTCCTATTGTCCTCTTTTCTATTTTCCCGAACTATTCTCAGCATTTTGATTCCTATCGCTTGTACCGTATAAAGTTCCCTATTAAGCAATAAATTCACAAGCATCTATTTTATACACAATCTTCATATTTTATGTTATTAAAAACTCAACCAACCAAGGAAACAAGCCAACAATAAACAAACAACATATCTATATATGCATAACAAATCGACAAGGTACCTCGAACCCTAAACCCTAAAAACCTAGGGTCTCAACGTTTCAACCATTATACCCTTAACGTAAACAACTGAATAAATAAATACAAATCCTAACCAACTCTTAGTAGGCATCGCTCGATTTAGTAAATCACTTTCTCCCAACACTCTATCAAATCCCCAAAACTCTAAACCTTCTTTGTGCTCGCATGGTTATAACAGAATGGCACCTAGAGGACGACCAAGGACCTTACCTACCACTCCCAACACCCGCGACACGCCAGGGCAACCCGATGAACAGGCACCTAACGTTGAGGCGCCAAACCCAGCAGGCCCGATGCCCAACCCTGCGGAAGGGCGAATGAGGAATATGGAGGAACTACTGGTCGCACTGGGCAATGCTTACGTTAACCAGGGCGGAGCTGCCGCGACACCACCGCCGGAAGCAAGGATCAATTACTTGGCTTCGGTAAACCCCTACCGACCTCCCTACTATGTTGGGGAGGAAAATCCAGCTAAGCTCGAGGAATGGTTGAGGACCTTCGACAAATTACTGAATGCGGTGAGATGCCCGGAAGGAGAGAAGGTTCACGTGGCTTCGTACTATCTGGGCAGCGAGGCCGACGAATGGTCGCAAGCTACCCAGGGGAAACTTGGCGAAGACGACGAACCGTACTCGTGGAACGAGTTTATGGAGTTACTCCGGGAGCGCTTCTACCCAATGAGTACTAAGGCGGCACCGTACGAAGAGTTCTCATCCCTGAAACAAGGGGAAAAATCTGTTCAAGAATATTATGCTCGGTTTAAGGAGTTGGTGAGATTCGCGCCTTGGATGGTACCCACGGACGGGGAGAAGGCGCAGAAATTCGAAATGGGATTGAACTTGTCAATTCGGGAGGTGATCACCGGAGTTAACTATCTGGAGTTACAAGCTGTCTACGATTGTGCGGTAGCAGTCGCACGAGTACAACAGCTAAAGAGAAAGACTGCAGGGGAATCTAGCCGAGGGGCACAAGGACCAGACAAAAGAAACTGAGACAATAGGATGGGCAACACTACTGGTGGGGACAAATTTCAAAACAACTTTCGGCGAGGTCCGAACGGGAATGTTCAAAACAACAATGGTTGGAATTTCAACCAAGGAGGATGAGTGCCACCGTGTACGAGGTGTGGCAAGCCACACCTGGTGAGGAGATGTCCTCAGGTGGGCGAATTATTCCGGTGTGGCCGTATTGGCCATTGGAGGGAGGAATGTCGAACCCGACTCGAGAACATCACGAAAAGAGAGGATTTGGTCACAGGACCCAATGAGCCGTTCAACCAAGGAGGCAGGAACGGCAACAATCAAGGATATCGGCCTCCTCAGAACCCGAACCAGCGCCCTCCAAACCAGCAACCAAATCCAAATCCGAATCAGAACCAGCCGGCCAATCAAGGGAGGCCGATGGGAAGGTTGAAGGTGATTGATAATGGCCAAAATTGTCCATTATTTCCAATCCATTTCCGTGTCTGAGACGGACGTTTTGATCATGTTTCCATCTTATTTCAATAAGAAAGCAGTTGAATTTGACAGATTAATGCTAGTTTGTAAGAACATAGAGCCGGTAATGAAAAGACACAAAATATGCAATTCTTAATTGTATTTGTGTTAGAAAAATCCACAAACATGAAAAAAGGAAAAAGAAAAGAAAAAAGAATGAAAAGATGGGCAAAAGAATAAAAGAGCCCACAAAAATCCAAAAATATGGGAAAAAGATTGAAAATCCCACAACTGAAATTTGGTTAAGTGTTGAAGCATAATTCGAATTGTGTGCAATTCGAATTAATTCGAATTGCACAACAATTCGAATTGCTAAAGAGAGCAAAGAATTGGTTAAGTGTTGGAAGGGATGCAGAAGTCTAATTCGAATTGTTCAAGTTCGAATTAATTCGAATTAGGGGATGAAGAGAGAAGAAACCCAAAGGCAAGAAGAAGATGCAATTCGAATTGTCCAATTCGAATTAATTTGAATTGGCACAAACAATTCGAATTGCCAACAAAGGCAGGGGAACCAAGTAGAAGCTATCCAGCAGTTCGAGAAAACCAATTCGAATTCTTCACAATAATTCGAATTGGTGATTGAAGACCACAACCCCAACTCAAGGAAAAGATTTCACAGTTCGAATTAATTCGAATTGATTAAATTAATTCGAACTTCACTCATTGAAGCTGTGGAGCATAAGCACAACATTGGTGGGCCTAGGGTTTTGAAGATTGTCTATAAAAGCAGACATTCCACAACAGAATCAAGGGATCAAGAATTTTGGCCAAAAAAGCAGCTTGGGACAAAAAGAACAGCAGGAGGTTCCACACCCCTTAAGGGTTAGGTAGGTAGTTTAGTTTAGTTTAGTTTTTTTTTCTTGCAAGTAGTGTAATCTTTACATGCTTTGATCTTAGTTTAGTGTAGAAGCAGTTTGTGTAACCCTTAGAGTAGCCATTTTCCATATTTTTACATGCTTTCTAGTTAGAATAAACCCTACCTTCAACCTAATGATGGTTTTGGGTTCTTTATTTTGCTTTCAAAGTGCCAGTACAAGAAAATTTCCAGAAATGGTGTTATTCATGTGTTATGGCACTCTTTAATGCTTTCCCTAGAAATAAATGCTTAGTATGTTTGTTTGTTTCAACTAGGTTACATTTATTATGTCCTAGTTGACATTCAAACTTAATAAATGCATGTTTGGTGGGTTTTTGGCTTGATTTTGTGCCTTAGAGCTTCAAATAAGTGTTCTTGGGTTTTAGATGTTTTTAAGGTTTGTTAAAATTTTTATTTAGGTTTTATTCTTCCTGCCCTAATCTTATTTCATGCTACCTTAGATAACTTGAGTGTTCTTAGTTTATTCATGCAGTTCTTAGATAACTAGATGTTTTAGGCTCTTTGATCTTTGATCCCTTGTTTGTAGCAATAGGTTTTGAATTTTGCAAATACCCACTGGACATGTGTTTGTTTATTTCTTGAAAATCTCACTAGGGTGGCTGTGAAATGACATTGATGTGAGATGAGGGATTTAGTAAATCTAAACCCATCATTACAGTACAGTGTTCACCTAACCCATACTTGTGAGAACAAAAATTGTTGTTGTTTGAAAATATGTAATTCGAATTGAGGCAATTCGAATTATCTCGAATTGCCTAAGAAATTCGAATAGCATAGCCAAAAATTTCCTCCATGTGGTTTCAACCAATTCGAATTATCCAATTCGAATTAATTCGAATTGCTCAACAATTCGAATTGGCTTGAAAACCACATTGTATCCATTGCCACCCATTCATGCCTTAGTTTATTTTTTTTCATTCCTTTACCCAATTCGAATTGTCCAATTCGAATTAATTCGAATTGCTGGACAATTCGAATTCGCCTTCCCCTTGAGGTAAATGCCTTAGTCAATTTTGAGCAAGGAAAGGACTTCATCAATTCGAGTTGTCCAATTCGAATTAATTCGAATTGCTCAACAATTCGAATTAGATGATATCTCATTCCTTTGCAAGGATTAATTGGATAAGATCATACTTCATTCTTCATGCATTCTCAATTCGAATTACCCCATTCAATTGAATTATCCTTCTATTTTGAAAACTCCAAAAACATTTTCTTCCATGATTTGTGTAAGTTGCATGGGTGTATTGGGCCTAGGCCCAATTCATCTGATTTCTATCCATTACACATTTCAACCCATTAGTGTCCACTTATTGTGTGCTTAACATCCACACAATCCAAAAACATTTTCCTTATTTTCAAGTCTTCCTCTTCATTGTGTGTATGAACGGATAATGAAAAACACCGCAGATTAATGTTGGTGAAAGGTCCCTTCACAGGGATATCGACTAACCCGTCTTCTGTGTGTCAATCATTATCTGTTATTTTGCATGATCTGGTTAGTGGTTGGTGGAAGCTTCGGCGAGCGTTCTCTTCACTAAGAGTTTCGATTAGTCACTCAGCCAATTCCTAATCAGATACAGTTTTAATTTTCTTTATCTTAATTTCTCAACCTGAATTCAAGTTGCAATAGTATCAACTGATGTCGACCAACATCAGTTGAGAAATATTACAGCAAGAAATATGTGGGTTATTCTTCCACTCACAGACAAAAGAAAACTAAATGGCGGCGGTCACCGTCATTTGGAATTCTTTCTGTCTACAATCAGTCATCTGGGAAAATTGGGAACCGGACAGCAGATGTTTGCAGTCCGGAAAACCCCAACTATCTCTGGCACTCTTTTTAGCCGAGTTCTTCTTATCTCAGGCTAATCCATCTTTGTGTATCGCATTCTGTCTAACCCCACCATATATTTTGGGGTACTTTATTTTCCTTTTTATATACTTGTATGCATGATATTATTATGTAGATGTTCTGGTCTTATTGCTATTTTGGGGATCCTTCCCCTTGGACACAGAAGTCTTGATTTAAATCAGATGTTGCATAATAAATTTCCAATAAAAATTCCTTTACAAAATCCGGATCTGAGCAAGGGATAAATTCGACAGTTATGACTAATTCATATTCCGCTGGGGATTGATTTTGAGAGCTTAGAAGCAGAGTCAGCGATTAGGTCTCATCTAGACTGAAAGGATCTGTGTTTTAATTGAGAGTTTAGTACCTGTCAAGGGAATGATTTTCAAATATTCGTTTGCTTCTCAAAATTGCTGTGTGTTGGAAATCTGATATTAGATATCGCATTAAGTCAATATCCACTTGGGTATAGATGAGATGTGATAAATAATACTAGAGGAACAACATATAGGCCTTGGTGAATTTCTGAGGTAAGGTTGAGTATTCCTTCGACTACTATCTTCTTCTGCCAACGTCTAAAATTGAGTCTTGAGTGAGTACATCCGGAATAGGTTCATTTATGAATCTGTTTCATTTAGTTTGTATCTCATAACTACCCAGATGTTGTAAGCCCTGTGGCTTATTGATATCTCGGGGGTTCTTGATCTGCATCTGGTCACCAAGACCAGGGGCTCTTTTATACTAACGGAAAGAGACGTTTTTAACGCTTCCGAGTGATAGATTTAAATGCTTTCTTTACAGCTTTCTTTACTGCTTTCCTTTAAATGCTTTCATAGAGGTCACTCGGAAGAATTAGGGGCTGTCCATTTGTTAAAAGGTTTGAGAGTTATGGAATGGTTTGGGGCTTGATTTGAAACTTTGGGTGTGACATGGGGGATTGATAGCAGTACTTGGCATGTCAACTAATGATTTGACAGGTGTTGCTCGTCCACCGTAAATGATTAACATACTTTTGCAAGGCATTGCAAGGGGAGTTAAGAGTTTATGGTATCTTAGAAATTGCTATCTTAAGAGCATGTAAACTTAAGTACCTGTCTGTTAAAGGGAACATGGTATAGAGAGCATGAGAGTTAGCTAACTAGAGGATTATCCCCAGCTAAGATCTGTGTATAAAAATGGAAGTTTAATTGTGTTTCATCTGAATCTTGTCCAATCTTTGTTATTTCCTCCCTGTCCCTTCTGTCATATTTAAATCTGCTTTCTAGATAGTGTAACGTAGTTTTACATGCTTTCGTAGTATAGATTTAATTGATTTATTCGATCTAGTTTACCATGCTTTGTAGAATAATTTTTACTGCTTTCATGATCTGGATTTAAATTATGTCATGTAGTTGATAGAAAACCTTGCAAAACTTGAAACGAGTAACCGAGTGGAAAATCTTAGTAAACGACGTGGGCCCTACTTCCATCGCACATCCTCCAGTGAACGATCCGGTACTTACTATAAATTACTGCAATTTTTGACTCCGTGCGCTTTCGGGAGCACAGTTTCTTGACACGAGTAAAATAAAAACAACATTTTGGGAAAATACTCATACAGTGGGAAGATGTTCAAGAATTTCATGGCAGGTATCTTCTTGACATGAAATTAAGAGAAGCATCATGGTGCAGATACCAGGGACTTTCAGGGTGACAGACTGAAGGTCCATCCCGGTTGCACCGTGATATTTGTCAAAAGTTTCATGGCGGGAAGGACCACAGCGCCGTTTGAACCCCACATGAGTAATAAAAAGGGAAATCATAACATATCCCTAAACCCCTTCCCTACATCATAACTCTTTTCATTTAATAAACCCACACTTGAGATTTCAGAAAATTACTCGTGTTAATGAAACTCGTCAAAAGTTTCATGGCGCCGTTGCCGGGGAAATGCAGACAGTTGTAATAAATAATACTTTAGTAAGTATTGAACAATGGTGTCTGGTAAGATTGAATTATTTACCCCGGCTGCACCATGAAACTCGAAACGGGTGCAAAAGTTTCATGGCGCCGTTGCCGGGGAGGATGCAGCGCCGTTTACTAGGAGAATTACATTCCTGATTTACTCATAGATAGTTTTATAATATATTCTTGAACCGTTACTAACCTGGGGGTTGTACAGGTACTGTCAAAAGCTTGATACCAACTGCTTATGCAACGGAGAAGGAACACATTACCGGAGCTACCGTTCGATCTAGAAATAGAAAGGACCGCTCGCCAACTGAGGGCAGAAGCCAGAAGACGGAAAGAGCAGGAGCGTCGGATCCGCACTTCACCCGAAACATCGAGCAGCGATCTATCAGACATGGCAGATAACCAGAACATTCTCCCGATCTTACCCATAGACCAACCACCAAATAACCCTGGTAATGGAGCTGACGGAGGAGTGGTAGAGCATCCTAATCGTGCCAACGAAGAGGAGAATCTACCAAATCCTAATCAGCAACAATACCAGCAATTCCACCAACAACCACCACCACCCGTAAACCAATTTCACCAAAACCAAAACATACCAAACCAACAATACCAAAATCAAGCTTTCAATCCAGATCAGTTTCAGAACAACCCACAAGATCCACATAACTTCCAGCAATTTCCAAATTATCACCAACAGTACCAGAACCAAGCTGAACAAGGATATCAACAACAGCAGCAAGCAGCAGCAGACTTCATGCAACCAATAGTGGAGCCCTATCTGGATGGACCTGGGAGAGCACACTTTCCTGCACGCAATTTCGAGCTCAAACCGGCACTCATTAATTTGGTGCAAAACAATCAGTTCTGCGGTGCAAATCATGAGGACCCTCATGATCATCTCCAGACCTTCCTGGAGCTCTGCGACACGATCAAAAATCAGGGAGTCTCTCCTGATACTATAAGACTAATGTTGTTTCCATTTTCTTTGTATAGTGGTGCCAGGGACTGGTATAAGTCATTGCCTATCAATCTGAGGAGCACTTGGGCAGACTTGGTGAGGAGCTTTTTGCTGAAATATTTTCCGGAATCAAAGATTGAGGAAGGACGAGCGAAGATTGGAGATTTTAAAATGAAGCCAGACGAATCATTATATGATGCGAAGGAAAGATTCTTGGGCCTCATCAGGCGATGCCCCCAACACGGGTACGCACCATGGGAGAAATTGAGGAAATTCTACGGAGGACTCACCCATCCATGGAGAACAATGTTAGACGCGGCTGGCGGACGACATTTGCTCCACTTGCCTATGGACCAAGCTTGGGAGAAGATTGAGACAATGTCTGTCAACAGATCCATCCTAAACACAGACGATAGGAAGGAGAATCCTCCTAGAAAAGTCTTTGCTGTAAGTGAAGGGAAAACAGATTTTGAAAAACTACAAGAACAGGTAGCTGCGATACAGCTGAGTCAGGATAAGGGGAAGGGAACGGACGCTTCCCAGGCAGGAACCTCATCAGACCAAGTTCAAACACAGCAATCGGGAGTTGTCTGTGGACTATGTCAAGGGCCTCACCCAACTGCATGCCAACAGATAGCTACCGAGAGCTGTAATTATGCCGGAAACTACCAAAATTGCCATCCCAACCTCTCTTATTCCAACAACAATGCACTTAACGCGCATTTGTTGCAGCCAAACCAGCCCAACCAGTTCGCAAATCAAAACCCACAGCAAAACTTCAGACCTCAGAATCAAGGATTCGTCCAGCAAAGAGTGCAGAACTTTCAAAATCAGAATCAGAATTTCCAACCTCAAATCCAACAGAGGCCTAATCAGAATCAAGGCCAGAATTTCCAGAATTTCCAATCCCAACCTGATCAGAATCAGCAATATAACCAAAGGCCACCATCTCGTTTGGAGAACTTGATGACTGAGTTTATAGCCAACCAGAAGGATATAAATCAACAACTGCAGTCATCAATTAAGAATGTGGAGACGCAAGTCACCCAATTGGCCAAGGAACTACAGAACAGGGGGAAAGGAACACTTCCAAGCAGTACTGAAGCTAACCCGCAGTGTAAAGCAATCACATTGCGGGGAGGCAAGACTCTAAAAGGAATTGTTGGACATGGAAAAGAGACGGCCGAGGAGGAAAAGGATCTAGTGGAGGGTGAAAAAGAAAATGAAAGGATCGAAGGAGGAGATGGTATTGGACTGGTCAAGGACAAATCAGAAACAGCTATTCCGCAGGCTGAAGCTGCAAAGGGAGCTGAAAAGGGTAGGGTTGAAGGTACAACTTCCTTCTCTTTACCACCAAAAACAAACAATAATAAGTACATGCCAAGGGTGCCATACCCGGCACGTCTTAAAAATAAGGAACAAGATGAAAAATTTAAAAAGTTTTTAGAAAGACTGTCGAGATCACTATTCCATTGGTCGAAATGATTTCAGAAATGCCCGTCTATGCTAAATTTCTTAAAGAAATGATTTCAGGGAGGAGAAAAGTTGAGCAGGAGGAAGTAGTGGTTTTGAACAGCAGTTGCAGTGCCATTATCCAAAGAGTGCTACCGGAGAAGAAGGAAGATCCAGGATGTATTACATTGCCGATTCACATTGGGAAAACTAATGTTGGAAAAGGATTGTGCGATCTGGGATCGAGCATCAACGTCATGCCACTTGCCATGGTGAAACGTCTTCACTTGGGAACAATTGAACCGGTTACAACGAAGTTACAGCTGGCAGACCGATCAATTACCCATCCAATCGGAATCCTGAAGGACGTAATTGTCAAGACGGGAGGGACCCTCTTCCCCGTCGACTTCATTATTTTGGATATAGAGGAGGACTATGAGATGCCACTGATCTTAGGCCGCCCCTTTCTCTCAACCGGTGGTGCACTTATAGACGCTCGATCAAATCAAATCAAGCTCCGAGTCGGAGAAGAAGAATTGGATTTCGACATGGGAAAGCTGCAGAAGTTCCCGTCTGAGGGATCTTGTTCCATTTTTGATGTAATAGAAAGTAGGAGTGAGGATGAGAGCATAGACTCTGTGACTGATGAGCCAAGCAAAGTTTCAAAACAGGTACTGAAGCCTGAAGGTGCGGAGCAACCAAGGAGCTGCAACGCTGTCCACTTCGAGGACCCTATCTCGGGGGACCTTGAAGAATTCGATGGGGTTGAATTCATCCCGGAGGAAGAAGAAAGCACCGCAGAGTAGGAAGTGGATCCTGTACTGACACAGGATCCTGAAGGTAAATCTGATCTCTCTCTCCCATCCATTTCTCGCAAATTACTGCCTTCCGTTGAATGCCCACCAGAGCTTGAACTTAAAATACTTCCGGATCATCTTAAGTACGTTTTTCTCGCTGAACATAAAAGATTACCGGTGATTGTGTCAGCCAAGCTGACACAAGAACAAGAAAAAGCTCTGGTAGACATTCTAAAGAAATATGTACATGCAATCGGATGGACCATTTCTGACATAAAAGGAATAAGCCCCTCTGTTTGCATGCACAGAATTTTAATGGAAGAGGAGTACAAGCCCTCAAGGCAACCACAAAGGCGTCTGAACCCCCATATGCAGGAAGTGGTAAGGAAAGAAGTTATCAAGCTCTTAGATGCTGGTATCATCTATCCTATCTCTGATAGCAAATGGGTTAGCCCAGTGCAGGTCGTACCAAAACGTGGGGGGATCTGTGTAACGACTAATGAGCAAGGAGAAGAAGTGGCGACGCGTCCAGTGACCGGTTGGAGAGTTTGCATCGACTACCGGAAGCTCAATACCGCTACCAGGAAGGACCATTTCCCCTTGCCATTCATTGATCAGATGCTGGAGAGGTTGGCCGGAAGGGAGTACTACTGCTTTTTGGATGGGTACTCTGGCTATAATCAGATTGTAATAGCTAGCGAGGATCACGACAAGACCACATTCACGTGCCCCTACGGAACTTTTGCGTACAGGCGCATGCCTTTTGGACTTTGTAATGCGCTTGCCACATTTCAACGATGCATGATGTCAATTTTCTCAGAATTTATCGAAAAATGCATTGAAGTTTTCATGGATGACTTCTCTGTGTATGGAGATACTTTTGATGAATGTTTAACTAATCTTGCACAGATTCTGAAAAGATGTGAGGACACCAACCTAGTTTTGAACTGGGAGAAGTGCCATTTCATGGTCACCGAAGGAATAATGTTGGGTCACCGCATCTCGCGCGCAGGTATCGAAGTCGACAGGGCTAAGGTCTCAGTCATCTCAAACCTCCCATTGCCCAATTCAATAAAAGCAGTTAGGAGTTTCTTAGGGCATGCCGGTTTCTACCGGAGATTCATTAAAGACTTTTCTAAAATTGCCAAGCCGCTCACTAACTTGCTGTGTAAAGAAAACCCTTTTGTAATAAATGAAGCGTGTGTTCAAGCCTTTGACACGCTCACAGGAATGTTGATTTCTGCTCCAATAGTGCAACCACCCGATTGGTCAATACCTTTCGAGGTAATGTGTGATGCAAGTGATCTCGCCGTGGGTGCAGTTCTTGGGCAACATAAGGAAGGGAAGCATTGCGTGATTCATTACGCAAGTCATGCCCTGAATGAGGCCCAAATTAACTACACCACCACGGAGAAGGAGATGTATGCTGTGGTTTTTGCGTTTGATAAATTCAGACAATATCTCATTGGTACGAAAACCACAGTGTACACAGATCACTCTGCACTGAGATACTTGTTTAGCAAAAAAGACGCCAAACCTCGATTAATCAGGTGGGTACTTTTGCTGCAAGAATTCAACATTATAATAAAAGATAGAAAAGGCAGAGACAATGGTGCTGCTGACCATTTGTCTCGACTAGAAAATGATAAAAATGAGCTAGCCGTAAATGAGAATTTTCCGGACGAGCAACTGTTTGCCTTGCATCTTCATGATCAAGCTTGTCCGTGGTTTTCCGATATTGCTAACTTTTTAGCATGCGGAATAACCCCACCATTTCAAAGCAGGGGCCACAAAGCAAGGTTCAACCGAGATGTAGTTAACTACTTCTGGGAAGACCCTTACCTCTTCAAGCATTGCGCAGATTCGATTATTAGACGATGTGTAACTGAGCACGAGGCTTATCAAATCGCTAAAAAATGTCATGAGTCGGAATACGGAGGTCACCATGGCCCCACTCGAACAGCTCATAAGGTGCTCGAGTGCGGTTTTTATTGGCCTACCATTCACGAGGATTGCAAAGCGTTTGTTAAAGCTTGCGACAGATGCCAAAGACTAGGGAATATCTCCAAGAAGGATGAGATGCCTGAACAAGGAATTCTCACTCTCGAGATTTTCGATGTATGGGGTATTGACTTCATGGGACCATTCCCGACATCTGATGGGAACCATTACATCTTGGTAGATGTCGATTACGTTTCCAAGTGGGTTGAGGCCGTTGCATTGCCAACCAATGATGGCAACCAGGTCGTCAAATTTTTGAAAAATAACATTTTCAATAGATTTGGTGTACCCAGGGTGATCATATCAGATGGAGGAACCCATTTTGTTAATAAAGCATTTGCAAATCTTATGAGCAAAAATGAGATTCTCCACAAGATCGGCACGCCTTACCATCCCCAAACCAGTGGTAAGTCGAGGTCTCTAACCGCGAAATCAAACACATACTCGAGGCCACTTTGGGGACAACTCGCAAAGATTGGTCACGTAAGCTCAATGATGCTTTATGGGCATACCGCACTGCACTCAAGACTCCCATTGGGATGTCTCCATACAGACTCATCTTCGGAAAGGCCTGTCATTTGCCCGTAGAACTAGAGCATAAGGCTTACTGGGCCGTACGAATGCTCAATTTTGACTCCCGAGTTGCCCAGAGTAAGCGCAAGTTGGACCTCAATGAAATTGAGGAAATACGTGCGCAAGCTTATGAAAGCTCGAGGATTTATAAAGAGCGGACCCAGAAGTTACACGATCGTCGTATTAAATCTAAACACTTCTATGTTGGCCAGAATGTCTTGTTATTTAATTCTAGGTTGAAGTTGTTCCCCGGAAAGCTTAAATCCAGATGGGAAGGGCCATACGAAGTGATGCACGTGTTTGAAAGTGGAGCTGTCAGGATCCGAACTGACAAAGGAGAGCTGGTGGTGAATGGACACAGATTGAAGGAGTATCTTGGGCAGTTCGACCCCGAAAAAGAAGCTCAAATGACAACAGAACCAGCTTATGCTCAATAAATATTATATTTACTTACTTACTTATTACTTTCTTCACCTATTTTTATTGGGACAAAGTATCCAAAAATCAATTGAACATTTAGAGTACTAAGACTCTAAATGTGAGGATGTTGATATTTGGAGAAAACCTAATACCCGTTCATAATTGTTTTGCAGGAATTCGAGGAACCAACAAAAAGAAAGATAAAGCTTCCAAAACCAGGTTCCCGGTTGGGTTAACATTATATTTAATGAAGGTTAATTTTGGGATTTAGAGATATCTAAAATCCAGAATAAATTCATAAAATAAAAATTGTTAACCCGATCTAATTTATGCAAGCAATATGTTTTAAATTCTAAGTCTGTGTAGATATGTTTGCTCTTGAGTTCATCTTGATGAACATAAATTTTTGAAAATCCAAATTTTTCCTAAGTCTTGAATGTGGTTTAATTTTCATTTCAAGAAAATTCGAATAAATTCGAATTGCTTGGAACATACCACATAAGACATTTTGCCTTGGAAATTCTCACATTCGGATTAGTCAAATTCGAATTATGCGGGCAATTCGAATTAATTCGAACTGCCATGCAAATTCGAATTGGCACCCAAGGCAGAATTTTCGGATATTTTAGTAGGCCGAGTGTTGCAATTCGAATTATAGGGCAATTCGAATTAATTCGAATTGCCTGACTAATTCGAATTGGCATACAAAAGGCATTCTCTTATGCAAGTGAGCAATTCGAATTGTGGGGAAGTTCGAATTAATTCGAACTACATTCGAATTGTGGGGAAGTTCAAATTAATTCGAACTACACCAATAATTCGAATTAGCTCACAAAAGCATTCCTATGCAAAGTTGGTCCTTACCACCAGGTTCGAATTATGAGTCAATTCGAATTAATTCGAATTGATTCACAATTCGAACTTGTGTGTAATTTTGCCTTTCAAGCCAATTCGAATTAATTCGAATTGGCCTGAATAACTCGCATCTCTCACAGAATGCACCAATTCGAATTAATTCGAATTAGTGCATAATTCGAACTCCCCTTCCGAACCCTTTTTATACCCTTTCTCCCTCTCAGTTCCCTCACTTTCACTTCTCACTCTCCCGAAAACCATCCGTTCTCTCTCGCGAAAAACTGTCTGCCTCGCGAAACCAGTCGCACTTTTCGATCTTTCCTCCGTTCAAACTCATCGGAAATGGCGTCTTCGTCGTCTAATCCAAGTGGGAGCAGGGGGTGAGTGTTCTTTTTCGATTTCGCGCTCGGTTTCACTTTACAGTTTTTGCCTCTTCGTCTTCCTTGCTAAATCGGGGATGAGGGTGGAATGTGTTTTGTTTTTCATGTTGAAAATGGTCGGAATAGGGTCGGAATGAGTCACACTTGTGCGGGGATGACCTAGAACAGGGTAGGGCGAACTAGGGTTTTTTCGTGCTTTAAGTTAAAACTGCCATTTTTGAGGGTTCGAACGTCTCTGTGATGGGGGTGTTTTCATTTTGAAAATAAGGGTTTCAAAGCCCTTAAAAATATGGTTTCTGTCTAGTTTTAATGGTTTCGTTTCTTCATTTTGGTGTTTGTGCGCATATTTGTTTATTCTGTGTTAGTGTTTGAGTAATCTGTGAGTAGGGTTAACACCGTAGACAGTTTCCTGTGCCCACTGTGTTGTTTTGATTGGTAGAAGTTGTTAATGATGACTCGAAATGCATATTGATGATATCTGCAAAATTCATGTTTTTAAAGCATGAGTTTTGTTGGTAACATTAGTACATTACAGTAGTATAGATGGATCAACTGTTCTCGTTTCTGTTGATGTTTGCATGTATATTGTTATATGAGTATTTTAGTAATGAATGCTTCTGTCGGTACATGTTGCCCACACATGGCAAACTCAACTCTAAAGGTTGACGTTTGCACATACGGAAACATGGTATTACAGACAAAACCATGCCAAAATTTTTCCAACACTTTTGGCATGACATTTATGTATAAAAAGACAAATTTTCAGAATATTCTTTGTTTAGGTGTTTGATCTTTGTCAACTTGGAACAAGTGGAAAATACTTCTAAGGAATGTTTCGTTTTATTCCTTAAAAAAAAAAGATGTGTGGCAGTCCAAGATGAATAAGTGACTGTCACGCCAAAAACAAGCTGTGACATCTTGCATGCTCACAGTGTCTTTTTACTGTTTTCAATTAAACAAACCGGCATAAAACAAGCATAAATCTGTCACCTAAATTCACATGTTGAATTTAGGCTGATGATGAAATTTTCAGACTATTACATTGGGATAAAACAATTAAAAATATGCATGACATAAATTCTCGAAGTTTTGAGCTATAAAAACCCAATGATATGATCACTTGAAAGACTAACAAACTTTCATGTTGAGAATTTGATTGAATAAGTTGTAAGAATTTTTCAAAGGTTAAATTTGAGAATAAAAGCATGTCATGATCAAACCGTCCATGTGAGATCTGAGCCGAGTCATTTTTACTCAATACTTCTTTGATTGTGTGAATCAATTCGATTAAAGGGCACTAGAACTTGCAATTGGGACCGATTCAAGACCATGCCATATTCCCGAAATTGAGCAAATGATCGAGGCACTTAGAAAACCCAAAATTTTGGCTTTCGTTTGAATTCCAAACCCAAAAACAATTTCCCTTAGGATTAACCAACTTGAGCCTTTAAGCCTAATTTTTCTTTGAAGCCACTATATTATCTCTAGCATTACAAAAAGACCAAGAAAATCAAACCCAAGTGTACATGAGCCATTCCATCAAGGCATTTTAGTTTATGATCATTAAAAATATCAATCGGCACTCGAAAACTGATTCAAAAAAAAAAAAAAAGTTGTTGAGATCTATTCAACAAGAATAAATTGCAAATGACAAAGCAAATTAGACAAAGTCTAATGCCATGCAATAGAAAAGGAAGGAAAAACAAAAGAAAGATAGCAATAATGAAGATCATAGATTCTGCAACATGCCAAGCTATGGTGGAATGGTGCCATGTCACTTTTCAGCCCAATAATCCACTTTCCTACCAAATGTTACAACCGTATGCCCCGTTACAACCTTGAATAAGACCTTGGGATCTCGATTTGAGGAAATGAGCCGGTGGCGAGTTGGTCCAGTTGCAAGCTTATGGGAGAATTTAATTGAATTTGATTTTGAGCGTTGACGATGAAAGCCAATCTTGAGAATGAGTGAACTTTCCGATTCTACTATATGTGAGGCTCTGCTTTGATTGATTAATGATTCATGTCATGTCTGAATTCAAGGATTAAGCCAATGAGATTTTCTAAACACATATTCAAGAAGAATTAACAATAATGATTGGTTTGTATGTTCACTCAAGTGAGAAGTATCATTCCATTAAACACTGCAACCAAGAGAGTTTAATACTTGTAATTTTGATTGTCTTATCCCAATATAAGAAGAACGAAATTTCTGAGGCCACGCAAATGGATTGAATATGCAGAGTCCAAGCTCCTAGGAGCACTGACTCTGACTGCTCGGGGACGATCAGTATTAAATGTGAGGATGTTGATAATGGCCAAAATTGTCCATTATTTCCAATCCATTTCCGTGTCTGAGACGGACGTTTTGATCATGTTTCCATCTTATTTCAATAAGAAAGCAGTTGAATTTGACAGATTAATGCTAGTTTGTAAGAACATAGAGCCGGTAATGAAAAGACACAAAATATGCAATTCTTAATTGTATTTGTGTTAGAAAAATCCACAAACATGAAAAAAGGAAAAAGAAAAGAAAAAAGAATGAAAAGATGGGCAAAAGAATAAAAGAGCCCACAAAAATCCAAAAAGATGGGAAAAAGATTGAAAATCCCACAACTGAAATTTGGTTAAGTGTTGAAGCATAATTCGAATTGTGTGCAATTCGAATTAATTCGAATTGCACAACAATTCGAATTGCTAAAGAGAGCAAAGAATTGGTTAAGTGTTGGAAGGGATGCAGAAGTCTAATTCGAATTGTTCAAGTTCGAATTAATTCGAATTAGGGGATGAAGAGAGAAGAAACCCAAAGACAAGAAGAAGATGCAATTCGAATTGTCCAATTCGAATTAATTCGAATTGGCACAAACAATTCGAATTGCCAACAAAGGCAGGGGAACCAAGTAGAAGCTATCCAGCAGTTCGAGAAAACCAATTCGAATTCTTCACAATAATTCGAATTGGTGATTGAAGACCACAACCCCAACTCAAGGAAAAGATTTCACAGTTCGAATTAATTCGAATTGATTAAATTAATTCGAACTTCACTCATTGAAGCTGTGGAGCATAAGCACAACATTGGTGGGCCTAGGGTTTTGAAGATTGTCTATAAAAGCAGACCTTCCACAACAGAATCAAGGGATCAAGAATTTTGGCCAAAAAAGCAGCTTGGGACAAAAAGAACAGCAGGAGGTTCCACACCCCTTAAGGGTTAGGTAGGTAGTTTAGTTTAGTTTAGTTTATTTTTCTTGCAAGTAGTGTAATCTTTACATGCTTTGATCTTAGTTTAGTGTAGAAGCAGTTTGTGTAACCCTTAGAGTAGCCATTTTCCATATTTTTACATGCTTTCTAGTTAGAATAAACCCTACCTTCAACCTAATGATGGTTTTGGGTTCTTTATTTTGCTTTCAAAGTGCCAGTACAAGAAAATTTCCAGAAATGGTGTTATTCATGTGTTATGGCACTCTTTAATGCTTTCCCTAGAAATAAATGCTTAGTATGTTTGTTTGTTTCAACTAGGTTACATTTATTATGTCCTAGTTGACATTCAAACTTAATAAATGCATGTTTGGTGGGTTTTTGGCTTGATTTTGTGCCTTAGAGCTTCAAATAAGTGTTCTTGGGTTTTAGATGTTTTTAAGGTTTGTTAAAATTTTTATTTAGGTTTTATTCTTCCTGCCCTAATCTTATTTCATGCTACCTTAGATAACTTGAGTGTTCTTAGTTTATTCATGCAGTTCTTAGATAACTAGATGTTTTAGGCTCTTTGATCTTTGATCCCTTGTTTGTAGCAATAGGTTTTGAATTTTGCAAATACCCACTGGACATGTGTGTTTATTTCTTGAAAATCTCACTAGGGTGGCTGTGAAATGACATTGATGTGAGATGAGGGATTTAGTAAATCTAAACCCATCATTACAGTACAGTGTTCACCTAACCCATACTTGTGAGAACAAAAATTGTTGTTGTTTGAAAATATGTAATTCGAATTGAGGCAATTCGAATTATCTCGAATTGCCTAAGAAATTCGAATAGCATAGCCAAAAATTTCCTCCATGTGGTTTTCAACCAATTCGAATTATCCAATTCGAATTAATTCGAATTGCTCAACAATTCGAATTGGCTTGAAAACCACATTGTATCCATTGCCACCCATTCATGCCTTAGTTTATTTTTTTCATTCCTTTACCCAATTCGAATTGTCTAATTCGAATTAATTCGAATTGCTGGACAATTCGAATTCGCCTTCCCCTTGAGGTAAATGCCTTAGTCAATTTTGAGCAAGGAAAGGACTTCATCAATTCGAGTTGTCCAATTCGAATTAATTCGAATTGCTCAACAATTCGAATTAGATGATATCTCATTCCTTTGCAAGGATTAATTGGATAAGATCATACTTCATTCTTCATGCATTCTCAATTCGAATTACCCCAATAATTCGAATTGAATTATCCTTCTATTTTGAAAACTCCAAAAACATTTTCTTCCATGATTTGTGTAAGTTGCATGGGTGTATTGGGCCTAGGCCCAATTCATCTGATTTCTATCCATTACACATTTCAACCCATTAGTGTCCACTTATTGTGTGCTTAACATCCACACAATACCAAAAACATTCTCCTTATTTTCAAGTCTTCCTCTTCATTGTGTGTATGAACGGATAATGAAAAACACCGCAGATTAATGTTGGTGAAAGGTCCCTTCACAGGGATATCGACTAACCCGTCTTCTGTGTGTCAATCATTATCTGTTATTTTGCATGATCTGGTTAGTGGTTGGTGGAAGCTTCGGCGAGCGTTCTCTTCACTAAGAGTTTCGATTAGTCACTCAGCCAATTCCTAATCAGATACAGTTTTAATTTTCTTTATCTTAATTTCTCAACCTGAATTCAAGTTGCAATAGTATCAACTGATGTCGACCAACATCAGTTGAGAAATATTACAGCAAGAAATATGTGGGTTATTCTTCCACTCACAGACAAAAGAAAACTAAATGGCGGCGGTCACTGTCATTTGGAATTCTTTCTGTCTACAATCAGTCATCTGGGAAAATAGGGAACCGGACAGCAGATGTTTGCAGTCCGGAAAACCCCAACTATCTCTGGCACTCTTTTTAGCCGATTTCTTCTTATCTCAGGCTAATCCATCTTTGTGTATCGCATTCTGTCTAACCCCACCATATATTTTGGGGTACTTTATTTTCCTTTTCATATACTTGTATGCATTATATTATTATGTAGATGTTCTGGTCTTATTGCTATTTTGGGGATCCTTCCCCTTGGACACAGAAGTCTTGATTTAAATCAGATGTTGCATAATAAATTTCCAATAAAAATTCCTTTACAAAATCCGGATCTGAGTAAGGGATAAATTCGACAGTTATGACTAATTCATATTCCACTGGGGATTGATTTTGAGAGCTTAGAAGCAGAGTCAGCGATTAGGTCTCATCTAGACTGAAAAGATCTGTGTTTTAATTGAGAGTTTAGTACCTGTCAAGGGAATGATTTTCAAATATTCGTTTGCTTCTCAAAATTGCTGTGTGTTGGAAATCTGATATTAGATATCGCATTAAGTCAATATCCACTTGGGTATAGATGAGATGTGATAAATAATACTAGAGGAACAACATATAGGCCTTGGTGAATTTCTGAGGTAAGGTTGAGTATTCCTTCGACTACTATCTTCTTCTGCCAACGTCTAAAATTGAGTCTTGAGTGAGTACATCCGGAATAGGTTCATTTATGAATCTATTTCATTTAGTTTGTATCTCATAACTACCCAGATGTTGTAAGCCCTGTGGCTTATTGATATCTCGGGGGTTCTTGATCTGCATCTGGTCACCAAGACCAGGGGCTCTTTTATACTAACGGAAAGAGACGTTTTTAACGCTTCCGAGTGATAGATTTAAATGCTTTCTTTACAGCTTTCTTTACTGCTTTCCTTTAAATGCTTTCATAGAGGTCACTCGGAAGAATTAGGGGCTGTCCATTTGTTAAAAGGTTTGAGAGTTATGGAATGGTTTGGGGCTTGATTTGAAACTTTGGGTGTGACATGGGGGATTGATAGCAGTACTTGGCATGTCAACTAATGATTTGACAGGTGTTGCTCGTCCACCGTAAATGATTAACATACTTTTGCAAGGCATTGCATGGGGAGTTAAGAGTTTATGGTATCTTAGAAATTGCTATCTTAAGAGCATGTAAACTTAAGTACCTGTCTGTTAAAGGGAACATGGTATAGAGAGCATGAGAGTTAGCTAACTAGAGGATTATCCCCAGCTAAGATCTGTGTATAAAAATGGAAGTTTAATTGTGTTTCATCTGAATCTTGTCCAATCTTTGTTATTTCCTCCCTGTCCCTTCTGTCATATTTAAATATGCTTTCTAGATAGTGTAACGTAGTTTTACATGCTTTCGTAGTATAGATTTAATTGCTTTATTCGATCTAGTTTACCATGCTTTGTAGAATAATTTTTACTGCTTTCATGATCTGGATTTAAATTATGTCAAGTAGTTGATAGAAAACCTTGCAAAACTTGAAACGAGTAACCGAGTGGAAAATCTTAGTAAATGACGTGGGTCCTGCTTTCATCGCACATCCTCCAGTGAACGATCCGGTACTTACTATAAATTACTGCAATTTTTGACTCCGTGCGCTTTCGGGAGCACAGTTTCTTGACACGAGTAAAATAAAAACAACATTTTGGGAAAATACTCATACAGTGGGAAGATGTTCAAGAATTTCATGGCAGGTATCTTCTTGACATGAAATTAAGAGAAGCATCATGGTGCAGATACCAGGGACTTTCAGGGTGACAGACTGAAGGTCCATCCCGGTTGCACCGTGATATTTGTCAAAAGTTTCATGGCGGGAAGGACCACAGCGCCGTTTGAACCCCACATGAGTAATAAAAAGGGAAATCATAACATATCCCTAAACCCCTTCCCTACATCATAACTCTTTTCATTTAATAAACCCACACTTGAGATTTCAGAAAATTACTCGTGTTAATGAAACTCGTCAAAAGTTTCATGGCGCCGTTGCCGGGGAAATGCAGACAGTTGTAATAAATAATACTTTATTAAGTATTGAACAATGGTGTCTGGTAAGATTGAATTATTTACCCCGGCTGCACCATGAAACTCGAAACGGGTGCAAAAGTTTCAGTGATCAACCAGGCTGACATACCCGCGCAGGGTGATGTGATGGCAGGTACCTTTCATGTCCTAAGTACTCCGCTTAGAGTTTTATTTGATTCCGGAGCCAGTTGTTCCATATTATCTTCGACAGCTGTAGCTGAACTAGATTTACCTAAGTGCGAAATATTAGCTTAGGAATCCAACTGCCTTCTGGAGAAGTAATAGCATGCTCTCAGCGTTATAACGGAATACCTGTGGTAATAAAAAACATAGAGTTTTTCGCGAACTTGGTAGAGTTTGACGTCAGAGACTTTGACGTCATAATAGGGATGGATTGGCTAACCCATTATAAGGACGTGATCGAATGCCAAAAGCAAAAGATCACGCTGTCAAAGAGTAGGGGGAGGAGAGTCATCTTCTATTCCCAACCCCCTAAGAAGTCTAACAAAATAGTCAACGCCCTCAAGTTATGTAGCTTAATGCGGAAGGGTTACGCGCTATACGCATGCTACATTCATAACCTGGAAGCTGAAGGAGTCAAGGTAGACGACATCCCGGTGGTGAGGGAATACTCAGATGTGTTCCCTGAAGACGTTCCCGGTATGCCACCTAAGAGAGATCTTGAATTCACAATAGACCTCATTCTGGGAACGGAACCTGTCTCGAAAGCTCCTTACCGCATGGCGCCACTGGAAATGAAGGAACTAAAGGAACAACTCGAAGAGTTGTTGGAGAAGGGATACATTAGGCCGAGCAGGTCTCCATGGGGAGCACCGGTCTTATTTGTTAAGAAGAAAGACGGGGGTCTACGACTGTGCATCGATTATAGAGGACTCAATCAAGTCACCGTCAAGAACAAGTACCCGTTGCCCAGAATCGAAGATCTGTTCGACCAACTGAAGGGGGCTACGGTATTCTCAAAGATCGATCTGCGTTCTGGATATCACCAATTGAGAATCGCTGAGAAGGACATCCCAAAGGCGGCGTTCAGGACTCGCTACGGACGCTACGAGTTCACGGTGCTATCATTCGAGCTAACGAACGCCCCAGCAATGTTCATAAACCCCATGAACAATGTATATCGAGAACTACTAGATCAATGCGTGGTGGTCTTCATAGATGACATCTTGATCTACTCGAAAAGTGAAGAAGAACATTCCGGGCACTTACACAAAGTGTTAGGGATCTTACGAGTAAATCAACTGTATGGTAAGCTGTCCAAATGCGACTTCTGGTTAAAGGAAGTGGCATTTCTTGGGCATATAGTATCCGCTAACGGAGTGGCAGTAGATCCGGCAAAGATCTCGGCAGTGACCGAGTGGGTACCGCCGAAGAGTCCAACAGAGGTACGAAGTTTCCTTGGACTGGCGCGATACTACAGGCGATTTGTCAAGAACTTCTTGAAAGTTGCACGCCCGTTGACTCAGCTGTTGAAGAAAGGGGTAAACTACGACTGGACCAGCGAGTGTGAGTCCGCATTCCAAGATTTGCAGAAACGACTTACCACAGCGCCAGTATTGGCATTACCATCTGAGGATGGAGACTTTGAAGTGTATAGCGACGCCTCGAAAGAGGGATTGGGGTGCGTGCTAATGCAAGATCAAAGGGTTATAGCATACGCATCGCGTCAACTGAAACCACACGAAGAAAACTACCCGACGCACGACTTAGAACTCGCCGCGGTCGTGTTCACCTTAAAGATATGGAGGCACTATCTCTATGGGCGGAAGTGTCGGATGTTCACCGACCATAAGAGCCTCAAGTATATATTCACGCAGAAAGAGCTGAATTTGAGGCAGAGAAGATGGTTGGAGTTAATAAAAGATTATGACCTGGAGATTGCTTATCACGAAGGAAAAGCCAACGTTGTAGCCGATGCCCTGAGTCGAAAGACTCAACACGTGGCGAATTCACTCGTGATACCGTCCGAGTTGTACAAGGACTTAGCAAAATTAAGTCTAGAGTTAGTGCATTCTGGCACGGTAAATGAAGTCGTCAACGCGATGGTAGTGGAACCTACCATGTTCGATGAGATACGACTCGCCCAATCGGGTGATGAGAAGTTGGAGGAGATTAGGAAGGACATTGCCGAAGGAAAGGCAATAGATTTTAAAATCCATGAGGACGGAAGCATCCGCTTCATGGGAAGATGGTGTATACCACGGATTGCGTGGACCTGAAGCAAAGAGTGATGGAGGAAGGCCATAATACCCCATACTCGGTCCATCCCGGAGGCGACAAGCTGTACAAGGACTTAAAGAAGAACTACTGGTGGCCGAACATGAAGAGACATGTAGCCGAATTTGTGGCGAGATGCCTTACCTGCCAGAAGATCAAGGTAGTACGCCAAAAACCCCTAGGACTAATGCAACCATTGGAAATCCCAAGCTGGAAATGGGATAGTATCTCAATGGATTTCGTTTCGGGGTTACCGCGTTCACCGAAGGGAATGAATAAAATATGGGTGATCGTGGATAGGTTGACAAAAGCTGCCATATTTATCCCAATGAAGGATACTTGGTCAATGGACCAACTGGCAAGGGCATATGTCGACAATGTGGTACGTCGACATGGAGTACCACATGATATCATCTCGGATAGAGACAGCAGATTTGTCTCTCAATTTTGGACAAAACTGCAAGAAGCCCTCGGTACACAAATAAAGATAAGTACCGCATTCCATCCTATGACGGATGGGCAGACGGAGAGAACGATCCAGACGCTGGAAGACATGCTAAGGGCATGTGTACTAGAGTTCAAGGGAAGTTGGGAGAATCATCTACCTTTGAGCGAGTTTTCCTACAACAACAGCTACCATGCTAGCATCGGCATGGCACCCTTCGAGGCACTGTATGGACATAAGTGCCGAAGTCCATTGAGCTGGGAGGAGAACGATAAAACGGTGATAGTGGGACCACAACTTGTTGAGGACATGGCTCAACAAATCAAGGTCATCCAAGGGAAGATGAGAGCCGCTCAGGACCGGCAAAAGAGGTACGGGGACGTGAGACGGAAAGACTTGGAATTTCAAGTCGGCGATAAAGTCATGCTGAAGGTATCACCAATGAAGGGCGTGATACGCAACGGCAAACGAGAAAAACTGAGTCCACGGTACATAGGACCATATGAAATCCTGGAAAGAGTGGGAGATCTCGCATATCGGCTAGCGTTGCCACCACAATTTGCTCGTGTTCACGATGTGTTCCCGTCTCCCAATTGAAGAAGTATGTGCATGATCCGACCCATGTGCTCCAACTGGAAGAAATTGAATTTGAGGATGACTTGAGCTACGAGGAAGTTCCGGTGCGAATACTTGACATGAAGGAGAGAGTAACGAGGAATAAGACCGTGAGGATGGTCAAGGTCCTTTGGTATAACCACGAAACGGAGACGGCAACATGGGAATTGGAAGCCGATATGAGACAACGTTACTCGACCCTCTTCCAAGATGACCCGACCACAGTTATGGGGACATAACTGTATTCTTAAAGGGGGAGGATGTAACACCCGAGAAAAAAAAAACAAATTCAAATTGTTTTGAACTACGTTATGACTTGATCCCTTCACAGGGTACGTAGGCAGCTTGGAAATTCTAAATTCTAAGTTCAGTCACAAAATAAATCACAAAATAAATCACAAAATAAAGACATAACCGAAAGCGTCCTAACATTTAACTCGGGAAAACCGAAACACAACTTCGAGGGCGAAGTTGATTCTTTAGGGGGGTAGACTGTAATACCCGGGAAAATTGCTAAGAGAAATCGAAACTAATTTAATAAGATAAATTATCGCACGGAAATGTTACGAGCATCAACCCGAACTCGTAATAAATTCTAGATGGAAAATTCGAACCGGGAAAGACCCGGAAAAATCGAGCCGAAAAGGTAGAAGGATAAAAGTCCGAAAGAGAGAAGGAAAGGACCCGACGGATCGCACGACGCGCCCGGACCGAAGTCCAGGCGTTGGCCGCGCGGTAACGCGCCAACTCCGCGTGGGAGCGCTGAACGAGGCAGATCACGCGATCATGGCGATTTCTTGCCAAAATTACGCCTCCCGACTTTGATAAGTAAATCGGACGAGTGGGGAAGCTTTTACCCGACCTAGGGCTGCCTCCCCCACTCTATTCACCATTGAGCAACCCCCCAACCACCCTCAATCTCTCCCAAAACCAAACACCTTTCTGACGACCTTCCGGCGACCTCCCGACGAGTATTCCGGCAAAGACGGGACAAGCGAGACAAGGCCACTGCCTTCTAGGACCTTGGTAAGTTGTATTATAGTGTGTAGCTCGTCCATAAGTCTCAAAAACTCGAAATCTAACCATCTTTCCTTTGCTACGATTTCACGTCGGGGGACGAACAAAAAGCGATCAGAGAAGTTGGCCGTTCGTCGCGACCTTAGGACGTCCGAAAAGCCGTTACAGCGACCCTATTCCCTAACTAACTAAGTTAAGACCTGACTCTTCAATTTTTGTGGTTTATTGTCGTTTAAAACTTAAGATCTAGACACGTAACTAAAATCGGTTTTTCAAAAACCCTAATCTCGACCAATTTCAGAAACTCGCCTAAAACCCGACCTTCGGGAATTCAAACTAAAAACTTTTCAACATAGATTTTGTTCAGAAGACTTAAATATATCTTGTGTCAAAATTTCAGCCATTTTCATAAGTTTTGATACCCCAAATCGTACCGTAAAGTCTCAGTATAAAAATCGAACGTTTGAAATCTGGACAGTTTCATTGACTCGACTTGATGCATATTTTTCACCTGTTTCTAAATCGATTCAACTTTGCATTTCCAAATAAAAGTTGTAGATAATTGTGTCTAGATTATGCATATAAAATTTCATGAATTTTGGAGTTCATTTGATATGTCAAAACGGACGAATTCAGAACCTGTTCCAAACCGATTTTTGAATCCGCGCGTAAGCAGTGTGTTGGTGTCAATTTTTGAACATATAAAACTCATTATTTCCAATCTTAAAACATGAAAGTTGTTCACTAAGGTGTTATCTACATCCTGTAAAAATTTCGGACCAAGTGGATTTAAAATGAATTTTTAATCGGCGTTGCACGAAACTGTGTCAGAATCAGTCCTTTGGGCAGAAATCTTCTTTTGTAAAGAACTCGAAATTTGACTCACTTCGAAACCTTATTTCGAAAAAGTTAAAACATGAAATTTGTTTGTATGTGTGTACTTGAGCTACTGTGTAAATTTCAGAATTTTTGGTTGAAAGATGAATTTTTAATTTAAAAAGGCGTAAACTGTGACGAACTGGATTTTTCGAACTTGCGAAAACTCGAATTATGAAATGCAATATCAAATCCTTTGTATACGATGAAACATAAACTTTTGAAAAATCCCGTTCACTAGGCTGAGCCGATCTTCATGCTATTATTTTTTAGACTGCCTCGTTAGTGGTCTCCCTACTATCTGAGATTGCCTCGTTAGTGATTTCGCACGCTGTATTTATTTGGATTGCCTCGTTAGTGGTCCTACAATTATTGAGACTGCCTCGTTAGCGGTCTCCCATTTATTTGGACTGCCTCGTTAGTGGTCCTACGAACTGAGATTGCCTCGTTGGTGATCTCCCCGGTATGGTGTTCCCTTCTTAGTTTGCGGGATAAAAATATAAAAGACTTGTGTGCGTATTTAATTATGCTGAAATTATTTATCACGTTTTTAAATTATACTTCTAAATTATGTTTCTAAATTATGCTTTTAAATTACGCTTTTAAATTAAGTCCTTAAATTATGTATTCTCGTCTTGAATAAATTAATCGTGTTCTTCCGCTGCGAGTAAACTATGAATTTTAAATTAATTTCATAATGCATGAAAAGTGTAATTTAAATTAAACACATGTAACCCCTTAAATTGTTTAGTTAGGGATTAACTTACAAGGTATATTTTTATACTGATAAACCCGTTGTTATTTTTCTTTTACAGAGTATGTCGAGTGACGCATGCTCATGCATTGGGGGGAAACTATTTCATAAACACTTTTATTTCTTGCACTTCATTACTGTTTTAAATCGGGCCTGTTAAACCCGAGTTTTGGCCATGTTGGCCGTGATTACTTTTCCGCTGCATTTACTCTATTTCGTGCATGGATGATTACTACTTCCGTATTTTGAACTAAGTATTATTATTTTCCGGACTCAATATTCAAATGTTTTCAAATCTTTTACGTACCCATAAGCCTTGCATTTCCTTAGTGAGCTCGGGAAGCCGTGTCTTGCTAGGGAGATGTGGCGGTGACATCCCGGCCTGGGTTATCAAATCCGGGGTGTTACACGCAGACTGTCTGCGGCAGGGGGTGAGGATGCGACTAAATAACTTTGTTTTGTTTCATCTTTAATTTCCGTAGAATAACTATCAATTGATTTTCGTTTATTTTGGATTGCTAATAATATTACTCTCTTCGCCTAACTCTACCTGAGCCTATATCTTTAAATAATATATAAATGTTAAAAAAGCTCACTAACAAAGAAATATGTTGTATTCTTTTTCCTCTTCTTCCCCGTAAATTACTGAAAAATAATTCTAATAATTAAATTTACACCTGTATAAAATATTAATGCCAAGGTTTGAGTTTGAGGGGGCGGAATTATTATAATAATCCTGAATACTTTTTAGCATGTGCAGACTATATTATCCTTTTCAAAAATGACTTATCCTTTTTAATTTTTAAGGGTTAATCAGTAATTATACCATCATTTTACAATCAATGGCTAGAATAAAAACACATCATCCACACGCAGGCGCTGACTAATTGCTGACTAATTCCAAGTCATCCATATCTTTATTTAGGAAATAAATCTATATATTAATTTAACAAAATCTTGAGAAAATCTTCATATATATATATTTCAAAAAGATATAAATTGATTAAAACTCTATAATATAAATTATTTGATTGTATATAAAATATTTTAATAAATATTAATATCATTATTAATAACTTTAATTATGTTAAAAATTTATGTCTAAAATATATAGGCCAATACCAATATAAGGAATATAATAATTATATTTTAAATAAAAATATTTCACTAAAAATACCTATCAATAGCCAATTTTTTTTTAAAATTATTCAACTATTTAACGAAAATATTATTCAACCATATTTTACCAGGCTTAATTTTTAATCTCATTAATATAATTTTGATAAACTAAAAAATATAAAGGAAAACAAGGTTAAACATATTAATAAAACTTTCAATCAAACTTCATTTACCTTTTATTTTTCACAAATAATAGCTTGAAGTAAATAGTTTTTTTTTTTTTGTTTGTGAACAATGCCTCATCGGCTGCTAAAAGAAAGGAAAAAAATAAAGAAAAAATACAAAAAAGAAACCAAAGATCAAGGCGACTACACACGCCACATAACACCACCTCCAGAGCTATCTTCATGAATCAACGGAATGACCTGATCCGACGGAAACGCCCACGTAGTGAAGAACTGTTCCTCACCACAAGCCATCTTAGTTAGAGCATCCGCCACTCTATTACTGTAACACCCCGGATTTGATAACCTAGGCCGGGATGTCACCGCCACACCTTCCCAAGTAAGACACGAACCATTTCGAGCGCACTTGAGAAGATGCTAAGGCTAAGTTGTATCAATATTTAAAAATATTTAAAACCATTCAATAATGCCCGAAGTTAAAATCAGAGTAAAGTCTAGCATGCATAATTTAAAACAGTGCGGAAGCTAAAATAGGGCCAAAACATGCGGCCAAAACAAGTCCAGAGTCTCAGAGCTGAATTTTAAATAAGTTTTAAATTGCGACAAGTCTTCATGAGAGTAAACCCATCCCATCGTGCAAATGCTCACCCTGCGAAATCTGATGAAAAATAGAAACAACAACTTATCAATACAAAAGGTACTGCGTAAGTTAATATATAGCACAATGAATTTTAAAGATTTGAGAATATATAAAAACAAATGGGATTTTTAATTAAAAAGGAAGGACAATTAAAATAATTTTTCCGAAGTCTCTTACGCTTTGCCACATAAATATTTTACCATTGCTCATTTTGATCGAGGACACCATCCATGCCCTTTGGGACTATTACCCACAAGGACTCAAAATAAAGATTCTAGGGACGTACCCTTGGAATCAACCCACCTCTGGGACTCGTACCCACGAGCGATGTGAAAGCAGTGACCCTATACAGACCACTCAGGAGCCCTAGATAACCCATACGGATACATCTAGGAGTATAGACTCTTACAATCACGAAACCACAATATCATATGTGCCGTTTTGGCTACAAAAGAGGGGGCGGCCCAACGAGCTCACGCCAAGTGCACTTACCCTCTAAAACATTGGGCATCCCACTCGATCAAAACTTACAAAGTTTCAAAACCACATTTTTATCATTTCATAATATCACCATATTTCCAGAATTCATACATTTCAAAAACGAGTAACATTCGACTCTTAGTTCATCAAAATACGCAAGATAGAATTTACCGATAAAAATGGTACTGTGGCAGTTTTCAAAATCGCATTTGGCAATGTAGTAAATCTTTTTAAAAAATTCTGGAAAAATTACAGAAGCTAGAACACACAAATGAACACTTTTCTTAGAAATGAGCATCTTCAAATTCTTACTCTAAGTGACCCATAAAAATTGATTTCAGAACCTACAGTTTCAAGACTCTCAAACTCTTCAGTCCATCTGACCACAGTTCATTCAAAAATTCATAACAATTTCGAACATGCTCCAAAAATCATAAACTTTTACAGGGATGATCTAGACACAAAATGGAAAAATTCTTATTAGACATAAAGCACGAATAACAAATATAGACTGGAGTAAATTGGACAACAAGATCAAACTCCATAGAACGACAAAACTGACAGCAACATAACACAGAATACCAGATCAAGTTTCGGGGTTCAAAACATGTTCAAAAATTCTAAAACTTTGCAGAGAGTATATTTAGGATGTTAGGAAAAATTTTCATTTAGGAGGATCTTTTAAAAACGTACAGATCAGGGTCGAAATTTCAGAGCAACAAAATTGGTCATAGGAAAACCCTATTTGACAGATTCACCAACGAATGGAGATTGAACTATAACTCGATTGGATCTCAACCAAAACCTCTAAAAATCGACGTGCACAATACTAACTTACTTGAGATGAGTTTAGGATTGAAAATATCCGCTTTGCTCTCCCTGGAAATGTTCAACACAGCCCTCACGATCAACTTCCCTCTGATTGAACCTATTTTGGAGTTGTCGGAGGAAATTCTCAATTCTAGGGCAAGAGACTCGAATCTAAAACCAATGGAACGAAGTAGAACTCTTATCTAACCGTAGAGAATGGATTGGATTGCTTGGTCTCGTCCAAAGCCTTTGCCAAAATGAACAATAACTCACAAACTTACCAACACTCACTATGAAACTCTTAATTTCGGATGAAGTGCAAATGGGGGGATTGGAGGCTGATTAAGGGGTATTTATAGAGGTGAGGAGTATTCCAAAGGTTGCCTTAAGGCACTAGGGAGGTGAGGAGACAAAAGTTACTCTGTAACTCCCGAATTTACACCCCCAAAACTCATCCATTTCCCCCACTCTCCACATGGTTCCATAGGATTCCCAAACTAATCATGTACCCATCATAAACTAATTTGTTGGGGTCTTAATGCTCCCAATAATCATTGCTAAGCACCCCCACAATGTCCCTCAATGCCTGGGGATTGAATTCCCTATGTTTAGAAACATCCCAAGCCAAAAAAAATGCAAAAACCGAGCATAACGCTCAAACTGCCGAACTGCTGCTGGTGGCGCGCCCCCGCGCCGTCACCGCGCGGTCACCAGCCAACGTTTTTTCCTCTTTTTTTTTTAATACATAATGTATGAATTATCCAAGATCGTTGGGATAATTCGATAACTCTCTTCGAGTCGCTATCGTCCGAAAATATTTAATTCCGCTCTCTCGGGATTATTTCGGTTTCGATAAATAAATCCAAATTCTTAAATTTCGGATTTAAAACTCGATGTCGATTTCTCGGGTATTACAGTCTACCCTCCTTAGAAATCAACTTCGTCCTCGAAGTTGGGTCGCACTCGGACTAATAGTAGTGCAGACAAATGATTGGCACGAAATAATTGACACGCATAAAATATTGAGGTTTGAAAATTAACTTCTTACCTCGGCGTGTGATGACTCTTTGCGGGGTATCACATCCTCTCCCCCTTAGGACTGCAGTTATGTCCCCATAACTGCTCATGAGTCGTGTTGGAAAAGGTTGGGATATTTATGCTTCATATCCGATTCCAACTCCCACGTTGCTTCTTCTGTGCCATGATTGGACCATAGCACCTTCACCATTTTCATGGTCTTGTTTCTTGTGACCCTTTCTTTGACGTCGAGTATCTCGATCGGATATTCCTCATACGTCAGATCATCGTCCAGCTCAATCACGTCGAGTTGCAAGACATGGGTTGGGTCGTGTACATATTTCTTTAATTGAGAAATATGAAACACGTTGTGAACTCGTGCTAATTCCGGTGGAAGGGCCAATCGGTAGGCCAAGGTACCTACACGATCTAAAATCTCATATGAACTAATGTAGCGAGGACTCAGCTTTCCTCGTTTGCAAAATCGCATCACCCCTTCATCGGTGACACCTTTAGCATGACCTTGTCTCCCACTTGGAATTCCAATTCTTGCCGTCTAGTATCAGCATAACTCTTTTGGCTGTCTTGTGCGGCTTTCATCTTTTGTTGGACTACCTTAATTAGTCGGCTCATGTCCTTAATGAGCTGAGGTCCTACAACCACAGAACTATCATCCTTAACCCAACATAATGGACTGCGACACTTGTGTAATACCCGAGAATTTTGCAACATAAAATAAATAAATAAATAAATAAATAATAAAGAGAACATAATAAATAAATAAGGAATCATAAAAGATGAGAAATGGAATTTAAAAAGGAAACAAAATTCCGAGAACCCGAGAAGCCGAAGACAACTTAATTAAATAAATGGTTACACGGGGACCCGACACCGATGGACTCAATAACTCGAGTCCAAATATAAATTTAGGCCCGAATAAAATGACGATAGGAAATAGGAGCCCGAAGATATCCCGGAAATCCGAATCCAAGAGCATAGAGGGATAGAAGTCCGAAAGAGAGGAGAAAAAGCACGACGAATCGCACGACCCGCCCGGAACGGAGTCCAGGCGTGAGTGGCGCGCTGGCCGCGCGGTGGATGGCTTTGGACCGCGCCACGACCGCGCCAACTGGCAGAAACGCCCCGTGCGAGATTTACTCGCCCGATTCCGGATTTTTCGACTTCGGTTGCTTTCCTTTCGGCTCAAGACACCCTAGGGCAGACTTTGGACGTCCCCTAGGGCTTGTCCATCTATAAATAACCCATTAGTTTGATCCCAATCACTTTTGGGAAACCCTACGAAATCTCTCTACACGTCGAAACCCTAATCCCGGAGTCGTCGGAGGCACGAAGGCATTCGAAGACTGAGTTGGACGAAAATTTGGAGACCCTTGCTTTCTTGGTAAGATCTTGTTCATTCCTTTCCATTCAAGATTCGAAAACGAATCCTAATTAAACCTCTTTTCTATTCTAAACCCCGATCCGGACGCGTTGAGGAGAAACGAAGGATCTCGGAGGGAGAACGAAGAACGCGGAAGCCATGCCTCCGAATCAACGATCCCGGACATCCATAGATCTGTAAGTTAACTCTTACATGGTTTTGGGCGAAATTAAAATACGTTAGATTTAAAGATTCGAATCAAGGGCATGAAATCTGCCAACGTAAATCTTTTAACGGCGCAACAGTGTTGTCTAATTTTTCCGAACCTTAAAACGACTTCAAACGGAAAAACTTAAAACACAAAAAATGTTCCTAAGACATAGATCTATCTACAGTAAAATTTTCATAATTTTTCATCGTGTTTTGTTATCCGAAAACGACCACGAACAGACCTGCCTTTGGTTTAGATCTTGAAACGGTGACAGAACTTTAGTTCGAACTTGTTGGTGATTTCTACCTTAGATCTAGACCGATCTAGGCTTGGTGTTGAACATAAGAGTTGTAGATCTATATGTTAAGAACACTTCCATAAAATTTTAGAATTTTTCGTGATGATTTGTTATATGAAATCCACCCGAAACCGAACTGCTAGGATGTGGATCTTGAAATTCTTGATGGAACTTAGGTCAGAACTTTACAACGTTTTTGACTAGGGTTCTAGGCCGATTTAGATCTTTTGTCGAACATAAAAGTTGTAGATAAACGTCTTAAGATGGTCTCTATAAAATTTCATTAAATTTGGAGTTGATTTGCCATGGTAGAATTCGATATCTTTAAACTGTGGTACGTAAAATTCGGACAGATTTGTGTTTCTGCGTAAATTGATGTTTTTGACTTGTTTTGGTATCTCGGATTGAAAAAGTTAAAACATGAAAGTTGTTCATCTCGACATTTCTGAGTCAGTAGTGAAATTTTGGAATTTTTGGAATTAAATCTTAATTTAGACGAATTTTAGAGTAAACAGTGGTTTACCGGAAGTCAAATCTTGAAATCTTGTTGAAACATGAAATTAGCCTTTAAGGTTTAAATGATTGGGAATTCCTTTGAAATAAAATACACATTGAGATATAATGCTTGCCGAAAGGCAATTGAAATATACTGCTTGCCGAAAGGCAATTGAAATATAATGCTTACTGAAAGGCAATTGAAATATCCTGCTTGCCGAAAGGCAATTGAAATATCCTGCTTGCCGAAAGGCAATTGAAATATCTTGCTTGCCGAAAGGCAATTGAAATATAGTGCTTGCCGAAAGGCAATTGAAATATAATGCTTGCCGAAAGGCAATTGAGATATAACGCTTGCCGGAAGGCAATTGATAAATAAAACTTGCCGAATGGCGATTGAAATATAAACTCGAAACATGAGACATGAGATATGAAACCAGAAGACTCGAAAAATTGTTCCTTTTAGATTATGCCTTAAAGTATGTCTTGCAATTGTTTTACTTTGCGAATTATATTTATGATCTTATGAAATCTCTATCCTTTAAATTATGCCATTTAATTATTGTTAGATAAATAAGTTAAATGATGTGGTGTTGTGTGCATGTTTTCTCAAAATCTAAATAATGGCTTTGAAACCCCTTAATCATGTTTGTGTTAACTTACTCAGCACGTAGTGCTGACCAAACCAATTTTGTTTCTTTTTCTTCCAGAGTTGAGAATTATGCATCGTCATATGCATACACGGGAAGCTTGGGATGATATATTATTTTGAATTTTTGTATTAGACTAGATCTTGCATGAACGGTCCTGTTTAACCCGTGATTAGGCCATGTTGGCCCTATATTGAAATTCCGCTGCATTATACATATGTAATTATTATTTTCCGCTGCAACTTTGATGTATTATTTTTAAATTATATATGAATGGGCTATTTGAATGTTTTAAATTCTGAAAAACCATAGCCTTGCATCTCTTTAGTGAGCTCGGAGAAACCGTGTCTCGCTAGGGAGGTGTGGCGGTGACACCCTGGGTGACCAAAAACCGGGGTGTTACAAGTTGGTATCAGAGCTCAGAATATTTTAAAGCTATCTATTTTAAAGAAAATATCTGATACCAGAGTGGTATCAGAGCCCGGCTATTTTTAAACTATTATTTTTAAACCATTATTATTTTTGAACTATTATTAATATCTTGACTATTATTTTAAATTTTAAAGTATTATTTCCATGGAGAAATTTTTATTTTAAAACCATGGGAAAAAAATATGTATATAAAGTGCATTAAATTATTTTTGGGGGGAATCATCATTTGCACTTGCATATTGCATCTCTTCTATGAACTTAGAATCTTGGCGAATTTGAACTTAGAATCTTGGCGAATTGAACTTAGAATCTTGGCGAATTTGAACTCAGAATCTTGCCGAAATTGAACTTAGAATCTTGTCGAATATTAACTTAGATCTCTTGCTACACCTAGATAACTTAGAGGCTTGACATCGAATTAGAAACGCTCACTAGAGACTGATCTTGCCTTACTTCTAGACCGCGTTCATCTAAGCGCACGCCTAAGCATAACAATCCTCGGCCTTAGCCATTCCTACCCGGGTACGAATTAGAAAATTTCCTCATGTGGAACAATAAAAATCAAATTTTTATTAAAACACTCTCTATTCCAAAAATCTTGTTTGGTTTCCCAAACAAAAAATAAATCTATTTCAAACGCATGGCTCATTTAAACCAAACCCGAAACCTCTCGAGAGTACTGAATATGCAGTTATGGGGACATAACTGGAGTCCTAAGGGGGAGAGGATGTGATACCCCGTAATAAAGTAATTGCATTATTTTAGTTTGGCTCGGCAATATGTATCCCAAATAAATTTTTGAACTACGTTATGGCTTGATCCCTTCACAGGGTACGTAGGCAGCTTAGAAGTTTTAATTCTAAGTTCAGTCACAAAATAATAAAACAAACAAAATGATTAGTTCCTAACACGGGAAAAGCCGAAACACAACTTCGGGGACGAAGTTGATTCTTAAGGAGGGTAGACTGTAATACCCGAGAATTTTGCAACATAAAATAAATAAATAAATAAATAAATAATAAAGAGAACATAATAAATAAATAAGGAATCATAAAAGATGAGAAATGAAATTTAAAAAGGAAACAAAATTCCGAGAACCCGGGAAGCCGAAGACAACTTAATTAAATAAATGGTTACACGGGGACCCGACACCGATGGACTCAATAACTCGAGTCCACATAAATTTAGGCCCGAATAAAATGACGATAGTGTTAGGGATATTTTTAGTATTGTGAAGATGTTCGTCATTTTGGCCGTTGTTGCAACATCGTGTCAACAACGCTTTATTATCTTCACTGGAAAAAGCACAGGATAGTACAGTGACGTGGCATTTCCCCTAGCAGGCCTTAGAGGGTTTTAGATGGGCCTTAAACCCATATAAATACTTGTCTTCGTCCTTGAGGGTGTATGAGAGTGTGTAGCCGCAATCACAGTATACTTTACAGAGAATTAACAGCTTCAAGAGCTGTGATTATGGTGTATTGAGAGCTGCTGAAGAGAAACCCCCTGGTTTACGTTGTTTGCAGAAGGCACCAACAACCATCCTGCTGCTGGTATATCTTTACTTGTTGTGTCTTCTACATTCTTTATGGGGTAATTAGGATTGTGTTTAGGCATTTCTTAGATCATTGGTTTGTAAACACAATCGGTGTGTAGTGTAGGTGTCTTAGCACCTTTGAGCTTAATTTGATTGATTAGCTAGGTTCATCAAACACCACTTTAGTACCTGCCGATGAATTGTTTGCATTAGGGTAGATAGTTGATGCTCCCTTGTGTTCTTCCTAGTCTATTTGGGTAGATAGGAGAGTTCATTGGAATGAAAGGGTATGTAAAGTGTGGTTGACTCTCGTTCAATCAGTTTGGTGGTGATCTAGTGGAATCCCTAGCTTGGTGCCCCCAGATGTAGATCTGTGGATCGAACTGGGTGATCAAATCTCTTGTGTTCCTATTTTCATTTCGCACTCTGTTTCTTGTGTTTGCCTCTGGTTGTATTTTGCTGGTTGTTGAGACATCGCTCAAACAACTCTTACAGGGTTTACATATTCTGGTTGGGCCTGTCAATTGGTATCAGAGCAGGGCTCTAACGTTTAACTGAGTCCGGTCCAATATGAATAGATAAGGTGGCTCTGTCTCGAGACCTCCTCTGTTTGATGGTTCGAATTATCCATTCTGGAAGAATCGAATGAGGATATTTCTTAAGCACACTGGTGTAGATGTCTGGAACGCTGTTCTAACTCCCTGGGAACAACCTATGAAAGAGGTCCGCACGCCTGCTACTGAAACCTCTGCTGCCATTACTACTTTTGTTCCTGCTACTCAAGAAGAAATGTCAGCTGCTCAGAAGAACAAGGAACAAGGGAACAACACGGCATTGAATTGTCTATTCAATTCTGTGGATGAATCGCAATATCACATCATTTCGAACTGTGAGACAGCCTATGAAGCCTGGACTACTTTGGAAGCAGCCTATGAAGGATCTTCTGATGTTCCAGCCTTGAAGCTTCAAAGAATTGAGTCTGCCTTTGATAGCATTCGGATGCATGAGGATGAGAATATTGCTGCCTATAATGCTCGGTTTAAGAAGTTGGTCAATGAGGCACAGTCCTTTGGCTTGAAGTATGATAATGCAAAGTTGGTTCGAAAGATGTTGAGGACAGTTACTCGTAGATATCAATCTAAGGTGTCAACTCTTGAAGAACTTGAGAAGACCAAATCCTTTACTCTTGAAGCATTGGTTGGTTCACTTCAGACTTTTGAAATGAACTACTTGGAAGAGGAGCCTACACGTAATCTAGCCTTCAAAGTTGAAGATGAGATTCAGTGCATCAACAATGAAGAGAAGGCTTACCTAACCAAGAAGTTGGCAAGGATGTTACAGGACAAGAGAGCCAAGAAGCTGAACTACAAGAAATATGATAAAGGACGTTATCAGCGAGGTGTTTCATCATCCCGTGAACAACCTTCCAAGCATAAGTCAGACAACTCCTATGATAAGAGGAAGGGTTACAAGAAGATGGAATTACCTGAAACTTTCAAGAATTTAAAGTGTTACGATTGTGAAGGTGTTGGCCATAAAGCCTCTGAATGCCTTACTGCTAAGAGAAGGGTTGGAAAAGCTCTTCAAGCTACCTTAAGTGATGGTGAGTCAGTTGTTCGTCTAAGGAAGAAGGAGATGACAGCGAGAATGAGGAAATGATAGCCTTTACAGTGAAAGACGTTGTTCTAACAACCGATGACACTCTATCCAAACACTTGTCTGATACAGAGTCTCATGAATCCGACAGTGATGCTAGTAGATATGACTATGATGAACTTCTTGCAGGTTATGAATCGGTGAAAGAAGATCATGCTGTAGCTGTTGCAGAGAACAAGAAATTGCTTGATCAGAAGGGAGATCTACTGATTCTTATTGATGAGAAGGATGCTGAAATCACAAGTCTCAAGAAATCTTTGGTTACTATGACTACTGAGAGAGATACTCTACTGGAGGAAAACACTGCTTTGCTTGCCAAAACCCAGAAGATAGATAACATGGTTAAAGGCAAAGACAAGCTGAATGAGATTATTAGTCAAGGGAAATCACCATCCAATAAAGAAGGTATTGGATACAAGCGCAATGCTAGACCTAACAAGAAAGCTGCACCTATCTTTGTGCGTGCAGGTACACTTGAGACCAGCTCATCCAAAGCACCTGATAAAGATGATTGCTCAGAGTCCCCCAAGAAGAGCAAAGACTGCCCTTATTGTAAATTCCAGGGTCATCCTGTTCAACTCTGTCAAAGACTTACCCATGATCTTCTTGGTGGTCGCCCGGTTGTTTGGCCATCGCTGGAACTACAGAAGCAGGTCAAACTTACTATGATGTGGATTCCTAAATCCAAGATTGTCCCCAAGATGTGTCTCGTTGTACTCTCGGCTCAGAAAGGACCCAATGATGGTAAGTGGTACTTTGACAGTGGCTGCTCTCGACATATGACAGGTAAAAAGGATTTCCTTCTTGACTATGTTGAATCTGATTGTGGAGAAGTACTCTATGGAAATGGTGCACGTAGCAAAATTTGTGGATATGGGAAAGCAAAAGGTGCAAACATGGGGTTCCTAACTACTGTGTACTATGTTGCTGATCTATCTACAAACCTAATTTCCATAAGCCAACTTTGTGATGAGAAATTTTTTGTTGGTTTCACTGATGCGGATTGCATGGTTATTGATCCCGCATACAATTGTGTTATTAAGGGAGTTCGATCATCTAACAATTGTTATGTCTTAAAGCCTGCTGTGGAATCAGTCTTTCTGTCTCAGGTTGAAACAGCAAAGTTGTGGCATCAAAGGTGTGGGCATATGAACTACAAATCTCTTATCCAACTTAGCAAATCTGGCGTTGTTCGAGGGTTGCCCAAACTACAGAGCAAAGCCAAGGTAGTCTGTGGTGCTTGCACTAAGGGTAAACAAATTCACTCATCTCACAAAGTAGTGGATACAATTCAGACCACAAGGTGCCTTGAGCTGTTGCACATGGATTTGATGGGACCAACAGAAGTGCCTAGCCTAGGTGGTAAGAGGTACATCTTTGTATGCGTTGATGATTTCTCTCGTTATACTTGGGTTGAATTCTTAAAATCCAAAGATGAGGCTATGTCAGTGTTCTCCAAGCTAACTTTAAAGATCATGGCTGAGAAGGATCTCAAGATAGGGCGTATTCGATCTGATCATGGAAAAGAGTTTGAAAATCAGTTGTTCGCACAACTCTGCAACAACCTTGGTATTGCTCATGAATATTCAGCCCCACATACTCCACAACAGAATGGCGTGGTTGAGCGTAAGAACCGTACTCTCCAGGAGATGGCTCGATCTCTTCTCCATGCTAGTAACCTTGGGAAACGTTTTTGGGCTGAAGCTGTCAATATTTCTTGCTACATCATCAATCGTGTGTGCATGCGACCTCAGACAACCACTACTCCTTATGAGATTTGGAGAGGAAAGACTCCTAACATCTCTCACCTTCATGTCTTTGGAAGCTTGTGCTATGCTTTGAAGGATCGAACTATTGTCAAAAAATTCGATTCCAAATCTGATGAAGCTATTTTCTTGGGATATTTCGTGGATTCAAGAGCCTACCGTGTTTATTTGAAGAGAACTTCAAAGGTTATTGAAACTATTAATGTTGTCTTTGATGATGCTAATCTCTCTGCAGGCTCAGTCTCTCCTCATGATGATGATGATGATCCAATTCGGATTATTCCTCATGTCTCCTCAAGTGCCTCTCCTGAAGTAATGCCTCCCTCCGATCCTATTGATGTTTCTGATACTGAAGACGGTGATCCGGTTGTTGATACAACTGATGAACAACCTTCAGCTCCAGATTCTCCTAAAAGGAGAGGTCCAAAACGTGGTCCACGAGCACCTAAGTATCACTCTAAGGATGATATCATTGGCGATCCCTCTGGTCCTAGACAGACTCGAGGTCATCAATTAAACATTTCTGAATTGGCAAATATGTGTTTTCATATTATGCATTGTTTTGTTTCATCTATTGAACCTAAGAATGCTAATGAGGCTTTGCAAGATGAGTTTTGGATAGCTGCCATGCAGGATGAATTGCTACAATTTAAACGCAATGATGTTTGGGAGTTGATGGAACAACCAACTGGTGTGAATGTCATTGGCACTAAATGGGTTTTTCGCAACAAGACTGATGAACATGGGAAAATCATTCGCAATAAAGCTCGCTTAGTTGCACAAGGCTTTACTCAGATTGAAGGTCTAGATTATGATGAGACATTCGCTCCTGTTGCTCGCATCGAGGCTGTAAGATTATTACTTGCTATCTCTTGCTCTCTTGGTTTTAAATTGTATCAAATGGACATCAAAACCGCCTTTCTGAATGGCTATATCAAGGAAGACATCTATGTGTCTTAGCCCCTTGGTTTTGAATGCCCTGATCATCCTGACTATGTTTATAAGGTCAAGCGTGCTCTTTATGGTTTAAAGCAGGCTCCACGTGCCTGGTATGAACGCTTGTCTACATATCTCTTGGCTAAAGGCTATGTGCGTGGTAATGTTGATAAGACGTTGTTTGTACAACGTACAAACAACCATCTATTAGTCGCACAGATTTATGTGGATGATATTGTTTTTGGCTCTACTTCAGATGAACTTCGAGATGCTTTTGTACACTCCATGCAAACTGAATTCGAGATGAGTATGATGGGTGAGCTCACATTCTTCTTAGGGTTACAGATTAAGCAAACTTCTGATGGGATTTTTCTTAATCAAGAGAAGTATGTTGGCACCATGCTTCAGAAATTCAAAATGGAAGATTGCAAGATTGCCAGATCACCCCTTGGTCAGCATGACAAGATTACCAAAGATGAATCTGGGGTTTCTGTTAATCAAAAAATGTATCGCAGCATTATTGGCAGTCTCTTATATCTCACTGCTAGTCGTCCGGATATCTCCTTCAGTGTTGGTGTGTGCGCTAGATATCAATCTGATCCTAAGGAATCCCACCTTCGTGCTGTGAAACGAATTCTTCGTTATATTAAAGGTACTCCTGGCCTTGGTCTCTGGTATTCTAAACGGTCTTCATTAGAGCTAATTGGTTATACAGACTCGGATTGGGCTGGTTGTTCTGACGACCGAAAATCAACCACTGGTGGCTGCTTTTACCTTGGAAAGAACTTAGTCAGTTGGTATTCTCGTAAGCAAAATGTTGTTGCTTTATCTACTGCGGAGGCTGAATATATTGCTGATGCACATTGTTGTACTCAATTAATTTGGATGCGTCAAATGCTTCTGGATTATGGTATTTCCCTGGATGATTTCCTTATTCACTGTGATAACACCAGTGCTATTAATATTTCCAGGAATCCAGTCCAACACAATCGGAGTAAACACATTGACATTCGATTTCATTTCATTCGGAATTTGGTTGAAGATGGTCTCTGCAAGATTCAGCATCTCTCGTCGTTGGAACAACTCGCAGACATCCTCACAAAGAACTTGGAGACATCTCGATTTGAGTCCCTGAGGCGCAGTTTGGGCCTCTGTTTTTCTCACTGAATGGGTATGACTCGGGCGGGCCAATGCTCTACTTGTTTTCTTATTCTCTAGGCCCAAGCCCAGGGGGAGATTCTTTCCCACCGATTGCGACGGTTGCCGGTAGCTCCACTACTCATAACACGTCTCCACTCTCTCTCTCCCCAGTCGACTCTGCAGATACTCCAGTTTCCCCCATTCCTTGCGAAATTTGAATTCTCATCAGCAATGGCGTCCCCTTCTCACTCCCATGTCTCTCCCGATGATGTCGTTGATGCCCAGCCTCTCGCCGTTGATGACTCGCTCTATAAGGCTCGACTTGCTGCACAATCACCTGAGGATGATCAGTTTCAAGATGCTCAGGAAGACGTCGATGCTGCCATCGATGATTATTTCGCAGCTGATCCCGATGACGCGGATATGGAGGTCCATCCTGACACTGAGCAGGGTTCTCACCCTCAACCTCCCTCGGACTATGTTGAGACTCCATCGGTTGGCGCAGATCCAAAAGCGGATGTTCCAACAACAGCAAACCCTAACACGGGTGCTGGAAGTTCGACATCTCCTCCGGTCCCTGCCCCCGGTGCGTCTCCGTCCGCTCCTGTTCCTCCTGGTACCAGTTCGCCTCTTTTGCCATCAGCTGTTGCCACTGGTGATGGGTTGCTCCTGTTGGATCCTGAATTGAATGCTCCGCCTCACTCTGGGACTGCACAACAAGTTCCATTTGGTGGGTCGCCTATTGAGGATGTTCCAACTACTGAGGAACAACCTTCTCGGGTTGATACTGATGATATTCCTCTGGATGAGATTAGGAGATCACTTCGTGAGAAAGGGAAGCGCAAGGCTGTTCCGACACCATCCAAACAACCTTCGAAGAAGAAGTCTAAGAAGGGCCCTCCTAAGAAGAAGTCTGCCCCTGTTCTCCAGGAATCCGATGCCCATTCTCCTCTGTATTTCTCCGCTGATGGAGAAAGGTATGCCTTGGAAACCCTTCACTCTCGTGGTTTCATATCTGAGGAATGTTATGTGCATCCCTATTATGATCAAATTGGTTTTTCTGAATATCTAGAGAAGAAACATCTTTCTGTTTGGGCTACTTCACTTAAGCGTTATTCTCCTACTGTTGTTCGTGAATTCTATGCCAATTTGCATCCTGATATCCTTGATCCTGTTTCCCCTTGGTACTGTAAGATTTACCTTCGTGGAGAATTGCTTGACTTTACTCCCTCTGTTTTGAATGAGTTGTTAGAACTTCCTACCAACGCTGATATGAACAACCCCTTTGATCTGCTTAATGCTGAGCTAGCTACTATAGCCTCTACTATTTCTGCCTCTAAGAAATCTGCTTTTGGTAGACGTGCTATGAGTCCCTCAGACCTTTCTATGAAATTCAATTGTCTGTTTCGGATTGGAGCTTCCAATTTCTTACCTACATCCAATGCTAGCCAGCTTAGTTCTCACATGGAAAATTCTTGTATTCCATTGATGAATGTCCTGAGATCCTTAACTATGGTTACCTGATCATTAAGCATATGTTGAGGTTCTCTCATGACAAAATTGAGAAGAATACCCAATTGCCTTATCCTGCTCTCATAACCCTGTTTGCCCATTCCTGCCATTTGCTTGCCTCTAATGAAACTTTCATTAAAGTCAAGAAACATTTACCCTCTGATAAGCTTAAAGGTCTTCATAATGACTTTAAGCTTGGGCCTCAAAAGCTTGGATCAGCTCTAGTTGATCACATCAGAACTGAGCTGCAACAGGTTGAAAAGGAACTAGGCATTCTGAATGACAAGCAGATGGGCCTGAAGAGGAAGGTTCGAAAGCTGGTTGCCCTACTTCCACACTCGTTTGATGCTCCAGCTGAGGGGGAGGATGATTCTGAGGGTACTCCCTGATCTGCCAAGTAAGGGGGAGTAACAGTGGATAGGATTGCAGGATTGCTGATTGTTTCACTGATGTTGGAACATCTTTTGTATTTTCTGGTTTTCAGACTATGGATATTCTGGTTTTTGGGAATTCTGTAATTGGTGGATTTCTTGGATATTTCTCTGGGCTGTTATTGAACACTCTTCTGGATATTGGTATCTTTTATGAATGGATGTTTTTGTCTATGCCTGTTCTTCTTCAGCTCATATTGTTTGTGGCATGATTACTTGTTGAGATTCTTCTGCTCTCTGCTCATTATTATGACTGTCTGTGCTTTCTCCACTGTTTTGACTACTTGGCCCGATCATCTCCACAAAGGGGGAGATTGTTAGGGATATTTTTAGTATTGTGAAGATGTTCGTCATTTTGGCCGTTGTTGCAACATCGTGTCAACAACGCTTTATTATCTTCACTGGAAAAAGCACAGGATAGTACAGTGACGTGGCATTTCCCCTAGCAGGCCTTAGAGGGTTTTAGATGGGCCTTAAACCCATATAAATACCTGTCTTCGTCCTTGAGGGTGTATGAGAGTGTGTAGCCGCAATCACAGTATACTTTACAGAGAATTAACAGCTTCAAGAGCTGTGATTATGGTGTATTGAGAGCTGCTGAAGAGAAACCCCCTGGTTTACGTTGTTTGCAGAAGGCACCAACAACCATCCTGCTGCTGGTATATCTTTACTTGTTGTGTCTTCTACATTCTTTATGGGGTAATTAGGATTGTGTTTAGGCATTTCTTAGATCATTGGTTTGTAAACACAATCGGTGTGTAGTGTAGGTGTCTTAGCACCTTTGAGCTTAATTTGATTGATTAGCTAGGTTCATCAAACACCACTTTAGTACTTGCCGATGAATTGTTTGCATTAGGGTAGATAGTTGATGCTCCCTTGTGTTCTTCCTAGTCTATTTGGGTAGATAGGAGAGTTCATTGGAATGCAAGGGTATGTAAAGTGTGGTTGACTCTCGTTCAATCAGTTTGGTGGTGATCTAGTGGAATCCCTGGCTTGGTGCCCCCAGATGTAGATCTGTGGATCGAACTGGGTGATCAAATCTCTTGTGTTCCTATTTTCATTCCGCACTCTGTTTCTTGTGTTTGCCTCTGGTTCTATTTTGCTGGTTGTTGAGTCATCGCTCAAACAACTCTTACAGGGTTTACATATTCTGGTTGGGCCTGTCAGATAGGAAATAGGAGCCCGAAGATATCCCGGAAATCCGAATCCAAGAGCATAGAGGGATAGAAGTCCGAAAGAGAGGAGAAAAAGCACGACGGATCGCACGACCCGCCCGGAACGGAGTCCAGGCGTGAGTGGCGCGCTGGCCGCGCGGTGGATGGCTTTGGACCGCGCCACGACCGCGCCAACTGACAGAAACGCCCCGTGCGAGATTTACTCGCCCGATTCCGGATTTTTCGACTTCGGTTGCTTTCCTTTCGGCTCAAGACACCCTAGGGCAGACTTTGGACGTCCCCTAGGGCTTGTCCATCTATAAATAACCCGTTAGTTTGATCCCAATCACTTTTGGGAAACCCTACGAAATCTCTCTACACGTTGAAACCCTAATCCCGGAGTCGTCGGAGGCACGAAGGCATTCGAATACTGAGTTGGACGAAAATTTGGAGACCCTTGCTTTCGTGGTAAGATCTTGTTCATTCCTTTCCATTCAAGATTCGAAAACGAATCCTAATTAAACCTCTTTTCTATTCTAAACCCCGATCCGGACGCGTTGAGGAGAAACGGAGGATCTCGGAGGGAGAACGAAGAACGCGGAAGCCACGCCTCCGAATCAACGATCCCGGACATCCATAGATCTGTAAGTTAACTCTTACATGGTTTTGGGCGAAATTAAAATACGTTAGATTTAAAGATTCGAATCAAGGACATGAAATCTGCCAACGTAAATCTTTTAACGGCGCAACAGTGTTGTCTAATTTTTCCGAACCTTAAAATGACTTCAAATGGAAAAACTTAAAACACGAAAACATTCCTAAGACACAGATCTATCTACAGTAAAATTTTCATAATTTTTTATCGTGTTTTGATATCCGAAAACGACCACGAACAGACCTGCCTTTGGTTTAGATCTTGAAACGGTGACAGAACTTTAGTTCGAACTTTTTGGTGATTTCTACCTTAGATCTAGACCGATATAGGCTTGCCGTTGAACATAAGAGTTGTAGATCTATACGTTAAGAACACCTCCGTAAAATTTCAGAATTTTTCGTGATGATTTGATATATGAAATCCACCCAAAACCGAACTGCTAGGATGAGGATCTTGAAATTCTTGACGGAACTTAGGTCAGAACGTGACGACGTTTTTGACTAGGGTTCTAGGCCAATTTAGATCTTTTGTCGAACATGAAAGTTGTAGATAAACGTCTTAAGATGGTCTCTGTAAAATTTCAATAAATTTGGAGTTGATTTGCTGTGGTAGAACTCGATATCTTTAAACTGTGGTACGTAAAATTCGGACAGATTTGTGTTTCAGCGAAAATTGATGTTTTTGACATGTTTCAGTATCTCGGATCGAAAAAGTTAAAACACGAAAGTTGTTCATCTCAACGTTTCTGAGTCAGTAGTGAAATTTCGGAATTTTTGGAATTAAATCTGAATTTAGACGAATTTTAGAGTAAACAGTGGTTTACCGGAAGTCAAATCTTGAAATCTTGTTGAAACATGAAATTAGCCTTTAAGGTTTAAATGATTGGGAATTCCTTTGAAATAAAATACACATTGAAATATAATGCTTGCCGAAAGGCAATTGAAATATACTGCTTGCCGAAAGGCAATTGAAATATCCTGCTTGCCGAAAGGGAATTGAAATATCCTGCTTGCCGGAAGGCAATTGAAATATCCTGCTTGCCGAAAGTCAATTGAAATATAGTGCTTGCCGAAAGGCAATTGAAATATAATGCTTGCCGAAAGGCAATTGAGATATAACGCTTGCCGGAAGGCAATTGATAAATAAAACTTGCCGATGGCGATTGAAATATAAACTTGAAACATGAGACATGAGATGTGAAACTAGTAGACTCGAAAAATTGTTCCTTTTAGATTATGCCTTACAGTATGTCTTGCAATTGTTTTACTTTGCGAATTATATTTATGATCTTATGAAATCTCTATCCTTTAAATTATGCCATTTAATTATTGTTAGATAAATAAGTTAAATGATGTGGTGTTGTGTGCATGTTTTCTCAAAATCTAAATAATGGCTTTGAAACCCCTTAATCATGTTTGTGTTAACTTACTCAGCACGTAGTGCTGACCAAACCATTTTTATTTCTTTATCTTCCAGAGTTGAGAATTATGCATCGTCATATGCATACACGGGAAGCTTGGGATGATATATTATTTTGAATTTTTGTATTAGACTAGATCTTGCATGAACGGGCCTGTTTAACCCGTGATTAGGCCATGTTGGCCCTATATTTAAATTCCGCTGCATTATACATATGTAATTATTATTTTCCACTGTAACTTTGATATATTATTTTTACAATATATATAAATGGGTTGTTTTAAATGCTTTAAATGTTTTAAATACTGCAATACCTAGCCTTTTAGTAAGCTCGGAGAAACCGTGTCTTACAAGGGGGATGTGGCGGTGACATCCCGACTTGGGTGACCAAAAACCAGGGTGTTACAAGTTGGTATCAGAGGCCAGAATATTTTAAAGCTATCTATTTTAAAGAAAATATCTGATACCAAAGTTGGTATCAGAGCCCGGAATATTTTTGAACTATTGTTATTATTTTTTTAAACTATTATTTTTAAACCCTTATTATTTTTAAACTACTATTAATATTTTGACTATTATTTTAAATTTTAAAGTATTATTTCCATGGAGAAATTTTTATTTTAAAACCCATGGAAAAAAAATATATATATAGTGTATGAATTATTTTGGGGGGAAATCATCATTTGCATTTGCATATTGCATCTCTTTTATTTAGAGAACTTAGAATTTTGGCGAACTTTGAGTTAGCATCTTGGCGAATTATAACTTAGAATCTTGGCGAAGTTTAACCTAGGTCTTTTGCTTGCACTGGATAACATAGAGACTTGATATCGAATTAGGAACGCTCACTAGAGACTGATCTTGCCTTAGTCCTAGATCGCGTTCATCTAAGCGCACGCCTAAGCATAACAAATCTCGGCTTTAGCCATTCCTATCCTGGTACGAACTAGAAAACTTCCTCATGTGGAACAATAAAAAAATCAAGTTTTATTAAAACACTCTTTATTCCAAAAATCTTGTTTGGATTTCCAAACAACAAATCCGAAAAATTGAAATTAGAAATTAACGAAACGTCTTGTTCGAGCGATCTATCTAAACCAAGATAAACTAATCTATACACGTTATAACAGAAAATGGCGCCTAGGAAGAAACCAAGGAAGACGGCACTGACGCTAACCTTTCCAACACGCCCAACAACAGTGAAAGTTAAAACATGAAAGTTGTTCATCTTGACGTTTCTGAGTCAGTAGTGAAATTTCGGAATTTTTGGAATTAAATCTGAATTTAGACGAATTTTAGAGTAAACAGTGGTTTACCGAAAGTCAAATCTTGAAATCTTGTTGAAACATGAAATTAGCCTTTAAGGTTTAAATGATTGGGAATTCCTTTGAAATAAAATACACATTGAGATATAATGCTTGCCGAAAGGCAATTGAAATATACTGCTTGCCGGAAGGCAATTGAAATATAATGCTTGCTGAAAGGCAATTAAAATATCCTGCTTGCCGAAAGGCAATTGAAATATAGTGCTTGCCGAAAGGCAATTGAAATATATGCTTGCCAAAAGGCAATTGAGATATAACGCTTGGCGGAAGGCAATTGATAAATAAAACTTGCCGAATGGCGATTGAAATATAAACTCGAAACATGAGACATGAGATATGAAACTAGAAGACTCGAAAAATTGTTCCTTTTAGATTATGCCTTAAAGTATGTCTTGCAATTGTTTTACTTTGCGAATTATATTTATGATCTTATGAAATCTCTATCCTTTAAATTATGCCATTTAATTATTGTTAGATAAATAAGTTAAATGATGTGGTGTTGTGTGCATGTTTTCTCAAAATCTAAATAATGGCTTTGAAACCCCTTAATCATGTTTGTGTTAACTTACTCAGCACGTAGTGCTGACCAAACCATTTTTATTTTTTTTCTTCCAGAGTTGAGAATTATGCATCGTCATATGCATACACGGGAAGCTTGGGATGATATATTATTTTGAATTTTTGTATTAGACTAGATCTTGCATGAACGGGCCTGTTTAACCCGTGATTAGGCCATGTTGGCCCTATATTTAAATTCCGCTGCATTATACATATATAATTATTATTTTCCGCTGCAACTTTGATGTATTATTTTTAAATTATATATGAATGAGCTGTTTGAATGTTTTAAATTCTGAAAAACCATAGCCTTGCAACTCTTTAGTGAGCTCGGAGAAACCGTGTCTCGCTAGGGAGGTGTGGCGGTGACACCCCGACCTGGGTGACCAAAAACCGGGGTGTTACAACTTGCGTCCGTAGAGAGCTTCGAACGGTGCCTTAGATACCGGCTCTATTCTAGGTACCCGATCAATCTTAAATTCGACTTCTCGCTCTGGCGGCATTCCTAGGATATATTCATGAAAAACATCGGGATATCCATTTACGACTGGGATTATGTCGTTCTTTTTCCCTCATCTTCGAGGTTATGTACGTAGCATGCGTACGATTGGGAATGAGTAGATTTATTTATTATTAGTATTAGGTTTGCTTAATAACAATTAGAGAAGCATAATCAAGAGATTCAAGTAGCAAATAGAAAATATTTTTGCTTGTATTTTATTGATATCATAAATGATTTATTTGTTTACAAGCGACTCTAGAAACAGAAATAACAGGACAAGACTCTTAATGGAAATAACTCGCATAAACTAGAATGGAAGTACTAGCAACATAAATCAAGTGCATCATCGACTCCTAATCCCTAATGCTATGGAGAATAGGTAATAGGGTCTTCCTCAGGACCCTCTTCCTCTCCATCAGATATGTTAATAGCGCCTATGGGTCCATGGAGGACTGGGCTTGGAGGTTCATTAGGCTGAGCAGTACCATGATCGGTTACGGGACTCGGGACTAAAACGTAATCAGTAAGGTTGATTAGATCCGTTTCCAGAGTGTTTATCTTTTCCTGCATGGTGTGGTTTTGTTGCAGGAGTTCATTAACTTGGGCTTGTAACTGGTTCATTTGTTGGTGGTCTGCAGCCCTGAGGTTACCGAAATGATTCAAGTAGGCTTCCAGTTGTCCTACATGGTTCTTAAAATACTGGATGTGTTGTTGGGAATCGAGATATGCGTTCATCATCATTAGGTTTGTCATACTTTGGTCAGCCATCTATTATAAACAGAGGGGTTAGGTCAGAACATACTCAGAATTAAGGTTAGTAATGTGCAAAAGTGTGAGAATGCATGATGTATGCGTATGCAACTGATAATGGCCAAAATTGACCATTATTTTCAATCTATTTCCGTGTCTAAACATGGGCATTTGATCGCATTCCGGTCTTATTTAATTAAGAAAGCAGTTGAATTTGACATATATATGCAAGTTTTTATAAATAATAAGCTGGTATTGAAAAACACAAAAATTTTACTATTTTATTAAATTTGTGTTAGAAAAATTCAAAAATAATGAAAATTGAAAATATTAATATATGTCTAGTTTGTGTTTAATTAATACTAGTATTTATATTGTACCAATTTTACAATTAAAAAAAAAAACAAAAGAAAATGAAGTCAAAAGTTGGAAATTGGAAATGCAGGTGGGGCGGCATTCAATTCCAATTCCAATTTACAATATTGGACAGTGCAAATCACGTGACGTCTCATGTGAGCATCAACATCTTCCCCAACGGAAACAGGCGAAGCAGCTCGGCACCTCCAACCTCCGGCGTCTTCAATTAATTCCGGCCAACAGCTCACCGGCAGCGCCTCCATCTTCTTCATCATTTCCGGCATCCTCAGTCACAGCCAACCACCACCGGAAGCCGCAGCCACCATCCTCACCTCCGCCTGTCCCCATCTCCGTCCAGAAGCTTCGCCGGCTCCGCCCTCAACTCCATCCCCTCCGACGAAACTTCCTACCTCCTGCCGCCCTTGAGGAAGACAACCCCAAAAATATTGTTTTCAACTCCGGCGAACCCCAGTCCAGATTCAGTCCACTCCCTGTCGGCATCTCCGCCCCCATTTCGTTCTAACAGCTACTACCGCCCTCCGTCGAGTGACTCCGTAGAAAGAGATGACGCCAGAAGCTCACTCCGGTCATCCTCACCATTATTCCGGCGAGATCCACTTTCTCCACCACCATCGTCACCTTCGCCGCCTGTCGCCGCCCATTTCCCTCATCCCCTCTTCGGCCATCAAATCTGTACCCACCATCATCTCCGTCGCTGCTCTCTTTCCGGCAGCTACCTCCGGCCGTGCTCTCCTTCTTCCCAAAAAATTGGCTCGGTGAACCGCAACCACAGAAAGCCCCAAACCCCATTTAAGACCAAGACACAGAAAGAAATTGAAAGAAGAAAATTCCAAGTTCAAGAGTCCCAAAAGAGAGCTCTGGAACGGCTTCAACTCCAACATCTATGACGCCTAAGAGCTCCGCGTAATGCCCAAGAGCTCCGCGTCATCAGTGGTAAGCTTGGCGTTAAGCAGCTGTTCCGCGTCAAGGGCCCTTCGGCGTCATCGTCGTCAATTTTCTTGTTCCGCGTCATGGGTGTTTTTGCTTCACGTCATAAGGAAAGAGGAAAATTACATTCATTTCAAATTTCCCCATATGACAATTCAATGAGGGAGTCCCAAGACCACAACTCCAGAAGTGCAAAATGTTTTGTCTCTTCCTCCGGACCTCATGCACCCGCCCCTTGCTGCGGAAAATTTGAATGTTAATGGGCCTAGGTGTAACACCCGAGAAAAACAAATTCAAATTGTCTTGAACTACGTCATGACTTGATCCCTTCACAGGGTACGTAGGCAGCTTGGAACTAAATTCTAAGTTCAGTCACAAAATAAATCACAAATTAAATCATAAAACAAATCACAAAATAAATCACAAGATCAATCACCAAAACGATAGGAGGAATTGGAACTAACTTAACTAGACTAATTAGGGCACGGAAATGTTACGAGCGTTAACCCGAAGTCGTAACAAGTTTAAGGTAAAGATTTCGAACCGGAAACGACCCGAGGAGTGGAGCCAACACGTAGAGGATAGAAAACCGATAGAGGAAAAGAAGAAAAGACCCGACGAACCACGCGGACCGCCGAACCGGCCGGTCCGGCCCGCCCGCGCTCGCCGCGCGGAAGGTGGAGTCGCGTCTCCAGGCCTGGTCACGCGTGCTCCGCGCGGGCAAAGCCATAGGTGCGCGTCACCAGCGCGCCAGAGGTGCAGAAGGTGTAAACATTCCTTCTATGACGATTTTCTTACCAAAAATCCGACCTCAATCGGTGGCAAGTTGATCACAACAATTGGGAAGGGCATAAAGTCAGTATTGGGCGCCCCCTACCCCATATTTTCAGTAAACAAACTCTAGACACTCCAATCTTTTCTCTCCAAGTTCAAAACTCCTTCGACTCCACTTTCCGGCGAGTATTCCGGTGACGACGAGGCAAACGGGACGAAGCCTCTACCCTCTAGATCCTTGGTAAGTAGTATTACAGTGTTTGAACCGTCCATAAGCTTTAACAAACTCGAAATCTAACCATTTTCCTTTGCTACGATTTCACATCGGGGAACGAACAAAAAGCGATCGGAGAAGTTGACCGTTCGTCGCGACCTTAGGACGTCCGGAAACCCTTTACAGCGACCCTATTCTCTAAATAAGTAAGTTAAGACCTTACTCACCAATTTTTGTGGTTTATTGTTGTTTAAAACTTAAGATCTAGACCCGTAACAAAAATCGGTTTTCAAAAACCCTATTTTCGTCCAATTTCAAAAACTCGCCTAAAACTCGACCTTCAGGAATTCAAACCGAAAACTTTTCAGCATAAATTTTGTTCCTAAGACTTTAATCTACCTTGTGTCCAAATTTCAGTCATTGACATAAAGATTTGCTATCCCAAATCGTGCCATAAACTTTCTGTGACAAACCGAATGTTTAAAATCTTTGACAGAATTATTTGCTCGACTTGATGCATGTTTTTCACCCGTTTTTAGAATGATTCAACTTTTTATTTCTAAACAAAAGTTGTAGATAATTGTGTCTAGATTATGCATATAAAATTTCATGAATTTTGGAGTTCATTTGATATGTCAAAATGGCCGATTTTCAGAACTGTTACAAATCAACTTTTGGTTCTGAGCGTGTACAACGTGTTGTGGTCGACTTTTGAACATCTAAAATTCATTATTTCCAAAATCTTAAAACATGAAAGTGTTCATTATTGTGTTGTGTATCTCCTCTAAAAATTTCGGATCAATTGGCTTTGAAATGGATTTTTAATCGGTGTCGCACGAACCTGTGACGAAATCCGTTTTTGAGACAGAAATTATCTTTTGTAAAGAACTCGAATTTTGACTCACTTCGAAACTTATTTCCAAAAACTTAAAACATGAAAGTTGTTTGTGTGTGTGTTTTCGAGCTACTGTGTAAATTTCAGAATTTTTGGTGTAAAGATGAATTTTTAATTAAGAAAGGCGTAAACTGCGTCAAATCGGATTTTTCGAACTTGAGAAAACTCAAACTACGAAACGCGATATCGAATATTTGATAACATTGAAATACGAACTTTCGAAAAATCCCGTTCGCTAGGCTGAGCCGATCTTCATGCTATCATTATCTTTGAGACTGCTTCGTTAGTGGTCTCCTTACTATCTGAGATTGCATCGTTAGTGATCTCGCGCGCTGTGTTTTGGATCGTCTCGTTAGTGGTCCTACTATCTTTGAGACTGCCTCGTTAGTGGTCTCCCATTATTTTGGACTGCCTCGTTAGTGGTCATATGTTTGAGATTGCCTCGTTAGTGATCTCCCGGTATGGTGTCCTCTTCTTAGTTTGCGGGATAAAATATAAAAGACTTGTGTGAGTGTTTAATTATGCTTAAATCTTATTTACCATGTTTTTAAATTATGCATTTAAATTACGTTCTTAAATTATGCTTTTAAATTTCGCTTTTAAATTAAGTCCTTTAATTATGCATTTCTGTTTTGAATAAATTAATCATGTTTTTCCGCTGCGAATAAAATATGGATTTTAAATTAATGCATGAAAAGTGTAATCTTTAGTTTAAACACATGTAACCCCTTAAATTGTTAGTTTGGGATTAACTTACTCGGTATATTTTTATACTGATAAACAGTTGTCATTTTTCTTTTACAGAGTATGTCGAGTGACGCATACACATGCACTTGGGGGGAAACATTTATGAACATTTTCAATTTCTGCATCGTACTACTGTTTTACCGGGTCTGTTAAACCCGAGCTTCTGGCCGTGTTGGCCATGATTACTTTTCCGCTGCATTTGCTTTATTCGTGCATGATGATTATTACTCTCGTATTTTGAATTAAGTATTATTAATTTCCGGACTCAATCTTGAAATGTTTTTAAATCTTTTACGTACTCATAAGCCTTGCATTTCCTTAGTGAGCTCGGGAAGCCGTGTCTTGCTAGGGAGATGTGGCGGTGACATCCCGGCCTGGGTTATCAAATCCGGGGTGTTACAAGTTGGTATCAGAGCCCGGAAATCTTTTTTAAGCTACTACTATTATTTTAAACCATTATTTTAAACCCAAGTATTATTTTTAACTACTAGTATTATTTTTAGCCCAAAAGCTTATTTTTACATAGCCCAAAATCTTAGCCAAAGAAATATTAAATTTTTGGTCCACTATAGAGGCCCAACTTTTATTCCTACCCATGTAGTAGATTTATTTTAATACATGAATAAATTAAAATTTTTAATGGGGAAAGGGGGACTTGCACTTGCATGTTGCATATAGATTCGTACATAACTAATCTTGCCTAAAACATGTTCTAACTCTAACTTACCTTGTTGACATTAGATGGCCGAACCAAATGCAAACATGATCAACCTGATGGTAAAACTGATGAATGCGTACCTCGAGTCCCAACAGCATATCAATTATTTCAAGACGCGTGTAGGACAGTTGGAGGGTAACCTGGCCCATGTGGGTCATCTTAGGGAAACAGACCATCACCACATAACCCAGCTGCAGGAGCAAGTCACACAGCTCCAAGCCCAAGTGGCCCAACTCCAAGACAAGGGTGATGACTTGGAGGAGCAGGTAGAGACCCTGGGCTGGGAACTGACTAACCTAGCCCAGGACGTGGATGGGGCGGTTCTTCAGAACCCGGGGCCTGCCCCCAATGTCGCCATGCCCATCGACGTATCGAGCGATGAGGATGATCCCATCAAGGCCGAGACTACCCACTCGTTTTGGATCTAGTGATCCAGCTACGCACTATTAGTAGTATATTTTCCTTTCCGTACTATTAGCAGCACTCCTATTTCTATTTCGAATGCTTGTAACCAATAAAAGTTTTTCTCTGAAGGAATAAAATTACAAGCTTTTACCTTATATGCGAGGACATCTAAATTGTCCCTCACATTTTATTTATTTCTTTGATGGAATTCCATAGAATAAAGGAACAAAGTAAAAAAAAAAAAATAATAATAATAATAATAATAATAATAATAATAATAATAATAAATAATATAAATACATATTATAGACTTAATAGTAAATAAGGGAACATCCAACCCCAAACCCTGGAAACCCTAAACCCTAGACCCTAAAAAAGGGGTAGGAAACAACCCCCGACAACAACAAACAGTACACTAAGTTCCAGCAACCTCTACTAACAGATCCCAATAAATTGATACCTATTAATACTATTCTTTATTTAATAAAATTTTCTCCTTACAAGCAGTTATTTATTTAACATATATATATCTATTTAAATTCTACCCTGTATACCTTATCACATTAGTTTACCTAAGTTCCTTGAAGTTGCTTAGTCCCACAACGATGCAAGTATTGTTGGGCAACCCACACACATATAGATGTGATAGGAAGGTAACAGTAAATCCAGAACATCTCGAACCATAAACTTGGCAGAACAATTAAACCATGTTTCTAAACAGCAACAAACAATTAACACAAGTCAAACACGTAACTAGGCAATAACACAACGGAAATATAAACCATGAATCCCAGTCAACAGAAACATCCTCATAAGGAGGGAACTAAACAAAATATGTCTGATGCAAAACCTAAACGAAAACGCGAATATGAAAGAAAAACATCACTATCGGGAGGCGGGAACTGCCGACGCATGTAGTCGTCCATCTGCCGCACATAGGCGTACATGTCGGACATGGTGGCCTGCTGCTGAGCCTGCCTCGTAGCGAACGAGTCCATACGGGCCTGGTAGAAGTCCAATCTAGCGTCTATACCGACCCGCATCTCCTGCATCATCTGCAGCATCTGAGCCATCTCCTGGCCCTGAGGCGCCACTGCAGGAGGTGGAACTACTGGAGGTGGGGTGGCTGCTCCGGTGGTACAACTAGGATCAAGCCGCCATCATCAGGCTGCGGGCGAAGTACAGCCCGGGGAACTCCACGACGTAAGGCGCTACGCCGGGCAGCGTGTAACACCCCGGATTTGATAACCCAGGCCGGGATGTCACCGCCACACCTCCCAAGCAAGACACGACTTCATTCGAGCTCACTTGAAAGATGCAAGGCTAAGGGGTATAAATTAATTTTAAACAACCAAGTCCGGAAATACTTATATTTAAAAATAATAATCATCCATACACACAGCGGAAATATAAGTTGTGCAGTGGAAATAAAGTATAAGGGCCAACATGGCCAAAACACGGGTTAAACAGGCTCGTTCATACTATAGTCTAATGCAAATTTAAAATAAAGTGTTCCCAGAAATTCCCATGCATGTACGTGCTCAGTATAATCCATATGCTCTGTAGGAAAAAGAAGGAAATGGTTTGGGTCAGCAAAACGTGCTGAGTAAGTTAACACCTAGCATGATTTAGGGGTTTCAAAGCCTTTAATTAAATTTAATAAAACATGCTTGTAGGTAATACACAATTTAAGTTAATCATCCACTAATAATTTAATGGAATAATTTAAAACAAAGAAAATATTCAATTCTCTTAATTTTCTCATGATTTCAGGATGTGGTATTTCAAGGATTTCACTCTTTCACTTTTGTTCGATATGATCTAGTATAATATGTTCTCGGGGAAATGGACCCGCAAGAATTCAAACGTATCCTAGGGAATCAAACCCGTAGGAATCAACACACGACCTGGGGAATCGAACCCGCAGGAAAACAAACAATCGCCCTTGGGGAATTGAACCCGCAAGAACCCAAATACATCCTAGGGAATTGAACCCATAGGAATCAACACACATCCTGAGGAATCGAACCCGCAGGAAGACAAACAATCGCCCTTGGGGAATCGAACCCGCAAGAACTCAAATACATCATAGGGAATTGAACCCATAGGAATCAACACACACCCTGGGGAATCGAACCCGCAGGAAAACAAACAATCGCCCTTGGGGAATCAAACCTGCGAGGTAAGAACGCATTTCGCAAGTTTCACAAAATTCTCAAATATAACTTACACAAGTCGCTGTCTTACTCCATAATTAATTAAAAATTCATTTTAAGTCCGAAAATTCTGAAATTTCACCGGTAACTCGAAAACACAGAGACGAACAAGTTTTGTGTTTTACGTTTCTCGATCCGGGTTAAGCAAACGAGTCAAAAATCAAGTCTTTCCCATAAGTAGTATGCTGTCAGGTTTCAGATTCGACACCATTCAAAGATTCAACTTTTTAACATAACAAATGGACTCCAAAAATTCTGAAATTTTATATGCACACACTAGACATAATTATCTACAACTTTCATTTAGATTGCAAGGATCAATTCGGACTCGAAAATATAGAAACAGGCTCATCAAGTTCGGACATCAACACCTTCAGATTTCCAAAAGGGTTTTTCAAGGCAGTTTGTGTTCGGATCGTTTTGGGATAGCAACCGTTGATGAAAATGGCTGAAATTTTTACACAACTTAGATTAATGTGTTAGGATCAAAAGTCTAGTTTTGAGTTTTCCGGTTTGAATTCTTGAAGTAGGGGTTTTGTAACACCCCGGATTTGATAACCCAGGCCGGGATGTCACCGCCACACCTCCCAAGCAAGACACGACTTCATTCGAGCTCACTTGAAAGATGCAAGGCTAAGGGGTATAAATTAATTTTAAACAACCAAGTCCGGAAATACTTATATTTAAAAATAATAATCATCCATACACGCAGCGGAAATATAAGTTGTGCAGCGGAAATAAAGTATAAGGGCCGACATGGCCAAAACACGGGTTAAACAGGCTCGTTCATACTATAGTCTAATGCAAATTTAAAATAAAGTGTTCCCAGAAATTCCCATGCATGTACGTGCTCAGTATAATCCATATGCTCTGTAGGAAAAAGAAGGAAATGGTTTGGGTCTGCAAAACGTGCTGAGTAAGTTAACACCTAGCATGATTTAGGGGTTTCAAAGCCTTTAATTAAATTTAATAAAACATGCTTGTAGGTAATACAATATTTAAGTTAATCATCCACTAATAATTTAATGGCATAATTTAAAACAAAGAAAATATTCAATTCTCTTAATTTTCTCATGATTTCAGGATGTGGTATTTCAAGGATTTCACTCTTTCACTTTTGTTCGATATGATCTAGTATAATATGTTCTCGGGGAAATGGACCCGCAAGAATTCAAACGTATCCTAGGGAATCAAACCCGTAGGAATCAACACACGACCTGGGGAATCGAACCCGAAGGAAAACAAACAATCGCCATTGGGGAATCGAACCCGCAAGAACTCAAATACATCCTAGGGAATTGAACCCATAGGAATCAACACACATCCTGGGGAATCGAACCCGCTAGAACTCAAATACATCCTAGGGAATTGAACCCATAGGAATCAACACACACCCTGGGGAATCGAACCCGCAGGAAAACAAACAATCGCCCTTGGGGAATCAAACCCGCAAGGTAAGAACGCATTTCGCAAGTTTCACAAAATTCTCAAATATAACTTACACAAGTCGCTGTCTTACTCCATAATTAATTAAAAATTCATTTTAAGTCCGAAAATTCTGAAATTTCACCGGTAACTCGAAAACACAGAGACGAACAAGTTTCGTGTTTTATGTTTCTCGATCCGGGTTAAGGAAATGAGTCAAAAATCAAGTCTTTCCCATAAGTAGTATGCTGTCAGGTTTCAGATTCGACACCATTCAAAGATTCGACTTTTTAACATATCAAATGGACTCCAAAAATTTTGAAATTTTATATGCACATACTAGACATAATTATCTATAACTTTCATTTAGATTGCAAGGATCAATTCGGACTCGAAAATATAGAAACAGGCTCATCAAGTTCGGACATCAACACCTTCAGATTTCCAAAAGGGTTTTTCAAGGCAGTTTGTGTTCGGATCGTTTTGGGATAGAAACCTTTGATGAAAATGGCTGAAATTTTTACACAACTTAGATTAATGTGTTAGGATCAAAAGTCTAGTTTTGAGTTTTTCGGTTTGAATTCTTGAAGTAGGGGTTTTGGTCCAATTTCAAATCTGTCACAGTTTCAAGTTCGACTTTTAGGGCAGGTTCATTGGAGGCCATTTTCGGATATCAAAACATAATGAACAATTATGAAAATTTTACACAATCTTGAGCTATGTCTTAGGGACGTTTTTCATGTTTTGAGTTTTTCCGTTTGAGCAGTTTTAAGTATTCGAAAAATTCGCACCAATACACTGCGCCGGGGGTTTTTCGCGTTGACAGATTTTTGAGTTTCTAAATCTCTATGTTTGGTTGCATTTTAAGTCACCCAAAACCAAGTAAGCATTAACTTACAGTGGGGATGATGTCTAGGAGGTCACGGGGTCGTCCGGAATCCACGGGATGTCACGAACGAATCTCCTCAAGTCGGTTTCCTCTTCCAACGTCCACGAACCGAATCCGCAAGTAAAAATCCTTAGTTAGATTCGATTTTTGAATTCAAAAAGGTGTAGATAAACTCAAAAACTACTTACCAACGTCCTAGGGGTCTGTCTTCTCCTTCACAAGTCCTTCTTGTTCGGATTTCGTCGTCGGAACTTCAAGAACACAAGGGATTTCGGGGTTTTCGACTTTGGGAGGAGTTGGAGAGAATGTGAGGAGAAGATGGCTGCTCTAGGGTTGTTTTAGGGTTGGGGAGCAGTCTAAGGTCGTCCCACATATCCTTCCATAGCCCGGGATTGAGTTTCCATCATCGGGGGTCGAAAATATGGCAAGAAGATCGTCGGAACGCGTTGTTGCCATTTTTCTGGGGGGTCACGCGGTCATGGCGCGCCCATAGGCTAAACGCCGCGTGGCCAGCGCGCGGCCTCCGCCTGGACCTCGGTCCGGGCGGGTCCGTGCGATCCGATCGGGCCTTTTCTCCTCTCTTTCGGACTTCTGTGCTCCTACGTTTTCGGGCTCGATTTTTCGGGTCATTCTCGGATTATAAATTCTTATCTTAAATTTATCTCGTCGCGAATTAACTCCGTATTCGAAATCTTGAGTCCGTTGCATTTGGATTCGTCGGCTTCTAATTCGTCGTCTTTTGACTCCCGTGCAACAATTTATCTAATTAAATTATTTCTGACTCCATGGGTTCCTGGAATTAAAATTCTTTTCTTTCTTGAATTTAGTTCCAATTCTTTTGACTCGATTCATGGAATGTCTTCGGGCTTCCTTTCCCTCCTTTATTCCATTTTGAATTTTTGAATCTATCGACGTTTCATTTCCGAGCAATAATTTATTGTGGTAAATTATTTTCTTCTTCTCGGAGATATTTCAACCTTGATTTGATTAAGAACTAAATTTTATTCCTTTGAACGCCGATAAAAATCCCGGGTATTACAGTCTACCCCCCTTAAGAATCAACTTCGTCCCCGAAGTTGCGTGTTAGCTTCTCGCGAGCTTGGAACTAAGGTCCTTTCTACTTTGTGCTATTGTTTGATTGCGTGATTGTATCATTATGTGTTGTTGTTCTTGATGTTGTTTGTATTATTTTATTATATCGTTTGATTGAACCCAGAATTGAAATTTCCAAGTTGCCTACGTACCCTGTGAAGGGATCAAGTCATTACGTAGTTCAAAACAAATTTGAATTTGCTTATTCGAAATACAAAATATTCGGGTCGTTACATCCTCCCCCCCTTAAGATTACAGTTGTGTCCCCATAACTGCCTATGTATTATTCGCAAACAGGTTCGGGTATCGTTGCCCATGATCCTTCCTCATTGAGCTGGCAGGTCAGCTTGATCGATGTCGTTCAATCGTCCTATGGCTCTTCTGGTTGGGGGTTTACCAAATCTAGCCTCTTCTCAATCCTCTCCTCAGGAACATTGCATTCTCTAATCATGTGGTCTTCCCCACCACATCTATAACAAGTCCCGCGCATTGGGCATTCGCGCACAAGATGGGCTTGGTGGCACTGCGGGCAACGTGGTATGACTGTATGATGTATGCCGTTTCTCCCATAATTGAAACCTTTATTCTTATTCTCCTTAAAATTGCCATTGCTAATGTTTCGATTCTTTTTCTCAAACTCTTGCGAGTCCTTGCTCGACTCACCGGTTTCTTTACGCTTCAGTTGCTGGACTCGATCAATTGCTACAGCTCGATCGTAAACCGTCTGCAGGTTTGTGAATTGTCCTACTGCAAGTATCTCCCGGGTACTAAGGTTCAGACCCATCTCGAATTTCTGACCCTTGTCAGAGTCAGTTGGTACTATCCTTGTAGCAAATCGCACCAATTCCTTGAATTTGGTGTAGTACTCTTGTACTGTTTGCGCTCCTTGTCTGAGGTTGATGAATTCCTCGTACTTTGCGGTCTTGGTGCTCAGTGGGTAGAATCTTTCTCTCAAGGCTTCCTTAAGTCCTTCCCAGGTGTAGGATTCTTCATCTTCCTCTGAATTCGATTGAAGGTTTTGCCACCACTCATCGGCTTCGCCTCCTAAGTAGTAGGTCGCTACACGTATCTTCTCCTCGTCGGGGCATTTGATAGAATCCAAGAGTTTGTCAAAGGTACGGATCCAACCCTCCAACTTGGCCGGATCCTCTTGCCCGTCATAATGGGGTGGGTTGTAGGGGTTTACCAATGCCAAGTAGTTGACTCGGGCTACTGGCGGAGGTATTGCCGCTTGTGCCCTATGCACCTCGGCATTTCCTAATGCTACGAGTACTTCTTCTACCGTCCTTAAACGTTCATCCATGTTGTTGGGAATAGGAGGCGCTCGATCTCCTACGTTCGGAGGAATCTCATTGTTGTCAGGTGCGTTTGGGAGGTCAGTGTCAGTGCCGTTTGGGCTTACCTTCCTCAGTTTTCTTCTAGGTGCCATTTCTCTATTGTTAAGCACGCGAAGATAGTTTCTAAGTGATCAAGATCTAGGACTAAGGCAAAGTTAGTCTTTAGCAGGCGCTTCTAAGTCAAAGTCATGTCGAATACTAATTTAAGAGTGTCTTCATAGAGTCGATGATTCTCATAAAAAGAGTGAGTGCAATTATGTATGTATGCATATGCAATCCCCCCAATAAAAAATTTAATTATGCATGCATTCATTTATCCATGGGTTTTAAAAATAAATTTATTCCATGGATAGATTTTAAAAGAATAAGGGTAAAACATTTGGGCCCCTATATTGGGCCAAAAGAAATAAATTATTTGGGCTTGAGTAAAACAAGGGTATTGGGCAAAAAATAATTTCTTTGGCTTCAAAAAAAATATTTGGGCTTCTAAATTTTTTTTTTTGGGTTAAAAATTTGGGCTTTAACTTCAAAATAATAATTGGGCTCTTTAAAATATATTACTAGTTTAGAAATAATAACTTAAAAAAATAATAATACTTAAAAATAATAGTTTAAAAATATTCCGGTCTCTGATACCACTTTGTAACACCCCGGATTTGATAACCCAGGCCGGGATGTCACCGCCACACCTCCCAAGCAAGACACGACTTCATTCGAGCTCACTTGAAAGATGCAAGGCTAAGGGGTATAAATTAATTTTAAACAACCAAGTCCGGAAATACTTATATTTAAAAATAATAATCATCCATACACGCAGCGGAAATATAAGTTGTGCAGCGGAAATAAAGTATAAGGGCCGACATGGCCAAAACACGGGTTAAACAGGCTCGTTCATACTATAGTCTAATGCAAATTTAAAATAAAGTGTTCCCAGAAATTCCCATGCATGTACGTGCTCAGTATAATCCATATGCTCTGTAGGAAAAAGAAGGAAATGGTTTGGGTCAGCAAAACGTGCTGAGTAAGTTGACACCTAGCATGATTTAGGGGTTTCAAAGCCTTTAATTAAATTTAATAAAACATGCTTGTAGGTAATACACAATTTAAGTTAATCATCCACTAATAATTTAATGACATAATTTAAAACAAAGAAAATATTCAATTCTCTTAATTTTCTCATGATTTCAGGATGTGGTATTTCAAGGATTTCACTCTTTCACTTTTGTTCGATATGATCTAGTATAATATGTTCTCGGGGAAATGGACTCGCAAGAATTCAAACGTATCCTAGGGAATCAAACCCGTAGGAATCAACACACGACCTGGGGAATCGAACCCGCAGCAAAACAAACAATCTCCCTTGGGGAATCGAACCCGCAAGAACTCAAATACATCCTAGGGAATTGAACCCATAGGAATCAACACACATCCTGGGGAATCGAACCCGCAGGAAGACAAACAATCGCCCTTGGGGAATCGAACCGGCAAGAACTCAAATACATCCTAAGGAATTGAACCCATAGGAATCAACACACACCCTGGGGAATCGAACCCGCAGAAAAACAAACAATCGCCCTTGGGGAATCAAACCCGCAAGGTAAGAACGCATTTCGCAAGTTTCACAAAATTCTCAAATATAACTTACACAAGTCGCTGTCTTACTCCATAATTAATTAAAAATTCATTTTAAGTCTGAAAATTCTGAAATTTCACCAGTAACTCGAAAACACAGAGACGAACAAGTTTCGCGTTTTACGTTTCTCGATCCGGGTTAAGGAAATGAGTCAAAAATCAAGTCTTTCCCATAAGTAGTATGCTGTCAGGTTTCAGATTCGACACCATTCAAAGATTCGACTTTTTAACATATCAAATGGACTCCAAAAATTCTGAAATTTTATATGCACATACTAGACATAATTATCTACAACTTTCATTTAGATTACAAGGATCAATTCGGACTCGAAAATATAGAAACAGGCTCATCAAGTTCGGACATCAACACCTTCAGATTTCCAAAAGGGTTTTTCAAGGCAGTTTGTGTTCGGATCGTTTTGGGATAACAACCGTTGATGAAAATGGCTGAAATTTTTACACAACTTAGATTAATGTGTTAGGATCAAAAGTCTAGTTTTGAGTTTTTCGGTTTGAATTCTTGAAGTAGGGGTTTTGGTCCAATTTCAAATCTGTCACAGTTTCAAGTTCGACTTTTAGGGCAGGTTCATTGGAGGCCATTTTCGGATATCAAAACACAATGAAAAATTATGAAAATTTTACACAATCTAGAGCTATGTCTTAGGGACGTTTTTCATGTTTTGAGTTTTTCCGTTTGAGCAGTTTATGTGTTCGAAAAATTCGCACCAATACACTGCGCCGGGGGTTTTTCGCGTTGACAGATTTTTGAATTTCTAAATCTCTATGTTTGGTTGCATTTTAAGTCACCCAAAACCAAGTAAGCATTAACATACAGTGGGGATAATGTCTAGGAGGTCACGGGGTCGTCCGGAATCCACGGGATGTCACGAACGAATCTCCTCAAGTCGGTTTCCTCTTCCAACGTCCACGAACCGAATCCGCAAGTAAAAATCCTTAGTTAGACTCGATTTTTGAATTCAAAAAGGTGTAGATAAACTCAAAAACTACTTACCAACGTCCTAGGGGTCTGTCTTCTCCTTCACAAGTCCTTCTTGTTCGGATTTCGTCGTCGGAACTTCAAGAACACAAGGGAGTTCGGGGTTTTCGACTTTGGGAGGAGTTGGAGAGAATGTGAGGAGAAGATGGCTGCTCTAGGGTTGTCTTAGGGTTGGGGAGCAGTCTAAGGTCGTCCCACATATCCTTCCATAGCCCGGGATTGAGTTTCCATCATCGGGGGTCGAAAATATGGCAAGAAGATCGTCGGAACGCGTTGTTGCCATTTTTCTGGGGGGTCACGCGGTCATGGCGCGCCCATAGGCTAAACGCCGCGCGGCCAGCGCGCGGCCTCCGCCTGGACCTCGGTCCGGGCGGGTCCGTGCGATCCGATCGAGCCTTTTCTCCTCTCTTTCGGACTTCTGTGCTCCTACGTTTTCGGGCTCGATTTTTCGGGTCATTCTCTGATTATAAATTCTTATCTTAAATTTATCTCGTCTCGAATTAACTCCGTATTCGAAATCTTGAGTCCATTGCGTTTGGATTCGTCGGCTTCTAATTCATCGTCTTTTGACTCCCGTGCAACAATTTATCTAATTAAATTATTTCTGACTCCACGGGTTCCTGGAATTAAAATTCTTTTCTTTCTTGAATTTAGTTCCAATTCTTTTGACTCGATTCATGGAATGTCTTCGGGCTTCCTTTCCCTCCTTTATTCCATTTTGAATTTTTGAATCTATCGGCGTTTCATTTCCGAGCAATAATTTATTGTGGTAAATTATTTTCTTCTTCTCGGAGATATTTCAACCTTGATTTGATTAAGAACTAAATTTTATTCCTTTGGACGCCGATAAAAATCCCGGGTATTACACAGCGTAAGTGGGGATACGGTAGCAACTGCCCGCTACCAGATCGTACGGATCTGTCTCTAGTGTCGTGCGAATCCCCTGCGCCGCGCACAAGCCACAAATGAGGTGAATATGGGTAATCACCCTACTCCCTCGTCCTCTCCGCATACCCCGCAAGTTGTCCTCAATATAGGCTCCCACATTCACCCTACCGTCTCGGGCGATAAAGCAAATGGTCTCATAGACGTGATACAGGACGATATGACTCCGGGTAATCGGCCGGACGCGCCCTAACCAAATCTGGGCAAGCTCTCGCCAAGGGGAGTCCATCGTCGTCCAACGCAACTCATGATCGTGCTCGAGCTGAGGAGGCACCACTGTGCATAAGACATCCCACGCAGGAGCAAGAACACGTCCCTCAGGCTGTGAGCGGAATGCGCCATCGTCAGGCAAGCCAAAATAGACATTGATCGCACGAGCACTGAAGTCGAGATAGCGACCACGAACCCATTCCCGAGATAGGTCGTCACCCTCCCCAAGACCGCCAATGTTGGCGATAACCTCCATAGCCAAATAACCGGTGGCAACGCCCTCGGGATGACGTGCAAGTCCGGTCCACTGCAAGTACTCCAACACTGCAATGACCCTGTCATCGCCCAAATGATCAGGATATATGCCTCTCTCAGGGACATAAGCCCTGTTTCGACGGAGCTCATCGAAATAAAAGTCCTGGGCGGCCCTCGTCCTGAAACGAAACCTGTCATGCCGATGAGGACGCACCTCGTCAGGGAGACCCCTGAGTCTCGGGCCCGCTGCTCCTCGTCCTCCTCTGGCTCGCTCTCGTCGAAATCAGGCATCGCCGGAGCGGCATTGCTGGGGCCAGCCTCATCAGCAACTCGTCTCCTGGTCCTCGGAGGACACATGAGAGACACCAAAACAACCCAAAAAAGAGCAACATCCTGCAAATCATCCAATACCAATCATAAGACTAAATTCCACACAAAACTCAAGCAGAAATACGTAAGGGACATGAATATAGACTTCCAATGTGAATATGCCACAAGAACATCAAATCCTATTGTTCACTAAGACAAACCGGAAGGTAATCTGGACAAAGGATATGCTCAAACTAGTTCCAAGACCTTTGTGGCATTTCGTCGAACACGTTATGTGCGCAATAAACCAAAACCTAAGTTACTAACAAACACACGGAAGTTTCCCACAGAATGAAACAATCACTCAAATAACAACACATCATTTCCTTACAGCACCAAACAACAAAGAAATTAGCTAATAATCACACCCCAACAACAACCAAATATCAAAAACATCATAGTCTTCCTAAAGATTTAAATCCAACAAGAATTTGCCAAAAACATAAACACATTGTGGCATAAATACAAGCAAGGCAACAAGAGTAACATCAATTATCACATATCATTGCTAATTTGCACTAATCAAGCCTAAAAACAACAAACCCCCTTTTGTACATAAACCCTAATTCCTAAATCTCTTCACAAATCAAGCCATTCAAAGCATAAAAATTGAAATTGATAACTAAAGGTAGTAGATTCATACCTTGGTAAGTGAAATTGGAGCCGAAATCAAGCGAACGGGAAGATAAGTCGCCGGATTTAGAGAGAATTGGGGGTGTGGTCTCGAATGGGAAATGGGGGAAGTGGCTCGCGCGGAGCGCGAGCCCTATTTTCTTCGAACAGATGTGGCCCCGCGCTCGCCGCGCGCTGAGGCGTCATACCGCGCGGCCACCGCGCGGGTCACGGAGGGAGTTATTTTTCTCGATTTTGCTTAATCTCTTTTACTTTACACCACTCACTTAACCCGAGCATACACTGATAATGAAGTACGACGACATGGGGTATCACCCGACATTATTCCTGACAAGGACAGCAGGATTGCCTCGCATTTTCTTTTTGCAAGGCTACAAAAAAACCCTCGGGATGAGAATACATAGGGACCATAAGAAATCCTGTAAGGAGTGGGAAGTCGCTTATTGACTAACATTACCACCGCAATTTTCTCGTGTTCACGATGTATTCCATGTCTCCCAATTGAAGAAGTATGTGCACGATCCGACCCATGTGCTCCAACCGGAAGAAATTGAATTTGAGGATGACTTGAGTTACGAGGAAGTTCCGGTGCGAATACTCGATGCGAATGAGAGAGTAATGAGGAATAAGACCGTGAGAATGGTCAAGGTCTTTTGGTCCAACCACGAGACGGAGACGGCAACGTGGGAGTTGGAGGCCGACATGCAACAACGTTACCCTACCCTCCTCCAAGATGAACCGGCCACAGTTATGTGGACATAACTGTATTCTTATGGGGGGGAGGATGTAACACCCGAGAAAAACAAATTCAAATTGTTTTGAACTACGTCATGACTTGATCCCTTCACAGGGTACGTAGGCAGCTTGGAACTAAATTCTAAGTTCAGTCACAAAATAAATGTAATACCCGAGAAATCAACATCGAGTATTAAATCCGAAAAATTAATTAATTGAATTAATTAATTGGATTTAACTATCGCAACCGAAATAATTCCGGGAGAGCGGAATTAAATATTTTCGCACGATAGCAACTCGAAGAGAGTTATCGGAGTATCCAACAATCGGATAATCCAATATGATTTTTAAAAAGATCAAAAATCATATATATTATAAAAAAAAAAAAGGGGAAGAAATTCGCTACCTGGGGTGGCGCGGTGGCCGCGCGGTGGCGCGCCACCAGCGCGCCACCACCCCAGGGCAGCAGTTCGAACGCTGCTACGCGTTTTTGGCTTGGTTCTTGCATTAAGTTCGATTTTGATGCTTTGAATCTATCCCAACTCCTTCCCAGATGTTTGTGGATGTATTGAGACACTAATGGACGAACCTAGAAGCTTCTAGAAGCCCTACATTGCTGGATATGATGTGAAATGCATGAACTTATTGGATAGGTAGTGTTAGGTGAATGGATTGAGTTTGGAGGGGTGATGGCTGCATATTTTCGAGGTAAACTGCTAATAACTCATTCCCTACTTTCCCTAGATCCATTATGAGCTCTTTGGAAGTGGAAGCACAGCCCCAATTAACCTCATTCAACCCCCAAATCTCCCCATTTGCACCATTCCGAAAATCAGATTCCTTTGGAGAGTTGAGAGTTCTTTGAGAGTGATCTTCTTGTTCCTGAGTTTTTGGACGAGTTGGAAGCATTCCAATCCCTTCTCCTACGTCTAGGTAAGGATTCTGAACCAATTCCTTGTTCTTTACTTCGGATTCTAGGCCCTAACATCAAGCTTTTATCCAAACACCTCAAAATAGGATTCGTTCGGTAGATCTCGGAGGTTTGAGGCTGTTCCGGTCGAGTTTGAGGATTCAACCAAAGAGGATTTCGACACTACACTCTTGAGAAGTAAGTTAATGATGTGCATATCAATTTTTAGAGTGTTTGGTTGAGTAATCTTCGAGATATAGTTCAATCTTCATCTTGTGCCAAATCTGTCAACTAGGGTTTCTATCCGAGTAGTTTATTTGTTCAGCGTTTTTCGTCAAGATCCGTTCATTTTTGGAAGAACTTGTCTAAATGAAAAATGTTCCTAATGCTTTAAAGATGATGTCTGTAAATTTTCATAATTTTTGGAATTGATTTGGTCGACGAAAACGGATCTGGTATTTTCTGCTATGTTTGGTGACAGATTCAAATTCCTAGCATGTTCAGTTTTGTAGTTCATATTTCTCCTAGCTATGGTCGTTTTTGATGGTCGACTTCTTCATGAAAATTGTTCATCTATGTGTCTAGTTTACTCCTGTTAAATTTCAGAATTTTTGGAACAACCTTCGAATTGTTATGAATTTTTAAGTAAGCTGTGGTCGGATGAACAGTGGTATTTGCACCCTTTTGAAAATAAGTTTCTGAAATGAATTTTTTTGAGTGACTTAGAGTCCGAATTTGCTAAGGGCTATTTCTGAGTAAAATGTTTATTTTGATGTCGCCTAGCACCTGTAAAATTTTCAGAATTTTTCACAAAGTTTTACTACATTTCCTAATTCGATTTTGAAAACTGCCACAGTGTAGTCTTACCGGTGAAATTTGGTTTCGTACGTTTCGGTAGTTTTTGAGTCGATTGCTACTCTTTGATGAATCCTATGAATTCTGGAAATGTAGACATATGTGGTAATGATTAAAATGTGATTTTTGAAACTTTGTGAGTTTTGATCGAGTTAGATGTTCAATTTGGAGGGTAAGTGCACTTGGCGTGGGCTCGTTGGGCCGCCCCCTCTTTTTGGTGGCCAAAACGGCGCCAAGGAATTATTATTATGTTGCGTGATTGTATGAGTCTATACTCCTAGGTGTATCCGTAGGGGTTACCTAGGGCTCCGGAGTGTGTCTGTATAGGGTCCGCTGCTCTCACATTGTGGATACCGTCGGCTTGTGGACATAAGTGCCCAAGCGGGTAATTGATCCCAAAACGGCTAAGGCCCTGGATCGTTGATACCGGCAGCTTGTGGACATAAGCGCCCAAGCGGGTAATGTTTTGGATGTCCTCGATCAAAATGAACATTGGTGTGGTAAAGTATAAAAAGAAATCCCCGTAAATTATTTCTACTCGTTCGTTAGATTAATTTCCTAACTTTTTATTACTCTTCTAAATCTTTAAATTTTGTTATGCTATGCGTTAACTTACTCCGTACCGTTTGTACTGATAAATTGTTATTTCCTATTTTTCGCAGAGTAAGTGTTGGCGCATTGGGATGGGACTTTCCAAGAATACAGACTTGTCGCATTTTATAATTATTTTAAATTTCTGCACTGGACTTTGATACTGGACTTTGGACTTTGGTTTTTGGCCGTCTGTTTGGCCCCGTTTTTATTTGTTTTAGCTTCCGCACTGATTATTACTGTGATGCATGAGACACTCTGATTTTAATTCGGGCATGATTGAATAGTTTTTAAATTGTTTTGAAAATTTGATACAACTTAGCCTTAGCATTTTTCTAGATGAGCTCGACTTGGGTCGGGTCTTGTTTAGAAAAGTGTGGCGGTAATGCCCTGGCCTGGGAAATCAAATCCGGGGTGTTACAAAGTGGTATCAGAGCCCGAAAATTTTCAAGCTATTATTTTTTCGGCCCACTATAGAGGCCCAAATTATTTAATATTATTTTTAAGCATTTTAAGTATTATTTCCATGGAAAAAGGGAATTTTATTTTTGAAACCCATGGAAAAGTATATTTTGCAAATTCGACAAGTCTTAAAAACTTAGTACTATTTTTGGGGGGAAGCATGTGCATTAACAAATTATTCTTTATGTGTGGCATATCCCTTAATGTAAAATTTGCATGATTAGATGGCCGACCCGAGGTTACAAGATTCCATCATGCGTTTATTGTGCTCCATGTCGGATATCACGCACGAACTTCGCCATATCTCTAGGGATGCCGCAAACGATAGAAATAGGATTGTGGCTATAGAGGAGAGGATGGAGGCTATGACCATTAGGAGTACCCAGATGGCTGCTCGCCATGATGCTCTTGCGGCCGAGTTCGAGGATTGCCGACACCACGTGCATATGCTACAGGGACGCATCTTTGCGTTGGAGGAGGTCATTGTTGGGCTGCAAAACCAGCTTAACCCCGAGCCCGAGATGGAAGAAGAGGAGGAGTTTGACCCCGATGAGTTCATCAACGTTGAGGAGGAAGAAGAGGACCCCGAGGAGGTTGTGGAGAACCCTCCGCTACCTCTTGATACCGACGAGGAGATCGAGGCTGATCGCCGGATGCTTGGCTATTCTCCCGACTACTTGATCTAGACTTTATCATGCGTTCTATCTTGTTGGACTTTTACCGCTTTTCGCTACTAGTTTCCTATCATTTCCGTACCTATTATTACCGCATAGTGATTATCCTGATGGTACCACATTTTATGTAGTGGTGACCTAGTAGTATTTGATGTAGTAGCCCTGTTATTAAATCGTTATCATCTAGTGGAATTTCGTATTTAGTATTCTCTTTCCTTTCTTGCCCATGTCAGTGGTCTTTAACACTTAGAACCTATGAGACTGAGTTCTAACCCTAGTCTAACTTGACTATTAACTTTCATCTAACTGCGAATCTAACCTCTGCGTGCTTGATCATCAGAATGCCGCCCAGAGGGAGACCTAGAGCTGAGATCCCAGTGCATGAGAACGTTAATGCTCCAGCGGATGCTAACCCGCCGAATCCGGGAGTTCAAGCTAACCCCGTTCCCAACGCACTTGATGAGAGGTTGAGGACAGTTGAGCAAGTCCTCGTTGCTCTAGGAAATGCTGAAGTCAACCGAGCTCAAGCAGCAGTACCACCCCCAGCAGCTCGCATAAATTATCTGGCGATGGTGAACCCTTACCAGCCGCCTCATTACGAGGGACAGGAAGATCCCGCGAAGTTGGAGGATTGGCTAAGGACTTTTGACAAACTGCTTACTGCCATCAGGTGTCCCGCGAATGAAAAGGTTGGTGTGGCTGTGTACTACCTGAGAGGAGAAGCTGACGAGTGGTGGCAAAACCACCAAGAAGGACTTGCTGATGGTGAACATGCCTACTTCTGGGAAGAGTTTAAGGAGATGATGAGGGAAAGGTTCTATCCCCTCAGCATAAAGACTGCTAAATATGAGGAATTCATTAATCTCCGACAAGGCACCCAGACAGTTCAAGAATACTATGCGAAGTTTAAAGAGCTCGTCCGATTCGCTCCAAGGCTGGTACCAACCGATGCTGATAAAGCCCAGAAATTCGAGATGGGGCTGAATCTCAGCATCAGAGAGATCTTGGTTGGCGGACAGCACACTACTCTGCAAGCTGTTTATGATCGTGCAGTGGCAATTGCACGAGTACAACAGCTGAAGCGCAAGGATCATGGAGAGGCGAGCAAGGGCCTAAACAATTTCGATAAGAGGAATCGGAACAATAACTCTGGAAATCACATCAGAAGGGGGAATGACCAAGGAAGGAATGATGGTCAAAGGAAGCCGGACAACAGAGAACTCAACCGAGGAGGCCAAGGAGGTTGGAGGCCGGATAACCAGGGCGCCTTCATACCCAGATGCCGGGAATGCAACATTCCGCACTTGGTGCGTGAATGCCCAAGGCCGGGGCATTGTTACCGGTGTGGCCGAGAAGGCCACATGAAGAAGGAATGCCGGACGAGGGAGGACCGCATTGACAAGAGGTTGGACCTGATAAACCGTCCTCAGGGCAACAGGCCAGCCGGGCCAAACCAGCAGGACAACCAAGGGCAGAGATTCCCGCAGGCACAGAGGCCACCTCAGAATCCAAACCAGCATGGGAATCAAGGGAGGCCAGTAGGACGCCTGAACGTGATAAATCAAGCTGACCTAGCTGCTCAAGGCGACGTGATCGAAGGTACGTTTACTGCTTTAAGCGTACCTGTCAAGGTCTTATTTGACTCAGGAGCGAGTTGCTCTTTGATTTCCACGAGAACTATATCTGCGTTAGATCTACCAGCTCCGAATAACATTAACTTAGGAATCCAATTACCATCGGGTAAGATAGTATCGTGTTCCAAACGATATGATGGGATCCCGATAGTAATCAAGAACACCGAATTCTTTGCGAATCTCATAGAATTTGACCTTAAGGATTTCGACATCATTTTGGGAATGGACTGGTTGACGAGGTACAAGGCTGTTATCGAATGCCAGAAGCAGAAGATCTCGTTGGCGAAAAGTCGCGGAAAGAAGGTCATTTACTATATGCAGCCTCAGAAGAAGGGTGCCAAGATAGTAAATGCATTAAAGTTCTGCAATCTCATGCAGAAGGGATACCAACTGTACGCATGCTACGTGCATAATCTGGAAGGCGAGGAGAACAAGATCGACAATATCCCCGTCGTGAACGAATACCCTGATGTCTTTCCGGAAGATATCCCAGGAATGCCTCCTGAGCGAGAAGTGGAGTTCACGATCGACCTCGTGCCCGGAATCGAACCGGTGTCAAAGGCACCATATCGCATGGCGCCTGCTGAGATGAAGGAGCTGAAAGAACAACTAGAGGAGTTGTTATCCAAGGGATATATTCGGCCGAGCACATCACCGTGGGGAGCTCCAGTCCTGTTCGTGAAAAAGAAGGACGGCGGACTCCGATTGTGCATCGACTACCGAGGTCTTAATCAAGTGACGATTAAGAACAAGTACCCGCTACCTAGGATCGAAGATCTCTTCGATCAACTGAAAGGAGCGTCGGTATTTTCAAAGGTTGATCTAAGGTCGGGATACCACCAATTGCGTATCGCCGAGAACGATATACCCAAGACAGCTTTCCGAACAAGATATGGGCACTACGAATTCACCGTAATGTCCTTCGGTCTGACTAATGCTCCCGCAGTATTCATGAACCTCATGAATAGCGTTTTCCGAGAGTTACTAGACACATGTGTAGTCGTATTCATCGACGACATCCTAGTTTACTCGAGGAATGAGGAAGAGCATAGTAGTCATTTGCACCAAGTACTCGGACTTTTGAGGAAGAATCAACTCTACGCGAAGCTGTCAAAGTGCGAGTTTTGGAAGAATGAAGTCGCTTTTCTAGGTCATATAGTATCGGCTAAAGGAGTATCAGTCGACCCGGCGAAGATATCAGCAGTGTCTGATTGGCCGGCACCAACAAACCAGACCGAGGTAAGAAGTTTCCTAGGTCTAGCCGGATACTACCGAAGGTTCGTGAAGGACTTTTCTAAAATTGCGAGACCGATGACCCAACTCCTGAAGAAAGGATTGAAGTTTGATTGGACAGCTGAGTGTGAGCAGTCATTCCGTGAGCTTAAGGGAAGACTCACATCAGCACCGGTTTTAGCGTTGCCATCAGAGACTGAGGATTATGAGGTGTATAGCGACGCCTCGAAGGAAGGTCTTGGTTGCGTGCTAATGCAAAACCAAAGGGTGATTGCTTATGCATCAAGGCAACTCAAGACGCACGAAGTAAACTACCCGACACATGATCTGGAACTGGCAGCGGTAGTGTTCGCTCTTAAGATCTGGCGACACTATCTATATGGACGAACTTGTCGGATGTTTACAGATCACAAAAGCCTCAAGTATATATTTACTCAGAAAGAGTTAAATATGAGGCAGAGGAGATGGCTCGAGCTGATTAAGGATTACGATCTGGATATAGCCTACCATGAAGGCAAGGCGAACGTCGTAGCGGATGCGTTGAGTCGCAAGACGCGACACACGGCGAACACGCTCATTCTACCTTCGGGACTGTATATGGACCTAGCTAAGTTAGATACTGAACTAGTCCATTATGGAACCGTGGTGGAGACAGTGAACGCCATAACAGTTGAATCTACCGTATTTGACGAGATTCGAGAAGCCCAACCGGACGACGAGAATCTCCAGAGGATCAAAGGAAAAATAAGTGAAGGAAAGGCGGTAGGATTCACGATCCATGAAAACGGAAGTGTTCGTTTTAAAGGAAGATGGTGCGTTCCTCATAAGTGCGAGGGATTGAAGAGGAAGCTCATGGAAGAAGGCCACAGTACACCTTATTCAGTCCACCCTGGTGGGGATAAGTTGTACAAAGACTTAAAGAAAATCTATTGGTGGCCGCGGATGAAGAAGGATGTTGCCGACTTTGTAGCCAAGTGTATAACCTGCCAGAAGGTGAAGGCAGTGAGGCAAAAACCGCTAGGATTGGTAAAGCCATTGGAGATCCCAAGCTGGAAGTGGGATAGCATCTCCATGGATTTTGTTTCAGGGTTGCCAAGATCTCCCCGAGGAATGAATAAGATTTGGGTAATAGTTGATCGGTTAACGAAGACCGCCATTTTCATACCAATGAAGGAAAATTGGTCGATGGATCAACTAGCTAAGGCATACATCGAGAACGTGGTCCGAAGGCACGGAGTACCGCATGATATTATCTCAGACCGAGATAGTAGATTCGTCTCCAACTTCTGGACTAAACTACAAGAAGCCTTAGAAACCCAAATCAAGATGAGCACAGCTTTTCATCCAATGACGGACGGTCAGACTGAGCGCACGATTCAGACGCTCGAAGACATGCTAAGAGCGTGTGTACTCGAATTCAAGGGAAGTTGGGAAGACCACTTGCCGTTGATTGAATTCTCGTACAACAACAGTTATCACGCTAGCATAGGCATGGCACCGTTCGAAGCGCTTTATGGACGGAAGTGTCGTAGTCCGTTGTGCTGGACGAAGGATGATGATTCGGTAGTTGTTGGACCGCAGCTCATTGAGGATATGAATAGCAAGATCAAGGTGGTTCAACAGAAAATGAAAGCCGCGCAAGATAGGCAGAAGAGTTACGCCGACACTAGGCGGCAAGAGTTGGAATTTGAGGTGGGAGACAAGGTCATGCTGAAAGTATCGCCCATGAAGGGGGTGATGCGATTCGGTAAACGAGGGAAGCTAAGTCCTCGCTACATTGGTCCGTACGAGATTTTGGATCGTGTAGGTACCTTGGCTTATCGTTTGGCACTTCCACCAGAGTTGTCGCGAGTGCACAACGTATTCCATGTTTCTCAACTGAAGAAATATGTGCACGATCCAACTCACGTGTTGCAACCCGACGTGATTGAGCTAGATGATGACTTGACATACGAGGAGTATCCGATCGAGGTACTTGACGTCAAGGAAAGGGTCACAAGGAACAAGACTGTGAGGATGGTAAAGATCCTATGGTCAAATCATGGCACCGAGGAAGCAACGTGGGAATTGGAAGCGGATATGAAGCAGAGATATCCCAACCTTTTCCGAAGCGACTCAGGAGCAGTTATGGGGGCATAACTGCAGTCCTAAGGGGGAGAGGATGTGACACCCCGCGCAGAGTCGTCGCGAGCTGAGGTAAGAATTTTAAATTGCAAGCCTCAATAATTTCTATGTGCCAATTATTAATTTTCCGAAGTGCGACCCAACTTCGAGGACGAAGTTGATTTCTAAGGAGGGTAGACTGTAATACCCGAGAAATCAACATCGAGTATTAAATCCGAAAAATTAATTAATTGAATTAATTAATTGGATTTAACTATCGCAACCGAAATAATTCCGGGAGAGCGGAATTAAATATTTTCGCACGATAGCAACTCGAAGAGAGTTATCGGAGTATCCAACAATCGGATAATCCAATATGATTTTTAAAAAGATCAAAAATCATATATATTATAAAAAAAAAAAAAAAGGGGAAGAAATTCGCTACCTGGGGTGGCGCGGTGGCCGCGCGGTGGCGCGCCATCAGCGCGCCACCACCCCAGGGCAGCAGTTCGAACGCTGCTACGCGTTTTTGGCTTGGTTCTTGCATTAAGTTCGATTTTGATGCTTTGAATCTATCCCAACTCCTTCCCAGATGTTTGTGGATGTATTGAGACACTAATGGACGAACCTAGAAGCTTCTAGAAGCCCTACATTGCTGGATATGATGTGAAATGCATGAACTTATTGGATAGGTAGTGTTAGGTGAATGGATTGAGTTTGGAGGGGTGATGGCTGCATATTTTCGAGGTAAACTGCTAATAACTCATTCCCTACTTTCCCTAGATCCATTATGAGCTCTTTGGAAGTGGGAGCACAGCCCCAATTAACCTCATTCAACCCCCAAATCTCCCCATTTGCACCATTCCGAAAATCAGATTCCTTTGGAGAGTTGAGAGTTCTTTGAGAGTGATCTTCTTGTTCCTGAGTTTTTGGACGAGTTGGAAGCATTCCAATCCCTTCTCCTACGTCTAGGTAAGGATTCTGAACCAATTCCTTGTTCTTTACTTCGGATTCTAGGCCCTAACATCAAGCTTTTATCCAAACACCTCAAAATAGGATTCGTTCGGTAGATCTCGGAGGTTTGAGGCTGTTCCGGTCGAGTTTGAGGATTCAACCAAAGAGGATTTCGACACTACACTCTTGAGAAGTAAGTTAATGATGTGCATATCAATTTTTAGAGTGTTTGGTTGAGTAATCTTCGAGATATAGTTCAATCTTCATCTTGTGCCAAATCTGTCAACTAGGGTTTCTATCCGAGTAGTTTATTTGTTCAGCGTTTTTCGTCAAGATCCGTTCATTTTTGGAAGAACTTGTCTAAATGAAAAATATTCCTAATGCTTTAAAGATGATGTCTGTAAATTTTCATAATTTTTGGAATTGATTTGGTCGACGAAAACGGATCTGGTATTTTCTGCTATGTTTGGTGACAGATTCAAATTCCTAGCATGTTCAGTTTTGTAGTTCATATTTCTCCTAGCTATGGTCGTTTTTGATGGTCGACTTCTTCATGAAAATTGTTCATCTATGTGTCTAGTTTACGCCTGTTAAATTTCAGAATTTTTGGAACAACCTTCGAATTGTTATGAATTTTTAAGTAAGCTGTGGTCGGATGAACAGTGGTATTTGCACCCTTTTGAAAATAAGTTTCTGAAATGAATTTTTTTGAGTGACTTAGAGTCCGAATTTGCTAAGGGCTATTTCTGAGGAAAATGTTTATTTTGATGTCGCCTAGCACCTGTAAAATATTCAGAATTTTTCACAAAGTTTTACTACATTTCCTAATTCGATTTTGAAAACTGCCACAGTGTAGTCTTACCGGTGAAATTTGGTTTCGTACGTTTCGGTAGTTTTTGAGTCGATTGCTACTCTTTGATGAATCCTATGAATTCTGGAAATGTAGACATATGTGGTAATGATTAAAATGTGATTTTTGAAACTTTGTGAGTTTTGATCGAGTTAGATGTTCAATTTGGAGGGTAAGTGCACTTGGCGTGGGCTCGTTGGGCCGCCCCCTCTTTTTGGTGGCCAAAACGGCGCCAAGGAATTATTATTATGTTGCGTGATTGTATGAGTCTATACTCCTAGGTGTATCCGTAGGGGTTACCTAGGGCTCCGGAGTGTGTCTGTATAGGGTCCGCTGCTCTCACATTGTGGATACCGTCGGCTTGTGGACATAAGTGCCCAAGCGGGTAATTGATCCCAAAACGGCTAAGGCCCTGGATCGTTGATACCGGCAGCTTGTGGACATAAGCGCCCAAGCGGGTAATGTTTTGGATGTCCTCGATCAAAATGAACATTGGTGTGGTAAAGTATAAAAAGAAATCCCCGTAAATTATTTCTACTCGTTCGTTAGATTAATTTCCTAACTTTTTATTACTCTTCTAAATCTTTAAATTTTGTTATGCTATGCGTTAACTTACTCAGTACCGTTTGTACTGATAAATTGTTATTTCCTATTTTTCGCAGAGTAAGTGTTGGCGCATTGGGATGGGACTTTCCAAGAATACAGACTTGTCGCATTTTATAATTATTTTAAATTTCTGCACTGGACTTTGATACTGGACTTTGGACTTTGGTTTTTGGCCGTCTGTTTGGCCCCGTTTTTATTTGTTTTAGCTTCCGCACTGATTATTACTGTGATGCATGAGACACTCTGATTTTAATTCGGGCATGATTGAATAGTTTTTAAATTGTTTTGAAAATTTGATACAACTTAGCCTTAGCATTTTTCTAGATGAGCTCGACTTGGGTCGGGTCTTGTTTAGAAAAGTATGGCGGTAATGCCCTGGCCTGGGAAATCAAATCCGGGGTGTTACAATAAATCACAAATTAAATCATAAAACAAATCACAAAATAAATCACAAGATCAATCACCAAAACGATAGGAGGAATTGGAACTAACTTAACTAGACTAATTAGGGCACGGAAATGTTACGAGCGTTAAGCCCGAACTCGTAACAAGTTTAAGGTAAAGATTTCCAACCGGGAACGACCCGATGAGTCGAGCCAACACGTAGAGGATAGAAAACCGATAGAGGAAAGGAAGAAAAGACCCGACGAACCACGCGGACCGCCGAAACGGCCGGTCCGGCAGGCCCGCGCTCGCCGCGCGCCGCCGCGCGGCCACCGCGCCGAAGGTGGAGTCGCGTTTCCAAGCCTGGTCACGCGTGCTCCGCGCGGGCAAAGCCATAGGTGCGCGTCACCAGCGCGCCAGAGGTGCAGAAGGTGTAAACTTTCCTTCTATGGCGATTTTCTTGTCAAAAATCCGACCTCAATCGGTGGCAAGTTGATCACAACAATTGGGAAGGGCATAAAGTCAGTACTGGGCGCCCCCTACCCCATATTTTCAGTAAACAAACCCTAGACACTCCCATCTTTTCTCTCCAAGTTCAAAACTCCTTCGACTCCACTTTCCGGCGAGTATTCCGGCGACGACGAGGCAAACGGGACGAAGTCTCTACCCTCTAGAACCTTGGTAAGTAGTATTACAGTGTTTGAACCGTCCATAAGCTTTAACAAACTCGAAATCTAACCATTTTCCTTTGCTACGATTTCACGTCGGGGAACGAACAAAAAGCGATCGGAGAAGTTGGCCGTTCGTCGCGACCTTAGGACGTCCGGAAACCCTTTACAGTGACCCTATTCTCTAGCTAAGTAAGTTAAGACCTTACTCACCAATTTTTGTGGTTTATTGTTGTTTAAAACTTAATATCTAGACCCATAACAAAAATTGGTTTTCAAAAACCCTATTTTCGTCCAATTTCAAAAATTCGCCTAAAACTCGACCTTCGGGAATTCAAATCTGTATACTTTCCCGGTTTCCGTTGCTATCGCGGACTTTACGCAATCGATCGGATTAGATAGATATCCCTTCAACACAACATAGGTCGTCGAAAGGATCTCGGAGACCCACCAAAGTACGAAAGCCAGGATCTTTCAGAAAACGGATTCATATTCAAAGAGAACATAGATTTTGTTCCTAAGACTTTAATCTACCTTGTGTCCAATTTTCAGCCATTGACATAAAGATTTGCTATCCCAAATTGCGCCGTAAACTTTCTGTGACAAACCGAACGTTTAAAATCTTTGACATAATTATTTGCTCGACTTGATGCATGTTTTTCACCCGTTTTTAGAATGATTCAACTTTGCATTTCTAAACAAAAGTTGTAGATAATTGTGTCTAGATTGTGCATATAAAATTTCATGAATTTTGGAGTTCATTTGATATGTCAAAATGGCCGATTTTCAGAATTGTTTCAAATCAACTTTTGGTTCCGCGCGTGTACAGCGTGTTGTGGTCGACTTTTGAACATCTAAAATTCATTATTTCCAATATCTTAAAACATGAAAGTTGTTCATTAATGTGTTATGTATCTCCTGTAAAAATTTCGGATCAATTGGCTTTGAAATGGATTTTTAATCGGTGTCGCACGAACCTGTGACGAAATCAGTTTTTGAGACGGAAATTATCTTTTGTAAAGAACTCGAATTTTGACTCACTTCGAAACCTTATTTCAAAAAACTTAAAACATGAAAGTTGTTCGTGTGTGTGTTTTCGAGCTACTGTGTAAATTTCAGAATTTTTGGTGTAAAGATGAATTTTTAATTAAGAAAGGCGTAAACTGCGTCGAATCGGATTTTTCGAACTTGAGAAAACTCGAACTATGAAACACGATATCGAATATTTGATAACATTGACATACGAACTTTCGAAAAATTCCGTTCACTAGGCTGAGCCGATCTTCATGCTATCATTATCTTTGAGACTGCCTCGTTAGTGGTCTCCTTACTATCTGAGATTGCCTCGTTAGTGATCTCGCGCGGTGTGTTTTGGATCGCCTCGTTAGTGGCCCTACTATCTTTGAGACTGCCTCGTTAGTGGTCTCCCATTATTTTGGACTGCCTCATTTGTGGTCCTATGTTTGAGATTGCCTCGTTAGTGATCTCCCGGTATGGTGTCCTCTTCTTAGTTTGCGGGATAAAATATAAAAGAGTTGTGTGAGTGTTTAATTATGCTTAAATCTTATTTACCATATTTTTAAATTATGCATTTAAATTACGTTCTTAAATTATGCTTTTAAATTCCGCTTTTAAATTAAGTCCTTTAATTATACACTTTCGTCTTGAATAAATTAATCATGTTTTTCCGCTGCGAATAAAATATGGATTTTTAAATTAATGCATGAAAAGTGTAATCTTTAGTTTAAACACATGTAACCCCTTAAATTGTTAGTTAGGGATTAACTTACTCGGTATATTTTTATACTGATAAACCATTGTCATTTTTCTTTTACAGATTATGTCGAGTGACGCATACACATGCACTTGGGGGGAAACATTTATGAACATTTTCAATTTCTGCATCGTACTACTGTTTTACCGGGTCTGTTAAACCCGAGGTTTTGGCCGTGTTGGTCGTGATTACTTTTCCGCTGCATTTACTTTATTCGTGCATGATGATTATTACTCTTGTATTTTGAATTAAGTATTATTAATTTCCGGACTCAATCTTGAAATGTTTTTAAATCTTTTACGTATCCATAAGCCTTGCATTTCCTTAGTGAGCTCGGGAAGCTGTGTCTTGCTAGGGAGATGTGGCGGTGACATTCCGGCCTGGGTTATCAAATCCGGGGTGTTACACTAGGGTTTTCTCTCCACCTATAAATATAGTTGTTTCATCTCTTCAACAGCAGCCGCATTTGCTCAAAAAAATTTCATTCTATCTTGGAGGCACACAGTGTGCTCTCCAAATTAGATTAGGTAGTTAGTTTAATTTTATGTTATGTAGAAGTAGATTTTAGCTTAAGTTTAATTTAGGTTTTGTAACAGCTTAGTGTAGCCATATGTTTATATTATTTACAGCTTTCTAGTGTAATATTGGATTTAAACACCTAATCAATGGGTGTGTTTGAATCTCATTTTGGGTTTGGTTGAAATGCAAGAAAATATTTCTCAAAAAAAATAAAGCTGTCATGGACTCTCTTCCATTTTGTTTACTGCTTGTTTTCATTTTTTGGTCACTTGATCATTTTTTTTCTTGTTTTATTTAGGTCATTTCCTTTTTATTATCTTTAACCCACCATTATATTGCATCATTCCTGTCCTAATCCCACGGATTAAGACGCAATACCCTAGATTGCAAGATAAGGCGTTATGCTGCCAAAATTTTCATTCTCCATTTTCACACTTAATTAATTGAACCTCTATATCAATATTCTAAGGTTGAAGTCCAATGATCTTAACCAAAGATTAAGTTGGTATAGAAATTTTTGTTCAATTCCATTGAAAGATTTTTCTACAAAAATAAAATAAAATTAAACTCTTGTATTTTAAATATAATCCGGACTATATTAATTATGGAATGAAAGATTGTTTAAGACATAGAGAGTAATTATGGATTTAACTCCATAACCTTGGATGAGAAACCAATGTCTCTCATATAAAATTATTTTTCTTTTAATCCCAAAAATATTTTCTTTTATTTATTTTGTCTTTACATGTGTTGTGTGAAACGAATAGTGAAAAATATCATAGAATAATGTTGGCGAACGGTCCCTTTACCGGGAAATGAAGTAGCCCGTAGTTTGTGTATTAATTACTATTTGTTATTTTGCATGGTTTTGATAGTGACGAGGTTAGGCGAACGGTCCTCTTACCGGGAAATGAAGTAGCCACTCAGTCAGTCCCTGTTTGAATATAGTTTTATTTTCTTATTTGATTTTCAAACCCGAATTTCAAACTGTAATATTATCAGATGGTGTTGATCAACACTGTTTGACTGATATTATAGTGAGAAAATATGTAGGTTTTTCTCTCATTTCACAGATAGTAGGAATCTTGATGATAGCGATCACTGTCATTTAAGGTCTTCTGCTGTCTAAATTCATTCCAGCCAAATGAGAGGGAAATTGGACAACAGATGTTTGCAGTCCACCCAATCATTTTGCCATCTTTTTAGCCAAAATAAAATGTTCTTTTGAACTCCCCTCTCATCTCCGGCTATTTCATCTCTGTGTTTCACATTATGTCTAAACCCACCTTATATTTTGGGTTAATTTTATTTTACACTTCCTTATAAAATTATGCATGAAAATATTATGTAACTATTGTGGTCAAATTATTTTGGGATCCTTCCCTTGGACATAGGACTCTTGATTTAAATCAGATGTCTCACAATAAATTTCCAACAAAAATTCATTTATAAAATCTGGATCTAAGTAAGGGATTCCATAGTTATGACTAATTCATATTTGACTGGGGGTTGATTTTTGGGAAATTAGAAGCAGAGTCAGCGATTAGGTCTCATCTAGACGGAAAGGATCTGTGTTTTAATTGAGAGTCTAATACCTGTTTTGGGAATGATTTTCAAATATCAATTATTTTCCAAAATTGTTGTATGTTGGAAATCTTATATTAAATATTGAATTGAATCAGAGTCCACTTGGATTCTGATAAGGTGTAATAGATAATACTAGAAGAACAACATGTGGGCCTTGGTTATTTTCTAAGAAGGTGTAATAGATAATACTAGAAGAACAACATGTGGGCCTTGGTTATTTTCTAAGATAGGGTTGAGTACTCTTTCAACTGCTATCCTCTTCTGCCAGAGCCTATTTTTGAGTCTTGAGGGAGTGCATCCGGAACAAACTAATTTATTAGTTTGTTTCATTAGTTTGTATCTCATAACCACCCGGGAGTAGGTAAACACTGCGAGCGGTTTACTGATGTCCGGGAATTCTTGATCTGCGTCCGGTCATTAAGACTGGGGGCTCTCATTTACTACGAGTATGATGCTTTTAAAACCTCCGAGTGATAGAATTTTAAATGATTTCTTTACCGCTTTCTTTTAAATGCTTTTATAGAGGGCACTCGGATGTATTGAGAGAACTTTTAACTGTTAGGAATGAGAGTTATGGAATAGTTCAGGGCTTGATTTAAAACTTTGGGTGTGACCGGGGGAATGATAGGAGTACTTGATACTTCAACTAATGATTTCTCAGGTGTTGCTTGTCCACTACAGATAAATAATATACCTTAGCAATGCATTGCGAGGGTAGTTATGCGTCTGTGGTATCTTAGAATTTGTTGTCTTAAGAGCATGTAAACTCTTACTGTAAGTACTTGTCTGTTAAAGGGAACATGGTATAGAGAGCATGAGAGTTAGCTAACTGATGGATTATCCCAAACAAAGATCTGTGTAATAAAATGGAAGTTTAACTGTGCTTCATTTGAATCTTGTCCAATTTTTATTATTTTCTTCCAGTCCCTTCTGTCTCATTCTAGACCTGCTTTCTTAGAATAATTTTAACCGCTTTCTTAGAATAATTTTAATTGCTTCTTTAGAATAATTTTTCTGCTTTCTTAGATTAAATTTAATTCGCTTTCTAGAATAATTTTATCTGCTTTATTTTGTTGCTTTCCTAGCTTAGAATTAAATTATGTCAAATAGTTGATACTTAAAATACAAACTTGAATTGAGTAACCGAGTGGAAAATCTTATAAAACGACGTGGGCCCTGCTTTTATCGCACATCCTCCAGTGAACGATCCGGTCTTACTATAAATACTGCAATTTTTTACTCCATGCGCTTTCGGGGGCACAATTTCTTAACACGAGTAAATAAAAACGTGACAACCTATAAATATATCCCTAATCCCAACTCCATCTTCATAAAGTGGTTTCATCAAATAAAAATCAAGACCGGGATTATCTTATTTTCTTAAAAATACTCGTGTGGGACATTTGTCAAACGTTTCATGGCGCCGTTGCGGGGGAAGATGCAGCGTCGTTTATTAAGAGAATTACACTCGTGATTACTCATAGTTAGTTTTGTGTATATATTTTAGAACAGAGAAGTACCCTCCAATCAATTAAACATTTATAGTACTAAGACTCTAAATGTGAGGATGTTGATTTAAGGGGAAAACTTAACCGATTTGGTATTTTTGCTTGCATGAATCATGGAGCCACCAAAAAGAAAATAAAAGCTTCAAAACGGGACAAGCCACGGACCCCATCTCCGCTTGTCGTCGCCTCTGTCCCCATTTCCATCATCTTCACCATCACCAGACAAGCCACGGCCACCATCTCACTCACCGTCACCCCTGTCCAACTAAGCATCAAAACAGGTTCCCGGTTGGATTAGTTCTGTAATTGACTGTAGATTATATCTGGAATTTAAAGAAACTTAAGATCCGAAATAATTTTCACAAGCACAGAATTAATTCAACCTAAATTCTTGCAAGTCAGAATAATTTTATCATTATATATATTATAAAAAAAACCCTTCTTGTGCATATTATATTAAATAATTCGGGTATTAATCAATTAACTCACATTTAGAGTACTAAAACTCTAAATGTGAGGATGTTGATATCTTTTGATAAAATCCGATATTTTATTTCGCGTGTGTTTTGCAGGAATTCGTGGGACCAACAAAAAGAAAATTAAAGCTTCAAAAAGGTTCCCGGTTGGATCGATTCTGTGATTAATTGAAAGTATTCTTGGAATTTAAAGCAATTTAAAATTCGGAATAACTTTTATAAGAACAGAATTAATCCAACCTAATTTATGCAAGTAGATTAAATTTTATATGTGTTTAGAAAATCCAAAAACGTGATTGAGTAAATTTTGATAAAAATCAGAATTTTTCTAAGTATTGGGCATTGAACAATTGCCTTGCTCGATGAACCAAACGATCACACTTAGCCAAAATCGTCGAACACATAATTGGTTTGACGAAAAAGGCTATCGGATGTATGTTCTTAGTTTTATATAAATATTTTCCCCCTCCCTCCCTCCTCTTTTATTTTGTCTTGATTTGAATAACTTGTTTAAGTAGGAATTGATTTACTCACATTTCGAGCAAGGCTCAAAATGTGAGGATGTTGATTCTTCACTTAAATATTTCAAAAGAACAAAAAAAGTGTTTTATTTTTATTTTTTATTTTGTTTATTTTTATTATTATTATAATATATATTTATACCCAGTGCGAAGCATGCACAAATCTGTCAATAAATTCGCATATTTGATTTTGGTTTATGATTAAATTTTCAAATTTTTAGATTGGGATAATATAATTGAAGACATGCATGATGTGAATTTTTGAGGTTTGGAGCTATAAAAATTTAATGATATCATCATCTTGTTGGGTAATGAGTCCTCATGTTGAGAATTTGATTGAATAAATTGTGAGAATTTCTCAAAGATTAAATTTAAGAATATTGTATGACATGAGTGAACCATTCCATGTGAGATTTGAGCCATGAGTCACTTTACTCATTCTTTCCTTTGATGTGCGAAAATCATTTTGATTAAAGGAAACTAGAACTTGCGATTGGGACCGATTCAAAACCATGCCATATTCCAAAAATCGAGCATGTGATCGAGGCACCTAGAAAACCCAAATATTTGGTCTTCGTTTGAATTTCAACCCAAAAATATTTTCCCTTTAGGATTAACCACTTCGAGCCTTTAAGCCTAATTTTTCTTTGAAGCCCTCTATATTATTTCTAGCCATACAAAAAGACTAAGAAATCAAACCCAAGTGTGCAAGAATAAATTTTATCAAGGCATTACAATTTATGATCATCAATTCATCAAATCGGTATTCAAAAATCCGATAAAAAAAATGTTGAATTCAATTCAACACAAATAAATTGCAAATGACAAAGCAAATTAGACTTAGTCTAATGTCATGCAATAGAAAAGCAAAAGAAAGAAAATTTTTTTTTTGATGATCATAAATTTTTTAAAAATAAAAATGCCAAGTTATGATAAAATAAATTATTGCCACTTTTTAGCCCAATAATTTCCTTCCGTACCAAATGTTACAACCGTATGCCCCGTTATAACCCTTGAATAAGACCTCGGGATCTCGATTTGAAGAAAAGAGCCGGGCGAGTTGGTCCAATTGCAAGCATATGGGATAATTTAATTAAATTTGATTATGAGTGATTCAATGAAAAAACCCAAATTTTGAGAATTGGTGAAATTTCCGCTTATACTATATGTGAGGCCTCATTTCTAATTTATATTCATGTCATGCTTTAATTCTAGAATTAAATCAATGATTATTTCTAAGCATGATATTCATGAAGAATTTTCAATAATGACTGATTTGTAGGCCTGATTAAGTGAGAAATATCATTTTATTAAACACTGCAATCAAGAGAATTTAATACTTGTAGTTTTCGATTGTCTTATCCCAATCTAAAAAGAATGAAATTTTTGAAGCCACGAAAATAGATTGAAAATGCAGCGTCTATGCTCTTAGAAGCACTGACTCTGACTGCTCGTGGACGATCAATATTAAATGTGAGGATATTGATAATGGCCAAAATTGACCATTATTTTCAATCTATTTCCGTGTCTAAACATGGGCATTTGATCGCATTCCGGTCTTATTTAAATAAGAAAGCAGTTGAATTTGACAGATATATACAAGTTTTTATAAATAATAAGCTGGTATTAAAAAACATAAAAATTTTGCTATTTTATTAAATTTGTGTTAGAAAAATTTAAAAACAATGAAAATTGAAAATATTAATATATGTCTAGTTTGTGTTTAATTTATACTAGTATTTATATTGTACCAATTTTACAATAAAAAAAACAAAAGAAAATGAAGTCAAAAGTTGGAAATTGGAAATGCAGGTGGGGCGGCATTCAATTCCAATTCCAATTTACAATATTGGACAGTGCAAATCACGTGACGTCTCATGTGAGCATCATCATCTTCCCCAACGGAAACAGGCGAAGCAGCGCGGCACCTCCAACCTCCGGCGTCTTCAATTAATTCCGGCCAACAGCTCACCGGCAGCGCCTCCATCTTCTTCATTTCCGGCATCCTCAGTCACAGCCAACCACCACCGGAAGCCGCAGCCACCATCCTCACCTCCGCCTGTCCCCATCTCCACCCAGAAGCTTCGCCGGCTCCGCCCTCAACTCCATCCCCTCCGACGAAACTTCCTACCTCCTGCCGCCCTTGAGGAAGACAACCCCAAAAATATTGTTTTTCAACTCCATCGAACCCCAGTCCTGATTCAGTCCACTCTGTTGATAAATTCAAAAGCCGTAAAAGTAACAGGAATTGCCGAAGTCAATAAGGAGGCTCATCTACCACGCCAAAAAGATTGAAGCTATCATCCATACTGTATAAGCATATGTTGATTTTCTGTTGTATGTTTTCAATTCTATAAATAGGTACACAAATTATTGTAATCCTCAGAGCAAAGCAAGGAATGGAATTACTAGAAAGCATTTGCTGAATCTTCTTTGTTCTCCGCTCTTGTTTATCCTATTTAGAAATCAAGAGTGTAAAGTGTCTTGTGCGTGTGAGATGTCAAATCCACAAATTGATATCATTGTGAGATATCAAAATCTACAAAATGGTATCAGAACTTGAGTGATCTTGAGTGATCCAAACTCAGAAGAAAAATTGGGTAGAAGCCGAGAGCCTGAGTGATTCAAACTCGGAGCGAAGAAAAGCTGTGTAGAAGCCCAGATTAGTTCAAATTGAAGTTCAAGGGAAGAAAGGAGTATACAAATTGGCTCTTCTCCCTTCAGAAAAGCTGTCCTCCTCCTTCATCAGACCCGGTGAGAAGTGAGCAGCCAGACTTGTTGCCATCTCCGTGAGAAGCCGTCGCTGCTTCCCCACCTGCTGCCGCCATCTTCAGACGCAGCTGCTCCAGCCTCCACCGCTCACCGGCCACCACCGAGCACAGTCCAACCAGCCTGTTTTCGTCCCGCTGCTCATTTTCCGGCGCCCTGAAATCTCCACACAGGTCCTTTGCCGTCGCCCTCTCGTTAGTCTGCCGCCCCGGCGTCCCTCTAACGCCACCAGGCCTTGACGCTGACTATCGATCAATCACCCCTCCACTGAGGCCCTGCCGTGCATTGCCCCTTGGCCATGAAACCGTTGCTCGCACCAGTTCTATATGTAGTATTCCGTCGTGACCACATTCTGTGATTTAAGGGAATAGAGAAAGTTCAGGAGACAAAGCAGCAGGGTACTTGAATATTTATTCAAGGCAAATTTAATAGTGCACCAATTTATTGCACAGCAAGAAGTGAAGACCAAGACAAAAAATATTGAAGTGGGCGAAATATCAAGTCTGGGGGCTCCAAGCATTAAATTAAAGTGGAGAATTTATTGCCAATTTTCAAGCATACAGGTAAACAAAAACTGATGAGATGATGATTGTGAATTAAAAAATTGGGAGTAGTTGGGAATTAAAGAAGTATTAGTGGGGTCATTATTTTTTATATATTAAAAAAATGAGTGAGTGGGAGTTTCCGAATCGGATTTAGAACGTAGAACCCGACGAACGGAGAGGATAAACGGAGGACTGGAAGCCACGCCTTCGAAATAGACGATCCCGGACATCTACGAATCTGCAAGTTGACACTTACATGGTTTTGGGAGAAATTAAAATACGAAAACTAAAAGCTTAACCAAATCTTTCAAAAATCTGTCAACGGATGATTTTAACGGCGCAACAGTTTTGTCGAATTTTTCCGAACCTTTAAACGTCTTCAAATGGAAAAACTTAAGACACGAAAAATGTTCCTAAGGCTTAGATCTATCTACTGTAAAATTTTCAGAATTTTTAGAGACGCTTTGATATTTGAAATCCACCCGAAACCGAACTGCTGAAACTTGGATCTTGAATTTCTTGACAGAACTTAGGTCCGATCTTGATCACATTTTTGACATTAGTTCTAGACGATTTAGATCTTTAGCCGAACATGAAAGTTGTAGACAATGTCTTAAGAAGGTCTCTGTAAAATTTCTTTAAGTTTGGAGTTGATTTGCTACGGTAGATCTTGATAATCTTGAACTGCTGTACACGAAATCCGGACAGATTAATATTATGACGGAAATTGACGTTTTTGACCTGTTTTGGTATCTCAGATTGAAAAAGTTAAAACACAAAAGTTGTTCATCTCGATGTTTCGGAGTCAGTGGTAAAATTTCAGAATTGTTGGAGTTAAACTCGATTTTTAATTAATTTTAGAGTAAACTGTGGTTGACTGAGTCAAATCTTGAAATCTTGTTGAAACGGTGAAACTAGCCTTTAAGGTTTAAACGAATAGAAGACTCTTTGAAATAAATATATGGAATCTGGAATTTAGGGAATCCCCTTTACAAACTTGATCTTTAAAATTACGGGGTGAGTGCTCTGCAGGGTGCCCTCCTAACGATTCACTTCGTGCCTTTATGGACGATGGTGACCCGCGCGAAACATTTGAGATATGTTGCCAAAACGGCATGAGATATATGAGCTACACTCTCGTGAATATCCTTATGGTTTTCCGAGGCTCCGGAGTGGTACTGGGTATGACAGATACGGTTGCGGCCGCCGGTTTCCGGCTAAACCTGTTGACATCGCGATGCAATCGTGAAACTCTTGAAATACTAAATCTTGGGTGTAATGGGGATAGTTAAATGTTTAAATATTGTCCTTTTTAAATTATTAGAACCTTATTTAATTTAATTATGGCTTTTATTTGAATTATGCGAATTGGTTCTATTATTAAATTAAATTATTTATGATTATTATCATGCTTTTGTGTAAATATTAAATTAATGGTTTTTTTTAAACCCTACGATCATGCATGTGTTAACTTACTCAGCAAGTTGTGCTGACCAAACCATTTATTTTCCTTTTTCCTTACAGAGTATGTGGAATGATCATGAGCACATTCATGCATGGGGGAAACTATATTTTTGCAAACTTTATTATTTAAATTCTTGCATTAGACATTAGAATAAACGGGCCTGTTTAACCCGTGTTTTGACCATGTTGGTCGTATTTACATTTCCGCTGCAATATTATACTTAAATATTATTTCCGCTGCGTTATGATATTATTATTTTCGAGATTATATTGTATGGGCTGTTTGCAAATGTTTTAAATATTTTTAAATACTAAAGTACCTAGCCTTGCATCTCTTTAGTAAGCCGGAGAAACCGTGTCTTACTAGGGAGGTGTGGCGGTGACATCCCGACCTGGGTGACCAAAAACCGGGGTGTTACAACCCACATTATATTTTGGGTTAATTTTATTTTACACTTCCTTATAAAATTATGCATGATAATATTATGTAACTATTGTGGTCAAATTATTTTGGGATCCTTCCCTTGGACATAGGAGTCTTGATTTAAATCAGATGTCTCACAATAAATTTCCAATAAAAATTCATTTATAAAATCTGGATCTAAGTAAGGGATAAATTCCACAGTTACGACTAATTCATATTTGACTGGGGGGTTGATTTTTGGGAAATTAGAAGCAGAGTCAGCGATTAGGTCTCATCTAGACTGAAAGGATCTGTGTTTTAATTGAGAGTCTAGTACCTGTTTATGGAATGATTTTCAAATATCAATTATTTTCCAAAATTGCTGTATGTTGGAAATCTTATATTAAATATTGAACTGAATCAGAGTCCACTTGGATTCTGATAAGGTGTAATAGATAATACTAGAAGAACAACAAGTGGGCCTTGGTTATTTTCTAAGATTGGGTTGAGTACTCTTTCAACTGCTATCCTCTTCTGCCAGAGCATATTTTTGAGTCTTGAATGAGTGCATCCGGAACAAACTAATTTTTTAGTTTGTTTCATTAGTTTGTATCTCATAACCATCTGGAAGTTGGTAAAAACTGCGAGCAATTTACTGATGTCCGGGAATTCTTGATCTGCGTCCGGTCATTAAGACTGGAGCTCTCATTTACTACCAGTATGATGCCTTTATAACCTCAGAGTGATAGGATTTTAAATGCTTTCTTTACCGCTTTCTTTTAAATGCTTTTATAGAGGTCACTCAGATGTATTAAGAGAACTTCTAACTGTTACTAGGAATGAGAGTTATGGAATAGTTCAGGGCTTGATTTAAAACTTTGGGTGTGACCGAGGGAATGATAGAAGTACTTGATACTTCAACTAATGATTTGTCAGGTGTTGCTTGTCCACCACAGATAAATAATATACCTTAGCAATGCATTGCAAGGGTAGTTATGCGTCTGTGGTATCTTAGAATTTGTTGTCTTAAGAGCATGTAAACTCTTATTGTAAGTACATGTCTGTTAAAGGGAACATGGTATAGAGAGCATGAGAGTTAGCTAACTGATGGATTATACCAAACAAAGATCTGTGTAATAAAATGAAAGTTTAACTGTGTTTCATCTGAATCTTGTCCAATTTTTATTATTTTCTTCATGTCCCTTCTGTCTCATTCTAGATCTGCTTTCTTAGAATAATTTTAACCGCTTTCTTAGAATAATTTTAATTGCTTCTTTAGAATAATTTTTCTACTTTCATAGATTAAATTTAATTCGCTTTCTAGAATAATTTTATCTGCTTTATTTTGTTGCTTTCATAGCTTAGAATTAAATTATGTCAAATAGATGATAATTAAAATACAAACTTGAATTGAGTAACCGAGTGGAAAATCTTATAAAACGACGTGGGCCCTGCTTCTATCGCACATCCTCCAGTGAACGATCCGGTCTTACTATAAATACTGTAATTTTTGACTCCGAGCGCTTTCGGGGGCACAATTTCTTAACACGAGTAAATAAAAACGTGACAACCTGTAAATATATCCCTAATCTCAACTCCATCTTCATAAAGTGGTTTCATCAAATAAAAATCAAGACCGGGATTATCTTATTTTCTTAAAAATATTCGTGTGGGAAATTTGTCAAAAGTTTCATGGCGCCGTTGCCGGGGAGGATGCAGCGTCGTCTATTAAGAGAATTACACTCCTGATTACTCATAGTTAGTTTTGTGTTTATATTTCAGAAAAGAGAAGTACCCTCCAATCAATTAAACATTTATAGTACTAAGACTCTAAATGTGAGGATGTTGATTTAAGGGGAAAACCCAACCGATTTGGTATTTTTGCTTGCATGAATCATGGAGCCACCAAAAAGAAAATAAAAGCTTCAAAACGGGACAAGCCACGGCCACCATCTCCGCTTGCCGTCGCCCCTGTCCCCATTTCCATCATCTTCACCATCACCGGACAAGCCACGACCACCATCTCACTCGCCGTCGCCCCTGTCCAACTAAGCATCAAAGCAGGTTCCCGGTTGGATTAGTTCTGTAATTGACTGGAGATTATATCTGGAACTTAAAGAAACTTAAGATCCGAAATAATTTTCACAAGCACAGAATTAATTCAACCTAAATTCTTGCAAGTCAGAATAATTTTATCATTATATATATTATAAAAAAAACCCTTCTTGTGCATATTATATTAAATAATTCGGGTATTAATCAATTAACTCACATTTAGAGTACTAAAACTCTAACTATGAGGATGTTGATATCTTTTGAGAAAATCTGATATTTTATTTTGCGTGTGTTTTGCAGGAATTCGTGGGACCAACAAAAAGAAAATTAAAGCTTCAAAAAGGTTCCCGGTTGGATCGATTCTGTGATTAATTGAAAGTATTATTGGAATTTAAAGCAATTTAAAATCCGGAATAACTTTTATAAGAACAGAATTAATCCAACCTAATTTATGCAAGTAGATTAAATTTTATATGTGTTTAGAAAATCCAAAAATGTGATTGAGTAAATTTTGATGAAAATCAGAATTTTTCTAAGTATTGGGCATTGAACAATTGCCTTGCTCGATGAACCAAAAGATCACACTTAGCCAAAATCGTCGAACACATAATTGGTTTGACGAAAAAGGCTATCGGATGTATGTTCTTAGTTTTATATAAATATTTTCCCCCTCCCTCCCTCCTCTTTTATTTTGTCTTGATTTGAATAACTTGTTTAAGTAGGAATTGATTTACTCACATTTCGAGCAAGGCTCAAAATGTGAGGATGTTGATTCTTCACTTAAATATTTCAAAAAAAAACAAAAAAAGTGTTTTATTTTTATTTTTTATTTTGTTTATTTTTATTATTATTATAATATATATTTATACCCAGTGCGAAGCATGCACAAATCTGTCAATAAATTCGCATATTTGATTTTGGTTTATGATTAAATTTTCAAATTTTTAGATTGGGATAATATAATTGAAGACATGCATGATGTGAATTTTTGAGGTTTGGAGCTTTAAAAATATAATGATATCATCATCTTGTTGGGTAATGAGTCCTCATGTTGAGAATTTGATTGAATAAATTGTGAGAATTTCTCAAAGATTAAATTTAAGTATATTGTATGACATGAGTGAACCATTCCATGTGAGATTTGAGCCATGAGTCACTTTACTCATTCTTTCCTTTGATGTGCGAAAATCATTTTGATTAAAGGAAACTAGAACTTGCGATTGGGACCGATTCAAAACCATGCCATATTTCAAAAATCGAGCATGTGATCGAGGCACCTAGAAAACCCAAATATTTGGCCTTCGTTTGAATTCCAAACCCAAAAATATTTTCCCTTTAGGATTAACCACTTCGAGCCTTTAAGCCTAATTTTTCTTTGAAGCCCTCTATATTATTTCTAGCCATACAAAAAGACCAAGACATCAAACCCAAGTGTGCAAGAATAAATTTTATCAAGGCATTACAATTTATGATCATCAATTCATCAAATCGGTATTCAAAAATCCGATCAAAAAAAAATATTGAATTCAATTCAACAGAAATAAATTGCAAATGACAAAGCAAATAAGACTTAGTCTAATGTCATGCAATAGAAAAGAAAAAGAAAGAAAAAAAAATTGATGATCATAAATTTTTAAAAAGTAAAAATGCCAAGTTATGATAAAATAAATTATTGCCACTTTTTAGCCCAATAATTTCCTTCCGTACCAAATGTTACAATCGTATGCCCCGTTATAACCCTTGAATAAGACCTCGGGATCTCGATTTGAATAAATGAGCCGGGCGAGTTGGTCCAATTGCAAGCATATGGGATAATTTAATTATATTTGATTATGAGTGATTCAATGAAAAAACCCAAATTTTGAAAGTGAGTGAAATTTCCGCTTATACTATATGTGAGCCCTCATTTCTAATTTTTATTCATGTCATGCTTTAATTCTAGAATTAAATCAATGATTATTTCTAAACATGATATTCATGAAGAATTTTCAATAATGACTGATTTATAGGCCTGATTAAGTGAGAAATATCATTTTATTAAACACTGCAATCAAGAGAATTTAATACTTGTAGTTTTCGTTTGTCTTATCCCAATCTAAAAAGAATGAAATTTTTGAAGCCACGAAAATAGATTGAATATGCAGCGTCTATGCTCTTAGGAGCACTGACTCTGACTGCTCGGGGACGATCAATATTAAATGTGAGGATGTTGATAATGGCCAAAATTGACCATTATTTTCAATCTATTTCCGTGTCAAAACATGGACATTTTGATCGCATTCCGGTCTTATTTAAATAAGAAAGCAGTTGAATTTGACAGATATATGCAAGTTTTTATAAATAATAAGCTGGTATTGAAAAACACAAAATTTTTGCTATTTTATTGAATTTGTGTTAGAAAAATTCAAAAACAATGAAAATTGAAAATATTAATATATGTCTAGTTTGTGTTTAATTTATACTAGTATTTATATTGTACCAATTTTACAATAAAAAAAAAACAAAAGAAAATGAAGTCAAAAGTTGGAAATTGGAAATGCAGGTGGGGCGGCATTCAATTCCAATTCCAATTTACAGACAGTGCAAATCATGTGACGTCTCATGTGAGCATCATCATCTTCCCCAATGGAAACAGGAGAAGCAGCTCGGCACCTCCAACCTCCGGCGTCTTCAATTAATTCCGGCCAACAGCTCACCGGCAGCGCCTCCATCTTCTTCATCATTTCCGGCATCCTCAGTCACAACCAACCACCACCGGAAGCCGCAGCCACCATCCTCACCTCCGCCTGTCCCCATCTCCGCCCAGCTTCGCCGGCTCCGCCCTCAACTCCATCCCCTCCGACGAAACTTCCTACCTCCTGCCGCCCTTGAGGAAGCCAACCCCAAAAATATTGTTTTTCAACTCCGGCGAACCCCAGTCCAGATTCAATCCACTCTGTTGATAAATTCAAAAGCCGTAAAAGTAACAGGAATCGCCGAAGTCCAATAAGGAGGCTCATCTACCACGCCAAAAAGATTGAAGCCATCATCCATACAGTATAAGCATATGTTGATTGTCTGTTGTATGTTTTCAATTCTATAAATAGGTACACAAATTATTGTAATCCTCAGAGCAAAGCAAGGAATGGAATTACTAGAAAGCATTTGCTGAATCTTCTTTGCTCTCCGCTCTTGTTTATCCTATTTAGATATCAAGAGTGTAAAGTGTCTTGTGCGTGTGAGATGTCAAATCCACAAATTGATATCATTGTGAGATATCAAAATATACAAAATGGTATCAGAGCTTGAGTGATCTTGAGTGATCCAAACTCAGAAGAAAAGTTGGGTAGAAGCCGAGAACCTGAGTGATTCAAACTCAGAGCGAAGAAAAGCTGTGTAGAAGCCCAGATTAGTTCAAATTGAAGTTCAAGGGAAGAAAGGAGTACACAAATTGGCTCTTCTCCCTTCAGAAAAGCTGTCCTCCTCCTTCATCAGACCCGGTGAGAAGTGAGCAGCCAGACTTGTTGCCATCTCCGTGAGAAGCCGTCGCTGCTTCCCCACCTGCTGCCGCCATTTTCAGACGCAGCTACTCCAGCCTCCACCGCCCACCGGCCACCATCGAGCACAGTCCAACCAGCCTGTTATCGTCCCGCTGCTCATTTTCCGGCACCCTGAAATCTCCACACAGGTCCTTTGCCGTCGCCCTCTCGTTAGTCTGTCGCCCCGGCGTCCCTCTAACGCCACCAGGCCTTGATGCTGACTATCGATCAATCACCCCTCCATTGAGGCCCTGCCGTGCATCGCCCCTTGGACATGAAAACGTTGCTCGCACCAGTTCTATATGTGGTATTCCGTCGTGACCACATTCTGTGATTTGAGGGAATAGAGAAAGTCGAAGAGACAAAGCAACAGGGTAGTTGAATATTTATTCAAGGCAAATTTAATAGTGCACCAATTTATTGCACAGCAAGAAGTGAAGACCAAGACAAAAAATATTGAAGTGGGCGAAATATCAAGTCTGGGGGGCTCCAAGCATTAAATTAAAGTGGTGAATTTATTGCCAATTTTGAAGCATACAGGTAAACAAAAACTGATGAGATGATGATTGTCAATTAAAAAATTGGGAGTAGTTGGGAATTAAAGAAGTATTAGTGGGGTCATTATTTTTTATATATTAAAAAAATGAGTGAGTGGGAGTTTTAAAAAAAAAAGAAGAAAAGAGTTAGTGGGATTTTGGCGGTAGTAGTGGAGTTGGGAATCAAAATTTTACTGTGGTGATAAAAAAAAATAGTGGGGTGATTTAAAAAAAAAAAGAGGGAGAGTGTGTATTTAAAAATAGTGAGTGTGGTGTTGGGAAAGAATTTGTCAAATTGCAGATTTTGAAACACAAGAAGGAAGCTGGACAACAGAAAGGAGATATAGTTCAAAATTATTTTGGAATCTAAAATGTTCAAAGGAGCTGACCGAGTTCAAGCAAGTCAAACCAAGCCATAATGAAAAGAAAGTTCAGGCAATAATTATGAAGGATATCAGAAGGAGAAAGTGCAATCATGCCAATGATAATTTGGCGAATCAAGTTTATTCGACATGGAATGTCAACAATGGACATTATGTTTGTAACACCACGGTTTTTGATAACCCAGGTCGGGGTGTCACCGCCACACCTCCCTAGTAAGACACGGTTTCTCCGGCTTACTGAAGAAATGCAAGGCTAGGTATTGCAGTATTTAAAACATTTAAAGCATTCAAAACAGCCCATACAATATAGTTCGAAAATAATAATATCATAGCGCAGCGGAAATAATATTTAAGTATAGTGTTGCAGCGGAAAATGTAAATAGGGCCGACACGGCCAAAACGCGGGTTAAACAGGCCCGTTCATAATGTAGTCTAGTGTACGAATTAAAAAACAAAATATTGTTTCCCCAAAGATAAAGTTCCCATGCATGAAGTGCTCATGTTCACTCTACATACTCTGTAAGAAAAGAAAATAAAAAGAAATGGTTTGGTCAGCACAACTTGCTGAGTAAGTTAGCACATGCATGATCATAGGGTTTAAAAACCATTAATTTAGTACTTAATAAAAGCATGATAATAAACATATAACTCAGTTTAATCTAAACAACTATCCAATTGCATAATTTATTTCGGGGCTTTATTTAACAGCACATTTCACATAGTTTCAAATAAAAGCCATAATTTAAATAAAGCATTTAAATTGGACAACAAAACATAATTTAATTTAATTTAATTTAATTTCTCATTACATCCCAGATTTAGTATTTCAAGTATTTCACGATTGCATCGCAATCTCAACAAGTCTAGCCGGTAGCCCGGCGGCCGCAACCGTATCAGTCATACTCAGTACCACTCCGGAGCCTCGGGAAATCCATGTGGATATTCTCGAGAGTGTAGGCTCTATATCTCATGCCGTTTTGGCAATATCATATCTCAAGTTTAGCGCGCGGGGTCACCCCATCGTCCATTAAGGCACGAAGTGAATCGTTAGGGGGCACCCTGCAGAGCACTCACCCCTAATTTTAATTTATCAAGTTTGTAAGGGGATTTAATTTCAAAAATCTGATCTCAATTATATTTATTTAAAAATAATATCTCAACTCATTTCAACCCTAAAGGTTAATTTCATGTTTCAACAAGATTTCAAGGTTTGACTTCCGGTAAACCACAGTTTACTCTAAAATTCGTCTAAAATCAGATTTAATTCTAAAAATTCCGAAATTTCACGACTGACTCAGAAACGTCGAGATCTACAACTTTCGTGTTTTAACTTTTTCAATCCGAGATACCGAAATAGGTCAGAAACACCAATTTTCACAGAAGCACAAATCTGTCCGAATTCTACATGTCACAGTTTAAAGATTTCAGATTCTACCATAGTACATCAACTCCAAATTTAATGAAATTTTGCAGAGACCATCTTAAGACGTTTATCTACATATGTTCGGCCAAAGATCTAAATCAGTCTGGAGCCTATGTCAAAAACATGATCAAGATCGGACCTAAGTTCTGTCAAGAATTTCAAGATCTAGAATCAAGCAGTTCGGTTTTGGTTGGTTTTCACATACCAAATCGTCTCTAAAAATTCTGAAAATTTTACAGTAGATAGGGCTAAGCCTTAGGAATGTTTTTTGTGTTTTAAGTTTTTCCGTTTGAAGTAGTTTTGAGGTTCGGAAAAATTCGTCAAAACTGTTGCATCAGTAGAAAACATAAGTTGGCAGATTTACGATTTCTTGTTAAATCTTTTAGTTTCGAACGTTTTAATTCCCACCAAAACCATGTAAGAGTTAACTTACAGATAATCATCGTCCGGGGTCGTCTATTTCGAAGGCGTGGCTTCCCGTCCACCGTTTCTCCTCTCCGTTCGTCGGGTTCTACGCTCTAGATCCAATTCGAGGTGTAAAGAGAAGAGAAACGAAGTTAGAATCCATTTTCGGATTGAAACGAACAAGGATTATTCAGGCTAGGGCTTACCACACGTTGGAGATCTCCCGATTTTCGTCCAACAGCCGCTGTCTCGGCCTTTTGGTGCCTACGTTGACTCCGGGATTACGACTTTTGTGTATAGAGAGTATCGTAGGGTTTTGAAAAAGGGTTTAGGGCTTCCGAGGGGGTTTATTTATAGATAGCTAAGACCTAGGGCATCCAAGATCTGACCCTAAGGGTTTTGAGTCGAGAGACGTTCAACCGAAAGTCGAAAAATCCGCGTTCGGGCGAGAGATTCACGCAACGGGCGAATATGCCTTCTGGCGCGGGGTTGGCGCGCCTTTCGCCTAAAACCCGCGCGGCCAGCGTGCGACTTACGCCTGGACTTCGGTCCGGGCGGGTCGTGCGATCCGTCGTGCTTTTCCGCCTCTCTTTCGGGTTTCTATCCCTCTATGCTCTCGGATTCCAATTTCCGGACTCTCTTCGGGTTCCTATTTCATGTCGTTATTTCTTTCAGATCTAATTTTACGTTTTGGCTTGAATTCTCGAGTTCATTTATATCGGGTATCCGTGTAACGACTTATTTAACTTTATTTAATTTCTTTTGTTTAATTATCATTTCTCATTTCTTCTATATTTATTTATTTAATGTATTTACTGATTTATTTATTTATTTATTTATTGTATTTATTTATTTATTTATGTTGTAAAATTCTCGGGTATTACAGTCTACCCTCCTTAAGAATCAACTTCGTCCTCGAAGTTGTGTTTCGGCTTTTTTCGTGCTAAGGTCTTTCGTTTATTTTATTATTTTGTGACTGAACTTAGAACTAAGACTTCTAAGCTGCCTACGTACCCGGTGAAGGGATCAAGTCATGACGTAGTTCAAAATAATTTGAATTTGTTTGTTTGATTACAAGAATGTACGAAAAAATACACGGTATAATGCGAATGTCACACTATGTATTACATCCTCTCCCCCTTAAGATTGCAGTTATGTCCCCATAACTGTGTCGGTGTCGGTTTGGAACAGTGTCGGATAGCGTTCTCTCATGTCGGATTCTACTTCCCAAGTTGCCTTCTCTTTTTCGTGGTTCGACCAAAGAACCTTGATCATTTTGACGGTTTTGTTCCTCGTTACTCGTTCCTTAGTGTCAAGAATACGCACTGGGACTTCCTCATAAGTCAAATCTGCATCGAGCTCAATTATCTCCGGTTGAAGTACATGTGTCGGGTCCGGCACATACTTCTTTAGTTGTGAGACATGGAAAACATTATGAACTCGATCTAATTGTGGCGGTAAAGCCAATCGGTAGGCTAGAGTTCCGACTCGTTCTAGAATTTCGTAAGGTCCTATATATCGAGGACTTAACTTTCCTCGCTTGCCAAAGCGCATCACCCCCTTCATGGGTGATATCTTTAGCATGACCCTATCTCCCACTTGAAATTCTAGGTCTCGTCGTCTCACGTCGGCATAACTCTTTTGACGGTCTTGAGCGGCTTTCATTTTCCCTTGAATCACTTTGATTTGTTGAGCCATGTCTTCGATAAGTTGTGGTCCCACCACCACGGACTTATCGTTTTCTTCCCAGCTCAACGGACTTCGGCACTTTCGTCCATACAACGCCTCGAATGGTGCCATGCCGATGCTAGCATGGTAGCTATTATTATAGGAAAACTCAATTAAGGGTAAATGAGATTCCCAATTCCCTTTGAATTCCAACACGCATGGTCTCAGCATGTCTTCTAGTGTTTGGATTGTCCTCTCGGTTTGTCCATCCGTCATCGGGTGGAATGCGGTGGTCATTTTGATTTGAGTACCGAGAGCTTTTTGTAACTCCGTCCAGAAATGAGAGACAAATCTACTGTCTCTATCGGAAATGATATCATGCGGTACTCCATGTCGTCGTACCACATTATCAATGTAGGCTCGGGCCAATTGGTCCATAGTCCACGTGTCCTTCATCGGGATAAATATGGTTGTCTTCGTTAGCCTATCCACAATCACCCAAATCTTGTTCATGCCTTTAGGTGATCGGGGTAATCCCGAGACGAAATCCATTGAGATGCTATCCCACTTCCAACTTGGAATCTCTAGTGGTTGCATCAATCCTAAGGGTTTATGTCGCACTGCCTTAACCTTTTGGCAGGTGAGACATTTCGCCACGAAGTTCGCCACATCCTTCTTCATTCCCGGCCACCAATAGATCTTCTTCAGATCTTTGTACAATTTGTCACCTCCGGGATGTACGGAATATGGTGTGTTGTGCCCTTCCTCCATCAACTTTTGCTTCAATTCGGCACACTTCTGAGGCACACACCATCTCCCTTTAAAACGGATGCTTCCATCCTCGTGGATAGCAAATCCGGTTGCCTTTCCTTCGGCGATACACCCTTTTATCTTTTCCAACTTCGCGTCGCCCGGTTGAGCGAGTTGAATCTCGTCCAATATTGGAGTTTCTACGACCATCGCGTTGATCGTTTCACTCACTGTGCCAGGATGCACAAGTTCTAACTCCAATCTTGCTAACTCCATGTACAATGCCGGCGGAATTACCAACGAGTTTGTCATGTGTTGGGTTTTCCGACTTAGGGCATCGGCTACCACATTCGCCTTCCCCTCATGGTATGCTATCTCTAAATCGTAGTCTTTAATAAGTTCCAACCACCTTCGCTGTCTCAAATTCAACTCCTTCTTAGTGAATATATATTTCAAGCTCTTGTGGTCGGTGAACATTCGACACTTCCGCCCATAAAGATAATGTCTCCATATCTTTAGAGCGAAAACGACCGCTGCCAACTCCAGGTCATGTGTCGGATAATTCTCCTCGTGAGGTTTTAGTTGGCGTGATGCATACGCTACGACTCTCGAGTCTTGCATCAAGAAACAACCTAAACCTTCCTTCGAAGCATCGCTATAAACTTCGAAGTCACCATTCTCTGATGGTAGTGTTAATACGGGTGTGGTTGTGAGTCGTTTCTTAAGTTCTTGAAACGCAGTCTCACACGCTTCGGTCCACTCGTATTTTGCTCCTTTCTTCAGTAGCTGGGTCAAAGGACGTGTAATCCTTGAAAAGTCCTTCACAAATCGTCTATAATACCCAGCTAATCCAAGGAAACTCCTTATTTCCGTTGGACTCTTCGGAGTTGCCCACTCCGTCTCGGCAGAAACCTTTGCCGGATCCACTGATACTCCATCAGCGGATACTATGTGTCCGAGAAATGCCACTTTTTTCAACCAGAAGTCGCATTTCGACAGCTTGCCGTATAGCTGATTTCTTCGCAAGATTTCTAACACTTGATGTAAGTGTTGGGCATGCTCTTCCTCGCTCTTTGAGTAGATCAGGATGTCGTCGATGAACACTACGACGCACTGATCTAACAATTCTCGGAACACATTGTTCATGAGATTCATGAACATGGACGGAGCATTTGTTAACCCGAAGGATAACACTGTGAACTCGTAATGGCCATATCGCGTTCGAAACGCCGTCTTCGGAATGTCCTTCTCGGCGATCCTCAGTTGATGATACCCAGATCGCAAATCGATCTTCGAGAAAACTGAAGCTCCCTTCAGTTGATCAAACAGATCCTCTATTCTCGGAAGGGGGTATTTATTCTTGATGGTCACTTGGTTTAATCCTCGGTAATCTATGCAAAGACGTGGTCCTCCGTCTTTCTTCTTGACAAATAAAACCGGTGCTCCCCAAGGGGACGTACTCGGTCTTATGTAACCCTTTCCTAACAGTTCCTCGAGTTGTTCCTTTAAATCCTTCATTTCCAGTGGTGCCATCCGGTACGGAGCTTTTGAGACAGGCTCTGTTCCCGGAATGAGATCTATAGTGAATTCAAGATCTCTCTCAGGTGGCATGCTCGGAACGTCCTCGGGGAACACGTCCGGGTATTCTCTTACCACTGGGATGCTGTCAACCTTGTTCTCTTCCGCCTCAAGGTTGTTCACATAGCACGCATATAGCGCATACCCCTTACGCATCAAGTTACTTAGTTTCAGTGCACTAACGATTTTGTTACTCTTCTTAGGGGGCTGAGAGTAAAAGATAACTCTCTTTCCCCTACTTTTTGACAAGGTGATCTTTTGTTTTTGGCATTTGATCACCACCTTATACTGGGATAACCAATCCATCCCCAGTATAATGTCAAAGTCTCTTAAGTTAAATTCTACTAAGTTCGCGAAGAATTCTACGTTCTTTATCACTATAGGAATTCCGTTATATCGTTTAGAGCAAGATACTACTTCTCCAGATGAGGGTTCTGAGTCCTCTAAGTAAAATGCTAGCGGCTCCAAAAATATAGGTTAGGAGCTGGACAGAATATAGGGAATTGCTTTCCTTAAAAAGGATTTGAGAATTAATTCTGGAAAATATATGTCCAAAATAACTTGCAGTAATTATCTTGGGGTTAAAACTATGAACACTCTAATTTTCCGCGTGCTATATTTGTACAGCCTGGAGGGAGTTATTATTCATAGAATGTTCCTCAGATTTGAGTAATACAGAGAATCAAGCTCCTCGCAATAAAATCTGTTAAGAATGCAGCGAGAATATTTAAATCCCATTTATAGGATAGGTGATATATATTTATAGCGAGAAGGTCTTTGGCTTCCTTAAGAAAAGGAACCAATTCTGTTGCTATCTCAGAATGTTCTCTCGCTTTGTTCAATTGAACGAAGCGTGGGTTCTGGAATAACATTTTCGCGAGTTTATGTTGATAGGTTTGTTCCTTGCATCATTCCAATAATGAAATAAAGCAAGGATGAGTTTTGTATAAAGGAAAATACCAAGTTTAAAATATGTTCAGGACCTTCCTTGCGATATTCCTTTATGGGAAACACTGGGAGAAAGATTCCAAAACATTATCTAGATTAGTAAATCCAGAGTTTTTAGTTCTCAAAGATTGTCACGCTTATGTTGACCACTGTGTGGGTCTTTAAGAACTTAGTGAAAATTAATTCACATAACCTTTAAAATTGTTATTCGGAATCGAGATCTAATATAGCTTCAGCTACAGGAATTCCTCATACATTGTTGATTTAGTACTCAAGGGATAGAATCGATCCCTGAGTAGTTCCATCATTTCCGCCCAAGAGTAGGGCTCGTCATCTTCAGTCAGCTTGGCTTGAGTCGCCTGCCACCAATCGTCCGCTTCGCCTCCCAAGTAGTACGAAGCGACGTGCACTCTCTCTGCCTCCGGACATTTGACTGCTCCCAGCAGCTTGTCGAAGGTTCGGATCCATTCTTCCAGTTTGGCTGGATCCTTCTCACCAGCATAGTGGGGTGGCTGGTAGGGATTCACCATTGCCAAGTAATTAGGGCGAGCTTGGGGCGGAGGTACCGCCGCAGTTAACTTGCGCGTTTCCTAGCGCAATCAAAACCTCCTCTATCGTCCGAAGACGATCGCCCACGTTGTTCGGTGCGGGGGCGTCCTACGCACCTTGGGGTTGTTCCTCTACAGGTTGGGCCGGTTCCGTGACATTTGGAGGTATTTCGGTAGGTGTTTCAGTGGTGGTTTGGGGAGCGGGTTGAGTTCTTCCTCTTCCTCTTCCTCTGGGTGCCATTCTGGTACAAATAGGGTGGATTAGGACTTGTGAATTTCACATATAGTCTAAGCAATTTCTATAATTGTATATGTGTTTTGTAATTTAGCACGTGGTGCTCGATCGAACTAAGAAGCGTCGTACGCCTCGGGGTTTTATTTTAATTTGTTTTATTTCGAATTTTTTTTTTTTTTGCTTCTGTACGGACAGGTCTGTCCGTTTTTTTTTCTTTTTCTTTTTTTTTTCGATTGATTATAAATAAATCGGGCATTTTATTTTCTCAAAAGAAATTTTAGTACAAAGGTAGAAATATTTCTCTAGCAAAATAGTATCTAAAAATAGAATCTCTAGCATCTCAAGACGTCCTCCGGTGGGGTAGCAGGATCCTCCTCCGGGTCTTCCTCCTCCGAACTTGGCGGCAGTAGATCGTCAAAGATAGTGTTCAAATCTTGCCCATGGGCATCGATGTGTTCCTTCTGTATTAGGTTTTGTGTAGTGAGGGTTTGGACTTGGCGTTCGAGTTGGTTTATGCGGTGGTGATCTGCCTCTTTCAAGTTGCTCATGTGGTGCAAATTGGCCTCCAATTGAGCCATACGGTATTTCATTTGTTCTAGGGTTTGATGGGAATCAAGGTGAACGTTCGTCATTTTGATCATCAACTGCATCATGTCTTGACTAGCCATCTAGCGCAAGCAAGAGATCTAAGTTAATATTCGCCAAGATTCTAAGTTCAATTTCGCCAAGATTCTAAGTTCATGTTTTGCCAAGATTCTAAGTTCAATTTGCCAAGATTCTAAGTTCATAGAAGAGATGCAATATGCAAATGCAAATGATGATTCCCCCCAAAAATAATTTAATGCACTATACATATTTTTTCCCATGGGGTTTTAAAATAAAATTTTTCCATGGAAAGAATACTTTTAAAATTTAAAATAATAGTCAAAATATTAATAGTAGGTTAAAAGTAATAATGGTTTAAAAATAATAGTTTAAAAATAATAATGGTTTAAAATAATACTTTGAAAATAGCCGGGCTCTGATACCAACTTGTAACACCCCGGTTTTTGATAACCCAGGTCGGGGTGTCACCGCCACACCTCCCTAGTAAGACACGGTTTCTCCGGCTTACTGAAGAGATGCAAGGCTAGGTATTGCAGTATTTAAAACATTTAAAGCATTCAAAACAGCCCATACAATATAGTTCGAAAATAATAATATCATAGCGCAGCGGAAATAATATTTGAGTATAGTGTTGCAGCGGAAAATGTAAATAGGGCCGACATGGCCAAAACGCGGGTTAAACAGGCCCGTTCATAATGTATTCTAGTGTACGAATTTAAAAACAAAATAATGTTTCCCCAAAGATAAAGTTCCCATGCATGAAGTGCTCGTGTTCACTCTACATACTCTGTAAGAAAAGAAAATAAAAAGAAATGGTTTGGTCAGCACAACTTGTTGAGTAAGTTAGCACATGCATGATCATAGGGTTTAAAAACCATTAATTTAGTACTTAATAAAAGCATGATAATAAACATATAACTCAGTTTAATCTAAACAACTATCCAATTGCATAATTTATTTCGGGGCTTTATTTAACAGCACATTTCACATAGTTTCAAATAAAAGCCATAATTTAAATAAAGCATTTAAATTGGACAACAAAACATAATTTAATTTAATTTAATTTAATTTCCCCATTACATCCCAGATTTAGTATTTCAAGTATTTCACGATTGCATCGCAATCTCAACAAGTCTAGCCGGTAGCCCGGCGGCCGCAACCGTATCAGCCATACCCAGTACCACTCCTGAGCCTCGGGAAACCCATGTGGATATTCTCGAGAGTGTAGGATCTATATCTCATGGCGTTTTGGCAATATCATATCTCAAGTTTAGCGCGCGAGGTCACCATCGTCCATTAAGGCACGAAGTGAATCGTTAGGGGGCACCCTGCAGAGCACTCACCCCTAATTTTAATTTATCAAGTTTGTAAGGGGATTTAATTTCAAAAATCTGATCTCAATTATATTTATTTAAAAATAATATCTCAACTCATTTCAACCCTAAAGGTTAATTTCATGTTTCAACAAGATTTTAAGGTTTGACTTCCGGTAAACCACAGTTTACTCTAAAATTCGTCTAAAATCAGATTTAATTCCAAAAATTCCGAAATTTCACGACTGACTCAGAAACGTCGAGATCTACAACTTTTGTGTTTAAACTTTTTCAATCCGAGATACCGAAATAGGTCAGAAACACCAATTTTCACAGAAGCACAAATCTGTCCGAATTCTACATGTCACAGTTTAAAGATTTCAGATTCTACCATAGTACATCAACTCCAAATTTAATGAAATTTTGCAGAGACCATCTTAAGACGTTTATCTACATCTTTCATATTCGGCCAAAGATCAGACCATCTTAAGACGTTTATCTACATCTTTCTTGTTAAATCGGTCTGGAACCTATGTCAAAAACATGATCAAGATCAGACCTAAGTTCTGTCAAGAATTTCAAGATCTAGATTCAAGCAGTTCGGTTTCGGTTGGTTTTCACATACCAAATCGTCTCTCAAAATTCTGAAAATTTTATAGTAGATAGAGCTAAGCCTTAGGAACGTTTTTTGTGTTTTAAGTTTTTCCGTTTGATGTCGTTTTGAGGTTCGGAAAAATTCGTCAAAACTGTTGCGTCGGTAGAAAACATAAGTTGGCAGATTTACGATTTCTTGTTAAATCTTTTAGTTTCAAACATTTTAATTCCTCCCAAAACCATGTAAGAGTTAACTTCCAGATTAATCGTCGTCCGGGGTCGTCTATTTCGAAGGCGTGGCTTCCCGTCCACCGTTTCTCCTCTCCGTTCGTCGGGTTCTACGCTCTAGATCCAATTCGAGGTGTAAAGAGAAGAGAAACGAGGTTAGAATCCGTTTTCGGATTGAAACGAACAAGGATTATTCAGACTAGGGCTTACCACACATTGGAGATCTCCCAATTTTCGTCCAACAGCCGCTGTCTCGGCCTTTTGGTGCCTCCGTTGACTCCGGGATTACGACTTTTGTGTATAGAGAGTATCGTAGGGTTTTGAAAAAGGGTTTAGGGCTTCCGAGGGGGTTTATTTATAGATAGCTAAGACCTAGGGCGTCCAAGATCTGACCCTAAGGGTCTTGAGTCGAGAGACGTTCAACCGAAAGTCAAAAAATCTGCGTTCGGGCGAGAGATTCACGCAACGGGCGAATCTGCCTTCTGGCGCGGGGTTGGCGCGCCTTTCGCCTAAAACCCGCGCGGCCAGAGCGCGACTTACGCCTGGACTTCGGTCCGGGCGGGTCGTGCGATCCGTCGTGCTTTTCCGCCTCTCTTTCGGGTTTCTATCCCTTTATGCTCTCGGATTCCAATTTCCGGACTCTCTTCGGGTTCCTATTTCGTGTCGTTATTTCTTTCGGATCTAATTTTACGTTTTGGCTCGAATTCTCGAGTTCATTTAATCGGGTATCCGTGTAACGACTTATTTAACTTTATTTAATTTCTTTTGTTTAATTATCATTTCTCATTTCTTCTATATTTATTTATTTAATGTATTTACTGATTTATTTATTTATTTATTTATTTATTGTATTTATTTATTTATTTATGTTGTAAAATTCTCGGGTATTACAATGTTAAGGATTGCAACTTTGATAGATGCAAAGTGGAGACTTTGCAAAGGATTGTCGAAGCGACAATCGAGTGAAAGAGACAACCACTTCCAATCAACCAATGTAGTTGTGGAAGATGAAGCCAATACCTGTTGAACTTGTAGTAGTCCAGGAGCCTATGAAAGGTTGATGTTGATCTATTGGCAGAACACACTTGTGATAAGCTTGAAAACAAGCTAGTTGAGCCTTTGGTAGAAGAAAAGGCTGTTGAGATGCCTGAGAAAAGAAGATTGATGAGAAGAAGCAAATTGAGAGTGCTCTTGATGTGGATGCACTGATGGGTGTATTCAAGAACCGGTCAAGGAAGTTGTAAAAATGACAACCGAGTTCCAAATGCTGAAGAAGCATTTGAAGTTTATGGGGGAGTTTTGTTGATATATTCAAATGCCGTAAAAGAAACAGGAATCGCCGAAGTCCAATAAGGAGGCTCATCTACCATGCCGAAAAGATTGAAGCCATCATCCATACAGTATAAGCATATGTTGATTGTCTGTTGTATGTTTTCAATTCTATAAATAGGTACACAAATTATTGTAATCCTCAGAGCAAAGCAAGGAATGGAATTACTAGAAAGCATTTGCTGAATCTTCTTTGCTCTCCGCTCTTGTTTATCCTATTTAGACATCAAGAGTGTAAAGTGTCTTGTGCGTGTGAGATGTCAAATCCACAAATTGATATCATTGTGAGATATCAAAATCTACACACTCCCTGTCGGCATCTCCGCTCCCATTTCGTTCTAACAGCTACTACCGCCCTCCGTCGAGCGAGAAAGAGATGACGCCAGAAGCTCACTCCGGTCGTCCTCACCATTATTCCAGCGAGATCCACTTTCTCCACCACCATCGTCACCTTCGCCGCCTGTCGCCGCCCATTTCACTCATCCCCTCTCCGGCCATCAAATCTGTACCCACCATCATCTCCGTCGCTGCTCTCTTTCCGGCAGCTCCCTCCAGCCGTGCTCTCCTTCTTCCCAAAAAATTGGCTCGGTGAACAGCAACCACAGAAAGCCCCAAACCCCATTTAAGACCAAGACACAGAAAGAAATTGAAAGAAGAAAATTCCAAGTTCAAGAGTCCCAAAAGAGAGCTCTAGAACGGCTTCAACTCCAACAGCTATGACGCCTAAGAGCTCCGCGTCATGCCCAAGAGCTCCGCGTCATCAGTGGTAAGCTTGGCGTCAAGCAGCTGTTCCGCGTCAAGGGCCCATCGGCGTCATCGTCGTCAATTTTCTTGTTCCGCGTCATGGGTGTTTTTGCTTCACGTCATAAGAAAAGAGGAAAGTTAAATTCATTTCAAATTTCCCCATGTGACAATTCAATGAGGGAGTCCCAGGACCACAGCTCCAGAAGTGCAAAATGTTTTGTCTCTTCCTCCGGACCCCATGCACCCGCCCCTTGCTGCGGAAAATTTGAATGTTAATGGGCCTAGGGTTTTCTCTCCACCTATAAATATAGTTGTTTCCTCTCTTCAACAGCAGCCGCATTTGCTCAAAAAGATTTCATTCTGTCTTGGAGGCACACAGTGTGCTCTCCAAATTAGATTAGGTAGTTAGTTTAATTTTATGTCATGTAGAAGTAGATTTTAGCTTAAGTTTAATTTATGTTTTGTAACAGCTTAGTGTAGCCATATGTTTATATTTTTTACAACTTTCTAGTGTCATTTTGGATTTAAAACACCTAATCAATGGGTGTGTTTGAATCTCATTTTGGGTTTGGTTGAAATGCAAGAAAATATTTCTCAAAAAAAAATAAATCTGTCATTTATTCTCTTCCATTTTGTTTACTGCTTGTTTTCATTTTTTGGTCACTTGAACATTTTTTTTTCTTATTTTAGTTAGGTCATTTCCTTTTTCTTATCTTTAACTCACCATTATGTTGCATCATTCCCGTCCTAATCCCACGGATTAAGACGCAATACCCCAGATTGCAACATAATGCGTTATGCTGCCAAAATTTTCATTCTCTATTTTCACACTTAATTAATTGAATCTCCATATCAATATTCTTAGGTTGAAGTCCAATGATCTTAACCAAAGATTAAATTGGAATATAAATTTTTGTTCAATTCCATTAAAAGATTTTTCTACAAAAATAAAATAAAATTAAACTCTTGTGTTTTAAATATAATCCGGACTATAATTAATTATGGAATGAAAGATTGTTTAAGACATAGAGAGTAATTATGGATTTAATTCCATAACCTTGGATGAGAAACCAATGTCTCTCATACAAGATTATTTTTCTTTTAATCCCAAAAATATTTTCTTTTATTTATTTTGTCTTTACCTGTGTTGTGTGAAACGAATAGTCAAAAAATCATAGAATAATGTTGGCGAACGGTCCCTTTACCGGGAAATGAAGTAGCCCGTAGTCTGTGTATTAATTACTATTTGTTATTTTGCATGGTTTGGATAGTGACTGACGAGGTCAGGCGAACGGTCTTCTTACCGGGAAATGAAGTAGCCACTCAGTCAGTCCCTGTTTGAATACAGTTTTATTTTCTTATTTTATTTTCAAACCCGAATTTCAAACTGTAATATTATCAGATGGAGTCGATCAACACTGTTTGACTGGTATTATAGTGAGAAAATATGTAGGTTTTTCTCTCATTTCACAGATAGTAGGAATCTTGATGATAGCGATCACTGTCATTTAAGGTCATCTGCTGTCTAAAATTATTCCACCAAAATGAGAGGGAAATTGGACAGCAGATGTTTGCAGTCCACCCAATCGTTTTGCCATCGTTTTAGCGAAAATAAAATATTCTTTTGAACTCTTCTCATCTCCAGCTATTTCATCTTTGTGTTTCACATTCTGTCTAAACCCACATTATATTTTGGGTTAATTTTATTTTACACTTCCTTATAAAATTATGCATGATAATATTATGTAACTATTGTGGTCAAATTATTTTGGGATCCTTCCCTTGGATATAGGAGTCTTGATTTAAATCAAATGTCTCACAATAAATTTCCAACAAAATTCATTTATAAAATCTGTATCTAAGTAAGGGATAAATTCCACAGTTATGACTAATTCATATTTGACTGGGGGTTGATTTTTGGGAAATTAGAAGCAGAGTCAGCGATTAGGTCTCATGTAGACTGAAAGGATCTGTGTTTTAATTGAGAGTCTAGTACATGTTTAGGGAATGATTTTCAAATATCAATTATTTTCCAAAATTGTTGTATGTTGGAAATCTTATATTAAATATTGAACTGAATCAGAGTCCACTTGGCTTCTGATAAGGTGTAATAGATGATACTTGAAGAACAACATGTGGCCTTAGTTATTTTCTAAGATAGGGTTGAGTACTCTTTCAACTGTTATCCTCTTCTGCCAGAGCCTATTTTTTAGTCTTGAGTGAGTGCATCCGGAACAAACTAATTTATTAGTTTGTTTCATTAGTTTGTATCTCATAACCATCCGGGAGTAGGTAAAAACTGCGAGCGGTTTACTGATGTCCGGGAATTCTTGATCTGCGTCCGGTCATTAAGACTGGGGGCTCTCATTTACTACCAGTATGATGCTTTTATAACCTCCGAGTGATAAGATTTTAAATGCTTTCTTTACCGCTTTCTTTTAAATGCTTTTATAGAGGTCACTCAGATGTATTGAGAGAACTTCTAACTGTTACTAGGAATGAGAGTTATGGAATAGTTCAGGGCTTGATTTAAAACTTTGGGTGTGACCAGGGGAATGATAGGAGTACTTGATACTTCAACTAATTATTTGTCAGGTGTTGCTTGTCCACCACAGATAAATAATATACCTTAGCAATGCATTGAAGGGTAGTTATGCGTCTGTGGTATCTTAGAATTTGTTATCTTAGGAGCATGTAAACTCTTACTGTAAGTACATGTCTGTTAAAGGGAACATGGTATAGAGAACATGAGAGTTAGCTAACTGATGGATTATACCAAACAAAGATTTGTGTAATAAAATGAAAGTTTAACTGTGTTTCATCTGAATCTTGTCCAATTTTTATTATTTTTTTCCTGTCCCTTCTGTCTCATTCTAGATCTGCTTTCTTAGAATAATTTTAACCGCTTTCTTAGAATAATTTTAATTGCTTCTTTAGAATAATTTTTCTGCTTTGTTAGATTAAATTTAATTCGCTTTCTAGAATATTTTATCTGCTTTATTTTGTTGCTTTCATAGCTTAGAATTAAATTATGTCAAATAGATGATAATTAAAATACAAACTTGAATTGAGTAACCGAGTGAAAAATCTTATAAAACGACGTGGGCCCTGCTTCTATCGCACATCCTCCAGTGAACGATCCGGTCTTACTATAATTACTGCAATTTTTGACTCCGTGCGCTTTCGTGGGCACAATTTCTTAACACGAGTAAATAAAAACGTGACAACCTATAAATATATCCCTAATCCCAACTCCATCTTCATAAAGTGGTTTCATCGAATAAAAATCAAGACCGGGATTATCTTATTTTCTTAAAAATACTCGTGTGGGAAATTTGTCAAAAGTTTCAGCACCCCCCCCCCCCCCGGGAAAAATGTGTAAAGAACATACCTAAGACTTGTCGAAAAAAAAATTAATATATTTTCCATGGGTTTTAAAATAAAAATCTCTCTCCATAGAAATAATATTTAGAAATGCTTAAAAATAATACTTAATATTTTGGGCTCTATAATGGGCCAAAAATAATAGCTTAAAAACAATTTTTTCGGGCACTGATACCACTTTGTAACACCCCGGATTTGATAACCCAGGCTGGGATGTCACCGCCACACCTTCCCAAGCAAGACGCGAACCATTTCGAGCTTACTTGAGAAGATGCTAAGGCTAAGTTGTATCAATATTTAAAAGTATTTAAAACCATTCAATAATGCCCGAAGTTAAAATCAGAGTAAAGTCTAGCATGCATAATTTAAAATAGTGCGGAAGCTAAAATAGGGCCAAAACAAGTCCAGAGTCTCAGTGCTGAATTTTAAATAAGTTTTAAATTGCGACAAGTCTTCATGAGAGTAAACCCATCCCAACGTGCAAATGCTCACCCTGCGAAATCTGAGGAAAAATAGAAACAACAACTTATCAGTACAAAAGGTACTGCGTAAGTTAATATATAGCACAATGAATTTTAAAGATTTCAGAAGAATATATAAAAACAAATGGGATTTTTAATTAAAAAGGAAGGACAATTAAAATAATTTTTTCGAAGTCTCTTATGCTTTGCCACATAAATATTTTACCATTGCTCATTTTGATCGAGGACACCATCCATGCCCTTTGGAACTATCACCCACAAGGACTTAAAATAAAGATTCTAGGGACGTACCCTTGGAATCAACCCACCTCTGTGACTCGTACCCACGAGGGATGTGAAAGCAGTGACCCTATACAGACCACTCCGGAGCCCTAGATAACCCATACGGATACATCTAGGAGTATAGATTCTTACAATCACGAAACCACAATATCATATGTGCCGTTTTGGCTACAAAAGAGGGGGCGGCCCAACGAGCTCACGTCAAGTGCACTTACCCTCTAAAACATTGGTCATCCCACTCGATCAAAACTTACAAAGTTTCAAAATCACATTTTTATCATTTCATAATATCAGCATATTTCCAGAATTCATACATTTAAAAAACGAGTAACATTGGACTCTTAGTTCATCAAAATACGCAAGATAGAATTTACAGATAAAAGAGGTACTGTGGCAGTTTTCAAAATCGCATTTGGAAATGTAGTAAATCTTTTTCAAAAATTATGGAAAAATTACAGAAGTTAGAACACACCCAAATGAACATTTTTCTTAGAAATGAGCATCTTCAAATTCGTACTCTAAGTGACCCATAAAAATTGATTTCAGAACCTACAGTTTCAAGACTCTCAAACTCTTCAGTCCATCCGACCATAGTTTATTCAAAAATTCATAACAATTTTGAACATGCTCCAAAAATTATAAAACTTTACAGGGATGATCTAGACACAAAATGGAATAAATCTTATGAAGACATGAAGCACGAATAACAAATATAGACTGGAGTAAATCGGACAACAAGATCAAACTCCATAGAATGACAAAACTGACAGCAACATAACACAGAATACCAAATCAAGTTTCGGGGTTCAAAACATGTTCAAAAACTCTGAAAATTTGCAGAGAGTATATTTAGGATGTTAGGAACAATTTTCATTTAGGAAGGATCTTTTAAAAACTACGGATCACGGTCAAAATTTCAGAGCAACAAAATTGGTCATAGGAAAACCATATTTGACAGATTCACCAACGAATGGAGATTGAACTATAACTCGATTGGATCTCAACCAAAACCTCTAAAAATCAACGTGAACAATACTAACTTACTTGAGATGAGTTTAGGATTGAATCTCCGCTTTGCTCTCCCTGGAAACGTTCAACACAGCCCTCACGATCAACTTCCCTCCGATTGAACCTATTTTGGAGTTGTCGGAGGAAATTCTCGATTCTAGGGCAAGAGACTCGAATGTAAAACCAATGGAACGAAGTAGAACTCTTACCTAACCGTAGGAGAATGGATTGGATTGCTTGGTCTCGTCCAAAGCCTTTGCCAAAATGAACAACTACTCACAAACTTACCAACACTCACTATGAAACTCTTAATTTCAGATGAAGTGCAAATGGGGGGATTGGAGGCTGATTAAGGGGTATTTATAGAGGTGAGGAGTATTCCAAAGGTTGCCTTAAGGCACTAGGGAGGTGAGGGAACAAAAGATACTCTGTAACTCCCAAATTTACACCCCCAAAACTCATCCATTTCCCCCACTCTCCACATGGTTCCATAGGATTCCCAAAGTATTCATGTACCCATCATAAACTGATTTGTTGGGGTCTTAATGCACCCAATAATCATTTTTAAGCACCCCACAACGTCCCTCAATGCCTAGGGATTGAATTCCCAACGTTTAGAAACGTCCCAAGCTAAAATAAATGCAAAAACCGAGCATAACGCTCAAACTGCCGAACTGCTGCTGGTGGCGCGCCCACGCGCCGTCACCGCGGCCACCAGCCAACGTTTTTTCCTTTTTTATAATACATAATGTATGAATTATCCGAGATCTTTGGGATAATTCGATAACTTACTTCTAGTCGCTATCGTCCGAAAATATTTAATTCCGCTCTCTCGGGATTATTTCGGTTTCGATAAATAAATCTAAATTCTTAAATTTCGGATTTAAAACTCAATGTCGATTTCTCGGGTATTACAATTACCCTCCCTATAGACATGGCGGACATTGCACGCCTCAAACGATCTACTGACCACCCGAATGGACTTAATCAGCGGCCAAAGCCTATGAGAACAAGACCTCAATTTCGCCACCAAGTTATAGGCCTCCATTGAATCGGTAAAGAGCGTAACGTGTCTCTCTCCCATGGAGGCTGCCAAACTCATCCCCTTCCATATGCCAAACACCTCCACTTCAAGTATATATCTCGACCCCAACTGGCCACCTACCGCCCGGCGCCCGCCTCCACACTCCTTCCGGCGATCGGCAGACAGCCGCATAACCACTCTTCCCAGCCTCAGCAACCACGCTCCTGTCAGTGTGGACAACGACGCCATCTCCAACTCCCTCTGACCACTGCACGATAAGGCCCCATCCATCTCCGTTCTCCCCCTCATCAACCACACGAGACAACGCTGCACTAAGTGAAAGAACCCTTCGGACAATGCTTCTCTCCAAGCTCTCCACCCCTCTAAACACTCTTTGATTCCTCTCCAACCAAACAGTCCACACACCAGCCAAAAATACATGCTTCCAAACCTTGCACATATATTGCAGCAAATGACGTGAATCGGCCAGATCAAAACCTGGAATATTGGCCACCTCATGCACGCCCAATATCTTCCATATATTTTTAGCCCATCTACACCCAAACAAAAGGTGTTTCCAATCCTCCACCTCAACTCCGCATATCATGCATAATGGGGAATTGGCCACGCCCCGGTGATGCCTGACTTCATTCGTCGCCAAAGATCCATGAGCAATGAGCCAGAAGACGTGACCAATTTTCTCCGGGATCAAATTACTCCACATCCAGTCCCATCCCGTGTCGTCCGCGCCTACCTCTCTCACCAAGTGGTATCCAGACTTGACGCTATATATACTCGAAGGTTCCAACCTCCAATGAAGAGTATCTGAAACCCCCTCTATGATCAACGGACAACTCGAACCTTCTATGTCAGCTTTAATTTCTAACGACATCCAAGTATACAGCTTCTGCAAATTCCATCTTCCTCCCTCCACCACATCCTTGATCTTGAACTCAACGTCCTTGTAATGTAGGAATGGCATCAAAGGGCCCAGGCATTTGCCCTTCCACCATGGCGAGTACCACAATGAACTATCACTCCGCCCTATCCTAACACCGAACCCCTCCCTGAACACTTCCGTGAGCTTCACCAAGCTCCTCCACGTCCTGGTAGCTGCTGCTCGAGGCCTCGGAAACCCTTCTCCGCCCCCATATCTAGCCTTCAACCATCGAACCATAACTTATTCTTGTTCATCATGTAATCCCCCAACATCTTCCCCATCAGCGCCTGGTTCATATTGCTAGCTTTCCTTAGTCCCAGTCCCCCCTCCTTCCTTTGTCGAGCCACTTTATTCCATGCCACCAAATGCAACCCCTTGCCGGTCGTGCCTTTCCAAATCCACCTACTCACTTTCTGATCAATCTTGTTACATGTAGACTTCGGTAACAGGTGTACTTGCATGGCATAAGTCGGAAGCGCCGCCAAGACAGACCGTGCAAGAGTGACTCTTCCCGCCCTATTCAAGAGTGAAGCCGCCCATCCAGCCAACTTTCTATCTAGCCGGAATAGCAGATCATCAAAGTATGTGGCCTTCATCCTACCACGCACAACCGGAAACCCTAAGTATTTTCGCATGGTCGTAGCAATGGTGATTCCCATGTGCTGCTCCAACCAACTCCTCTCCTCCTCAGTAGCACCTGCTGCCACCAGTGGCACCGATTTAGCTCCATTCATAATAAGCCCTGAAGCCGCGCCAAACCGCCTCATGACATCTCCCATGCACACCACGCTTTCCTCAATCAATTCCGAGCAGAGTATAAGGTCATCAGCAAAGATGACATGCGACACCGCCACCCCTGCCAGACCACTGCCGATCGGCCACCACCGTCCCTCCGCAAATTCACGCATGATAAGCCTCAAAAGCTTCTCCATGACGATAACAAAGAGGTAAGGCGACAATGGGTCCCCCTGCCTTAACCCCCGTCCAGCTTGAATCTTTTCCAATGGCGAACCATTCCACAAAATAGAAAATGATGATTTCCGGACACACACCATGATCAGTTCCCATAGCGCACTAGGGATGTCCATCTCACCAAGGCATGCCTCCAGAAACTCCCAGCTGAACGAGTCATATGCCTTTGCCAACTCTATTTTCAGTAAAGCACCTCTCCTAGCCGCCCGACAACGGTCCAACTCGTACACCAAGTCTTGTATAAGAATACCATTATCTCTTGTCCCTTATTCCGGCAAGAAAGTAGACTGATACGGGCCAATAAATTCGCACAGAAGAGGCGTCAGTCTATTCACAATGACCTTCGTAACGAATTTGAAAGAGATATTGCAAAGCATCAGGGGCCTGTATTGTGTAATCGACTACGGTATATCAACCTTTGGAATCAAGACCAGAAAAGCATGAGCAATATCCGGGGGTAGCGTCCTCACCCGGAAGGCCCCGTTAACCATTCAAAAGACATGTTCCCTGAGAAAATCCCAATAGCATCTGTAGAACTCGGCCGGGAAACCATCCGGACCTGGAGCCACAAATGGCCTCATCAGTTTTTTCACAAGATCAACTTCCTCCTTCCCAATAGGTCGAGCTAGTTGCTCCTGCCAATCAGCCTCAACCGCGATCAAGCGTGGAAGCCCCACCCCCTCCTCAACCGGTCTTGGCGTGAACATAGCTTTGTAATATGCCTGAGCATGCGCTTGAAGGGTGGCCTGGTCAGTTTGCCATCCGTCGTTGCCTACCTGCAAACCATAAATCCTATTCCTCTTCCTGTGCATCTTAGTACGTGCATGAAAGTATGCCGTGTTATGATCCCCCATCTTAATCCATTGATCTCGGGCTTTCTGATACCACAAGTTTTCCTCCTGAATAAGAACTTCCTCCAATTCTGCTTTGAGTTCCTTTTCAAGTCGCAGCAGCCACGCTGAATCCCAAGTCTCAAGCCTCTTTTCAATTACCCAAGTATGCCTTTCCAAACCCTTTTTACGATCCAATATATTGCCAAAGACTTGCTCATTAAAGGTGGTCGACTTCGAGGTCATATCGGCCAATAGTTCAGAAACCGAGGCCCCTTGTCCCCGCTCACAACATTCTTGAACGATGTTGGCATATCAGCATGCCGTGCCCAGGCCGTCTCCCATCGGAAAGGGCGCAGCCGCCTTGTATCCAAGGGATTGTTACACAAGAGCATAAAGCGGACAATCATCCGATCCAAGCCTTGTCAGATGCTGGATTCTAGCTTCGCCAAACAACTCATGCCAAGCCAAATTAGCAACCCCCTTATCCAACCTCTTCTGTATGCAGCTATCTGGCCCCACTCTTCTCGACCAAGTGAATCTAGTGCCCATAGACGGTATACCAGTCAAATTGCATGCATTCAGAATCCCCCAGAATTCCTCCGATCGATCTGGAAAAAATACTCCTCCACTAACTTCCTCCTCCGACATAATCTCGTTCCAGTCACCCATAACCATCCATGCACCCTGCACCACGCCCGCAAGATGCTGCAGGTTCGCCCAATCGATCCTCCTCCGGTAATAATTAGGATTGCCATAGATATAAGTGAGTATCCATGCAACCCCCCCAGCCCTGATCTCCAAACTAATCATCCGACTTCTGGCGTCCACAGTTGAACAGGAACAAGTGCATCTTTGAGACTTGAAAACCCACAATCCACCGGCCCGTGCCACTGTCTCCTGAATCATCAACGGCTCAAACCCCAACTTCCAGAAGAGCATGCGCACTCTATCAAACTTCCCTTGCGATTCCATGATACACAAAATATCCGGGCTGTGTTCTAAGATAATTTACCAACCAACGCTGAGACTCAACTCCCATTAACCCTTGCACATTCCATGACATAACTTTCAAATTAGTAAAATCCATAAGATAATATCAAAGTTATATCGCAGACCATCGATCTACTGCACCTCATCCAGCGCATCCGCCCAGCTTTCACAACGAGAATCTGTATCACTTTTACTATCCAATGGCACAGATGGATCACCCCATCCTATAGCCAACAAAGGAGCCGGTCCACGATCCTTGAACAAGTCATCGCATGCACTCTCCGACTCAACCCTAGTCCGTTTAGTACCCTTCGCTGGAGGTTAAATACTTAAAAAGCCCGGCTCTTTCTCGTCTCCAGGCCCCTTGGCCACTATCCCTCTCTCCGGAGTAGTAACCACTGGAGCGCCAGCCTTGTCATGTGGCATGTCCTGCCTCCTCGGCTGGTCTGTTCTCTTCTCTTGAGTCCTAGGCGGCGGATGCTTCGCCTTCTTATCCGGAACCTTAGCCGGCGGTCTACGTTTACGTCTCTCCACCGTTATCCAGTCACCATACAACTCCCCAACACTAGTCTCACCCTTCTCATTGTCCTCATGCACATTCCCTGCATCTTGAGGTTTCCCTGCCTCCCCTTGCACAGACGCCTCTTCTCCCACCTTCGCCTTGGCCTTCCGAGCCCGTTCTCTCTCCTCTGCCTCATCCTTATCATCCCCTTCCCTCTTGTCCTTACCATCCTCATGCTTACAATTCCTCGTGAAAGGGGCCATATCGCCCACACGTCTTGCAAATTAAATGCAAGCCCTCATAAGCCACGCGAATCCACCTTCCATTAACCAAGAATTTCCCAATCACAGGTTCTTTCAGATCAAGTTCCACGCACACTCTAGCAAAGCGACCCCTCTGATGCTCCATCGTGCATTTATCGAATTTGACCACGTCTCCGATATCCGAAGCAAAGGCATGCAAGAAATCTTCCTTGAAGTGTTGCACAGATAGATCCATCATCCTCGCCCACACCATCGTCTTTTGAACCACTTCCGTAGACGGATCAAATTCCCTACGCCACTTCATAATTGGCAAATAATGATCGAACAACATTCATGGACCGCCACTGATAACCCTATCCCTCGCATCCACCTGGTGAAACTTCACGATATAGTAACTGTGACCAACATCAATCTAAGTCAAACACATCGACACACTTCCACAAGCGCCCAGTCGTTCCTTCAAGATGTGGAAATTCATCATCAGGCCCATCGTCTTCACTACCAGCGCATCCTGCCATTCCCTACAAACTTCCTCCTCTAGCGCCTCCGAGACCTCAAAACTTGGTATCCTCTTGTCGCCCCCTACATACGTTTTGCGAATCAAATTTTCCGCTAGCAGGTCACGCTTCATCCGCACATCATCCGAACCCTTGTTGTCGCTGTTCAAAGCTTCTTTAAACGAAGAAAAATTGGATCTTGCTGTCTCAACGTATGCATGCGCCGTCGACCCTTTTGTCTCTCACAGGAGAAGCCCTAGCCATTCTCGTAAACTTTGACCTGAGCCATTAATATATATAGTACTAAATAATTATTATTTGAGTTATTCCCAAATATAATCATAAAGTTATCAAGTTTAGCCATGTATACCTCTAATTAATTTTTTTTTTACAAGAGTACAATAAACTTTAATTATTTTAAAAATTATATCCTTCTACCTTTAAAAATATCAAATTAGACCCCATCAATTCTTAAAATATTTCATTTTGACAACAAAGTTCACGGGATAATAGTCAATTATCCCTTTTAACATATCAAATTAGGCCCCATTAGACCCCATAAATTACTTGATAAAATATTGTGTTTTAAATGATGAAAATACAACAAAAAGTATAAATAATATTTTTAAAAAAATAGGGTTAATAGTCATAATTTACAACATATTAGAGAGTAAAATAATTTTTTTAGAACATTAATAATGTAAATATATTATTTTTTTCAAATTTTAAATAGTTAAAGGGTATTTTTATTTCCAGTTGCTCTTATTATTTTACTAATGATAGCGAAACTATATAAATTTAGTTTTTAATAGTAGAAGTAACTTATTTTATATTATGTCCATCAGGTTAAGGGTATGAATTTTCTTCCATCCTCTTTCTCTCTGTTACTTCCCTTTTAAATTTTTGTTACATGCAAATTCAATACCATTAAAACAAAAGACTTTGAACCTCATATAATTCACTCATTTTATATCCTCATATAAATTCAACATCCGTGCGCATCGGGTGAAAAATCTAGTAATATAAAAAGATGTTTAATATGCATTGACCCCTTTTGAAATCAGTGCATATGATTCAGTTGGTGTTTGCAATCCTACATTAAATTCAACATGTCTTTTAAAGTGATCAGAGAGATTAGACAACGTGTCATATTGGTCAGACATTGATCACACAATGAAAGTCGGGAAACTTGATTGATCTGAAGACTGAGCAAACATCAACATGTCCTGAGGAAGAACACGTTGGTCCCACGTCGAGAGCTAGAATTTTGATGTAAGTATCGATCGAATTGAATCACTTTTTGTGAATCCGCATATAATTATGTAGACTTTATTGAGTCGAACATGGTTTGATTTATCACATTGGTCTTGCATATTTTCATAATATGATTTCATTGAATAATATCATATTATTTTCAGTCTTCTTTTTTGTACATGTCAGTTGACCATGTCAGGCCATGATTGAACGGAGAAGCTTTAAGAATGACTTAAGTTCGAATTATGGGAACCAAAATTGGTTCATATACCCCGGAAAGATTGGGTGGCAATTCATGCTCTTACGCTTATCTTCACAGTATTTTAAGTACTTTTATTGAAAAACTTTAATTATATATTTTTGGGAAAAAAACTTTACATTGAAAAGTTGGATGTTGATTTGGAGGAAAAATACCAATGACAAATAGGTTGCAAAAAAAAAATTACATATTGACTAAGGGCTTGTTCACGGTTGAAACGGGACATTGATACATAAATTGTGATATATTCTTATGTTTAATTGATAAGCTAATGGTTTAATTGGTGGGAATTGTGACATTTCTTGCTAGAAATAATGAATTTGAGTATAAATGTTAAATTATGATCTCATTTCATGATTCTATGCGTTTTGATGTAGTTTGTGTTGAGATTGCATGTTCTTAGGTGTTTAGCAAGCAAGAGGCCAATAGGACTCGGGAGAAGTTATTGGAGTTCCACAAATCAAAAAGAAAGAGAAAAATGCTGAAGAAAGTTTGCACGAGGAATCGAGCCGCGACTCGAGGCCGCGGAAAGAGGAGTCGCGCGCGACGTTTCAAATAACGCGGGCATCGCGCGCGGCACTATGGCAGGCGGCCCAACTTTCTACTGTTCGAGGTTTTCGCGTCCCGGAGTATAAATAACACATTTTCTGACCTAGACAGGGTTCCACCATTAATTGTTCTACCAGAAAATCATCCACATTCATTCATATCTTTTCATCCATCATCCGAGCAAGAGAGAAGAGGAGACGAAGGAAATCCATTGAAGATCTGACAAGAATCCTACAGTGGTGTTCCTTTACCAGATGTTTCACCAGACTATGTTTTTCTTTCACTATTATTTCTAGTTCTTGTGATATCATGTTAGACTAAACCCATTGTTTCGGGGGACCTAGATTTGGATATTGTTGACAGTTGCTTTTGTTATATGAATTTCATTAATTTAATGTTAATATGTTCAATTCTTATATGTGTTTGGTGAGACCGAAAGGAGATATGAATTAGGGCTTTCTATTATTTAGGTGACTGAAAAAGTGTAAAATTGGTTAGAACCAAACTTAGTATAATTACTAGCCAGAGGAGTTGCATATCTTTAAAACCGAGAGGTTTCTAAATTGTGATTGTTCTGAGTAGGCATTAAATTGATTAAAAATTGGATTTTTATATGCATTCTGCAAGTTTGTCAACAATTGAAAGATCTAGGGATCCTCATTCATCATCAAGCATATCAATTAATTCATTCTCTCTGTTTGCTTTGTTGATTGGAATTTTTATTGCTTTATTTTAATTAATTGAATTATTAGGATTTTAGATAAACAAACAATTAATGCAATTTAATTTTATTAGCTGCTTTAATTTTATAAATTATTGACAATTCCCTGTTCCCTGGGGATTCGCCCCGGTATCACCGGTTATTACTTGGACCGTACACTGCGGGTTGTGTTGGAAAATATTCCACAAACCATGTTTTTGGCGCCGTTGCCGGGGAAGGGTGGTTTTTGTTATAGTTGATTAAGTTTTGTGGTTTTTTTCTTATTTCTTCTTATTTTTATTTTTATTTTTATTTTTATTTTTCTAGCCACTTACTCCTTTATTTCTTTCTGTTTCAGGATCTCGTTTATGCCCAGAGGTTTTCCACCAAAATTTGAGTTTGATCCAGAGATTTCCAGGACCGAACGAAGAATTAGGCTGAGGAAAAGGTTAGAAAATACCATGAACGGGGGTGAAGATGAGCGTGAGCGGCAGGTACCGTCGGGAGTGGGTGTGTAGAATAATTTTCAAGTTGTTGGTGTGAATCCTCCCTAATCCCCAGCTTTGACTCTCAGACAGAAGATGTAACCAATTGGTCAGATTATAAATGATCCAATGGTGAGACCAATTGGTCAGATTATAAATGATCCAATGGTGAGACCTACGCCGAACCTACCCTTTGCCATTACTCCATCATCCTAACCATGGTTCAGCAGAAACAATTTGGAGGAGGTGTCTAAGAAAACCCCAGTATCTACCTTTATCACTTTAGGAACCTTTTGCAGTACAGTGAACATTGCATGAATGACACAAGAGGAACTCATGATGCAGTGATTTCCCTTTTCATTAAGGGATAGGGCTGAAGCATGGTTTCAGCCAATTCCTATAGGTTCCATTCACACTTGGGTTGACATGTTGCAGAGGTTTATGACTAAGTTCTTTCCACCCTCCATGATCATTAAGCTTGGGGACCAGATTAAGACATTCAACCTGAATGTACATGAGACAGTGATAGATGCTTGGGAACGGATGAGGGAAAACATTAGGGCATGTCCCCAACATGGTTTGTCTGAGCCTGAGATTCTTTATGCATTTTACCAACTCCTCGAGATAGCAAGTGGCTTAATGGGACATCTGGGGGAACATTTATGGATAGAACTGCAGGGAAAGGGAGGAGGATTTTGGATGCCTTAGCTGAAGATGAGGAATTATGGGGAATGGTGAGAGGAATGTCCCTACCAAGGTAGGAGAGATGGGAGCTTTGAAGGAGGTAAATGACGAGCTAGCTATGGTGGTAGACAAACAGGGGTGTATGGAGATAGCCCTCAATAAGGTGATAGTTCCAGTTCCTGGAAAGTCTGTACAGTCTGTTCAGCCAGTTTAGGCCATTTAGTTTGTTGTATGTCAGTATTGTGCGGGACCTCATCAGTCCCACACATGCCCGACTGCAAAAGCTTCTAAAAATCAAGCTTTTAAAGGAGTGCAGGATGTTCAGTATGTGCAAAACCAAAGAAGGCCTATTAATCCACATACAAACAACCCCCTATTCAACAGGGACCTCCAGGCTTCTTTCAGCAGGATAGGTCTTACTACCGACAACAGCAGCCTTTGCCAGCACCTAAGCCAGCCCAGCCCCACCTTCTAATCCGACCATGGGACTTTTGCAGCAGATCTTGGATAATCAAACTCAAGCATCCAAAAAGATTGACACTTTTTTAGCCTGCACGGAGGATTACATGAATAGGAATGATGCTGAGTTGGCTAATATCAAAGCTGGGCAGAGAAATTTGGAGCAACAAGTAGGGAATTTGGCTACATAGTTAGCACAAAGAGCCCCGGGTGCATTGCCTAGCAACACTGAGTTGAATCCAAGAGAGAGGTGCCAGACCATTACTACTAGATCTGGACTCACTACTAAGGACCTTGTGCCTAGACAGTTGCAGATTGATGATGCAGAGTCTGAGGAGACACAAGTTAATCAAGCAGAAAAGAAGCCTGAGAAGAAAAAAGTGGCTGCGGAAGCTCAACTGCCCAAGTTGCCTATTCCACGCCGTGCACAGTCATCTGCTGATGATAAAAGTTTTAGGAAGTTATGCGAAATTTTCAGGAAATTAGAGATTAATATCCCATTTGTTTATGCTTTGTTAAATATGCCTAAATATGTTGTGTCTAGGAAGCGTAAACTTGACAATGGTTTGGTTTCTATTTCAGGGAAGTGCAATGCTTTGATGGAGAAACCACTACCAAGGAAGATAAAGGGTCGAGGGAGGTTCACCATCCCTTGCACAATTGGAGTGTAGGGATGCCTTGTGCGATTCGGGAGCTAGCATCAACTTGATAAATATGTCATTGCACAAGAAGTTGGGCTTGGGAGAAGTGAAGCCAACAAGAATGATTTTACAACTGGCAGACCTATCAAAAATCACCTTTAGGTATTTTAGAGGATGTGCTGGTAAAGGTAGACTAATTTATTTTTCCAGTTGATTTTGTAGTACTTGACATGGATGGTGATAGAGAATACCACTAATTTTAGGTAGTCCATTCTTAGCTACTTGTCATGCATTAATTGATTGTAAGGATGGAGTGGTAGTTCTTAGAATTGGAGAAAATAAAGTGAATGTGAACAACATGCTTAAACAATCTTCTCATGCATCTGAAGTAAATTTAATTGATTGTGTTTATGATGATTATGATAGTGAAATTGATTATGAATTTTGGGAGGAGTGTGAGAATTGGTTGCAGGAACAGGAAGAGGAATTCAAGAGTCTGAAATGGTATATATGATGTCAAAATTGCCTCCAGAAAGCCAAATTCGAGTGAAAAGCAGTCCGGAAAAGGCGCACTTTGCGCGGAACGGAGTTCGAGAACGAACCTGACGCGCTGGATGATGAAGCCGCACGGCCTTTGCGCGGTACGGACGAATCACACGCCTGGCGCGCGAGTTGAGCAGGACGAGTTTTTGCGTTCTGTTTTCGCGATTTCGGACAAGGAGTCTTACTCACCTCTTTTAGCTCCTTCATTACCTATTCTTAAGACTTCATTGCCATCAATTCAATATCCACCCGAGATTAAATTCAAAGATCTACCAAATCATCCTAAATACTTATTTCTTGGATTAAGTGATACACTTCCTGTTATTATCAGAAGGACTCACAGGCGAACAGGAATGTGCATTGACTGAGGTTTTGAAAAGACATATCCGGGTTATTGGATGGACCATTATAGACATTAAGGGGATTAGTCCTAGTGTTTGTAGGCACAAGATTAGGCTTGAGACGGACTGTAATACCCGAGAATTTTGCAACATAAAATAAATAAATAAATAAACAATAAATAAAACAATAACAATAAATAAATATAATAAATGAATAAACATAATACATAGATGAGGAAATAAGAAATGAAATTTAATTTAAGAAGGAATTAAATTTCCAATACCCGTAAAGCCAAAGATGATTTAATCAAATAAATTGTACAAGGGAACCAGACACCAATGGACTCGAGAATTCGAGGTCAATATTAAATCTAGACCCGAGTAAAAATTAAGATAGGAAATAGGAGCCCGAAAATATCCCGGAAATTCGAATCCGAGAACATAGAGGGATAGAAGTATGAAAGAGATGAGGAAATGCCCGATGGATCGCACGACCCGCCCGGACCGAAGTCCAGGCAGAGACCGCGCGGTGGCCGCGCGGGGTTTCCCCTATTCGGCGCGCCAACCCCGCGCCACGGGCAGTAACAACCCGTGCGAGATTTTCTCGCCCGAATCCGGATTTTTCGACTTCGGTCGCTCACCTTGTGGCTCAAGGCTTACTAGGGCAGACTTTGGACGCCCTTAGAGTCCTTCACATCTATAAATAACCCTCTCAAGTAACCCCGAACACTTTTCTAACCCTACAAAATCTCTCTACCCGATAAACCCTAATTCCAGAATCGTCGGAGGCACGAAACCGAGCAAAGGGACTGTATTGGACGAAAATTGGAAGGCCTCTAACGTTGCGGTAAGTTCTGATCCGATCACTTTCCATTCTTGATTCGAAAACGAATCCTAACATCATCCTTTTCTTTTCTACACCCCGAATCGGATCTAGAACGAAGAACCCGACGAACCGATGAGATAGACGGTGGACTAGAAGCCACGCCTCAGAATCGACGAGCCGGGACGACCACAAATCAGTAAGTTAATCTTACTATAGTTTTGGGCGAATTAAAACACACTTAACATATCGATCTAATCAAGAAACCTAAAATCTGTCAACACGAAGAAAACCCACGGCGCAGCGTTTTTGCACGATTTTTCCGAACCCTTAAACCTATTCAAACGGGAAAACTTAAAACACAAAAAACATTTCTAAGACATAGATCTATCTCCTGTAAAAATTTCATAATTCTTTATTAAGTTTCGATATCTGAAATCGACCCCAAACCAAACTGTTCTAAATTTAGATCTTGAAATCTTGACAGAACTTTAGTCCGATCTTATAGACGTTTTTGACAATAGATATAGACCGATTCAGAACTTTAGTCGAACATGAAAGTTGTAGATATTTGTCTTAAGTATCTCCCTGTAAAAGTTTATCAAATTTGGAGTTAGTTTGCTATGGTAGATCTTGAAATTTTGAAACTGCTGTGTAGAGAATTTGGACAGATTATCATCCTGTTAAAAATCGTTTTTGACTTACTTCCGTATCTCGGATTGAAAAACGTAAAACATGAAACTTGTTCATCTCTGCGTTGTCGAGTCACTGGTTAAATTTCAGAATTTTTGGACTTAAAACGGATTTTTAATTAATTTTGGAGTAAACAGTGGTTTTGACCAAGTCAAATTTTGAAATATTTGAAATACTAAATCTTGGGTGTAATGGGGATAGTTAAAATATTTATTTATTGTCCATTTAAATTTCTAAATGCTTTATTTAAATTATTTATGGCCTTTACTTAAATTATACTAAATATGTTATTAATTAATGCCATGAATTAGTTATGCAAATTGGTTAGTTAATTAAATTAAGTTAATCATGATCTATTTTTACCATGCTTTTATTTAAATATTAATGAATGGCTTTGAAACCCCATGATCATGTATGTACAGACATGATTCCGGATCCATCCAGTTCACAGAAGCCCTGGAATCAGAAGACCTTCATTCCAAGGGAAGAAAAGCCAAAACCGAAGGGTTTCGAGATGGCCAAGGAATTCAAGACCTACCATCCGGAAGGTCCTAAGCCCGCAGTCGTCGAGAGGCCTAAATTTGAAAAGGATCGGAAGAAAGAAGTCACGTGCTTCAAATGTGGTCGAAAGGGACATTACTCACCTGAATTCCCTTTCACCAAAAGAGCTGCACTCCTGGAAGACGGATCTTGGAGAATAATAGACTCTGATGATGAACAACCTGAACAGGCTGAAAGAGAAGCAAATGAGGAATCCGATGACAGTGAAGAATTCTACGCGGCCGAGGAAACAGTTGAAGAGGATCGCAAGTTGACCAATCTGGTGGCCATGCGAACTCTCAGTGCCAAACGATCTGAAGAAAAGCCTCATTCTGACGAGCAACGGGAGAATTTATTTTACTGTCATTGTGATTTAAAAGGCAATGTTGCTTTTGTAATTGTTAATAATGGGAGTTGCACTAATGCTGTGAGTGCTTATGTTGTTCGCAGATTAGGTATTCCGACTGAAGAGCATCTGAGTCCCTACCACCTCCACTGGATGAATGATAATAGTGACCTGAAAGTCAATCGGAGAGCCAAAATTCCTATCAAGATCGGGTCCTATTCTGAAAGCGTTATCTGTGACGTCATCCCTATGACTGCTTGTCAAATATTGCGAGGCCGACCATGGTTATATGATTGCGATGTCAAATACAAGGGTCGTGCCAACTGCCTATCATTTATTTTCAAACAAAAGAAAATAAATGTCAAGCCACTGTCTGTGAAGATGGTCCGAGCAGATCAAGAAGTTCTGCGTGCTAACATGAAAAAGGATGAGGCAGGGCGAAAAGCTAAGGATAAAGGAAAAACCCTCTGCATTGAGAGCACCTCGGCCAATCCTTGTCTGCTGACGACTCGAACCGATTTTGAACAAACTATATGCGCACCAAGCTCAACAGGTTACTGTTTTCTTGCCTTTGCAAAACCTGTTGCTGATATTTACAGAATTTGCACAGCTGCACCTGATATTCCTGTAAATTTTTCCAGGATGTTAGAAGAAAATTCAGACATCTTCCCGGAAGAAGTTCCGGCTGGTCTACCACCTATACGCGGCATCGAACACCAAATCGATTTCGTGCCAGGCGCTTCAATCCCGAATCGACCAGCCTACAGGATGAATCCGGAAGAAACTAAAGAAGTGCAGAGACAAGTGCAAGAGCTGGTGAAAAAGGGATGGGTCCGAGAAAGCCTTTCATCATGTGTTGTGCCAGTCTTATTGGTTCGCAAGAAAGACGGAACATGGCCCATGTGTGTGGATTGCCGAGTTGTGAACGCAATTACCATCAAGTACCGGCACCCGATTCCCTGTTTAGACAACATGCTTGACGAGCTGGGTCATGCCAGCATCTTTTCAAAAATTGATCTACGAAGTGGTTATCATCAAATCCGGATGCAACCGGGAGATGAATGGAAGACGGCGTTCAAGACGAAATTTAGACTATACGAATGGCTAGTCATGCCATTCGGGCTTACGAACGCACCTTCAACATTCATGCGGCTTATGAATGAGACCATTCGTCCATTTATTAATAAATTTGTCGTTGTATATTTTGATGACATTCTTGTGTACAGTTCCAGTGAATCTAATCACCTTGCCCATGTCCAACAGGTACTAAACAAGTTGCGGGAAGTTCAGTTGTATGCCAACAAGGAGAAGTGTTGTAATACCCGAGAATTTTGCAACATAAAATAAATAAATAAATAAAATAAATAAATAAATAAATAAACAATAAATATAATAAATGAATAAACATAATACATAGACAAGGAAATGAGAAATGGAATTTAATTTAAGAAGGAATTTAATTTCCAATACCCGGGAAACCAAAGATGAATTAATCAAATAAATTGTACAAGTATACCCGACACTAATGGACTCGAGAATTCGAGGCCAATATTAAATTTAGACCCGAATAAGAATTAAGATAGGAACTAGGAGCCCGAAAATATCCCGGAAATCCGAATCCGAGAACATAGAGGGATAGAAGTCCGAAAGAGAGGAGGAAATACCCGACGGATCGCACGACCCGCCCGGACCGAAGTCCAGGCGTGGGCCGCGCGGTGGCCGCGCGGTGAGTGGCTAAACGGCGCGCCAACCCCGCGCCACTCGACAGATTCGCCGGTTGCGAGATTTACTCGCACGAATCCAGATTTTCCGACTTCGGTTGTATTCCTTTCGGCTCAAGATTCACCAAGGCCGACCTTGGCCGTCCCTAGGTCGTGCCTATCTATAAATAACACCTCTTGGAAGCCCCGAACACTTTTCAAAACCCTACGAAATCTCTCTACACATCAAACCCTATTCTCGGAGTCGTCGGAGGCACGGAGGCAATAGAAGACTGAGTTTGGACGAAAATCCAGGGACCCTCATCGCCGGGGTAAGATCTTGTCCATTCTTTTCCATTCAAGATTCGAGAATGAATCCTAATTAAACCTATTTTCGATTCTAAACCCCAATCCGGACGCGTTGAGGAAAAACGAAGGATCTCGGAGGGAGAACGAAGGACTGGAAGCCACGCCTCCGAATCGACGAGCCGGAACGTCCATAGACCGGTAAGTTAATCTTACTATGGTTTGGGAGGATTTAAAAGACACCTAATCCAAAGATTGAAACCAAGAACGTAAAATCTGTCAAAACGAAATCTTTAACGGCGCAGCGTTTTTGCATGATTTTTTCGAACCCTTAAACCTGTTCAAACGAGTAAACTTAAAACACAAAAAATGTTTCTAAGACACTGATCTAGTTCATGTAAAATTTTCATAATTTTTTATCTTTTTTTGATATCCGAAAACGACCAAAAACCAACCTGCCTTAGATTTAGATCTTGAAACGGGGACAGATTCTTGGTTCGAACTTCTTGGCGAATTTGACATTAGGTTTAGGCGGAACTAGGAGCTATATTAAGCATGTGAATTGTAGATCTATGAGTTTAGAATGCCACTGTAAATTTTTAGAATTTTTCGTTAAGATTTGAACCTCCGAACTGGAGCCGATCCGATCTGCGTTCGTACCGAAATCAAGAATCTTGACAGAAATTAGTTTCGAACTTGATCTAAAGATTAACCTCTGATCCGACGAGAATTAGGCTTTACATTCTAAACGAAAGTTTTAGATATATGTTTTAAGAATCTCCCTGTAAAATTTCATCAAATTTGGAGTTAGTTTGCTATGGTAGATCTTGAAATCTTGAAACTGATGTGTAGAGACTCGGACAGATTATCACCCTGGTAAAGATTGACGTTTTTCACTTACTTTCGTATCTCGGATAGAAAAACTTAAAACATGAAACTTGTTCATCTCTGTGTTTTCGAGTCATCGGTCAAATTTCAGAATTTTTGGATTTAAACTCCATTTTTAATGAATTTTGAAGTAAACTATGGTAGACCGAGTCAAATCTTGAAAATCTTGTTGAACGGTGAAACTAGCCTTTAAGGTTTAAATGATTGGGAATTCCTTTGAAATAAAATACACATGAAATATAGTGCTTGCCGAAAGGCAATTGAGATATAATGCTTGCCGAAAGGCAATTGAAATATAATGTTTGGCGAAAGGCAATTGAGATATAATGCTTGCCGAAAGGCAATTGATATATAATGCTTGCCGAAAGACAATTGAGATATAATGCTTGCCGAAAGGCAATTGATATATAATGCTTGCCGAAAGGCAATTGATATATAAAGCTTGCAGAAAGGCAATTGAAAAATAAAGCTTGCCGAAAGGCAATTGATAAATAAAGCTTGTCGAATAGCAACTGAGATATAAAATGAGACATGAAACTAGAAGACTCGAAAATTGTTCCTTTTGGATTATGCTTTAAATTATGTCCTACAATTATATTGCTTTGCAGATTATATTTATGGTCTTATGAAATCCCTGTCTTCTAAATTATACGGTTAAATTGTTATTAGATGAATACATTAAATCATGTCTTGTATGCCTATGTTTTCTTTAAATCTAATTAAAGGCTTTGAAACCCCATAATCATGTATGTGTTAACTTACTCATCAAGTTTTTGCTGACCAAACCATATTGTTTCCCTTTTTCTTTCAGAGCTGAAGAATATGCATCATCATATGCATACATGGGAATTTTGGGGAACACTTTATTCTTAAATTTTGCTTTAGACTAGAACTTGCATGAACGGGCCTGTTGAACCCGTGATTAGGCCGTGTTGGCCCTATATTTGAATTCCGCTGCATTATATATGTAAATATTATTTTCCGCTGCAACTATAATGATATTATTTTCAAATTATATATGAATGGGTTGTTTGAATGATTTAAATTCTGAAAAACCATAGCCTTGCATCTCTTTAGCAAGCTCGGAGAAACCGTGTCTTGCTAGGGAGGTGTGGCGGTGACACCCCGACCTGGGTGACCAAAAACCGGGGTGTTACAAGTGTACTTTCCATGCCACTGAACTCTCGTTTCTTGGATATATTTTTGGGCGTGGTGGCCTTAAAGTTGATGAAACAAAGATCAAGGCAATCTCGGAATGGAAGCCACCCACGAGTGTACACGAAGTTCGACAATTCTTGGGTCTATGTGGGTTCTTCCGGAGATTCGTCCCGAATTTCAGTCTGATCGCGCCGCCCCTGACTTCATTGCTAAAGAAGGGACTTGTTTACAAATGGGGGCCGCCTGAACAAAAGAGTTTTGAAGAGTTGAAGTCCAAGCTAACTCATGCACCGGTGTTGGCCCTACCAGATTTTGATCTACCTTTTGAGGTAGAATGTGATGCATCGGGCACCGGCATCGGAGCAGTCTTATTGCAGGATGGTAAGCCAGTGGTATACCACAGCGAAAAGTTCTCTGGAGCTCAGTTGAATTATTCAACATACGCAAAAGAACTCTACGTTGTGGTTCAAGCTTTAAAGACGTGGCAACACTACCTTCGGGGCCGTGAGTTCATCATCTATACGGACCACGAGACCCTCAAGCACATTCGAAACCAAGTTCAACTAGGGAAAAGGCATGCATGCTGGAGCAGATTCATTGAGACCTTCCGTTATGTAATCAAGTACAAAACGGGAAAGGAAAATATTGTTGCTGATGCCCTATCCCAATGGACAGCCTTGGCGGCCATTGCCACGACACATCTAATAGGCTTTGAGCACATTAAGGATCAATACGCCACTGATCCTGATTTCAAGGAATTCTGGGCAGAAACCGAAAGGCACAGGTTCAAGGAATTTTCTAGACTTGATGGATTTTTATATTTTGAGAACCGGCTATGCATTCCTAAGGGATCCGTTCGAGAGTTGTTGATCAAAGAAGTTCATAGCAGAGACCTTATGGGGCATTTCGTGAGGACTGCCACTTTTGGAATTTTAGGCGAGCGATTTTATTGGCCGGGAATGAGGAAAGAAGTGGACGATCTGATATCCAAGTGCATCGTCTGTCCAAAGGCGAAATCCACTTCGAAGCCACATTGTTGTATATACCTCTACCAATTTCTGAGGGACACTGGATCGATCTGTCGATGGACTTCATGCTGGGACTACCACGGACTGCTCGGAACAAAGATTCGATATTTGTAGTGGTAGATCATTTCAGCAAGATGGCTCACTTTATCCCTTGCACGAAGACCAATGACGACCAACACATCGCCAAATTATTCTTCAATGAAGTGGTGCGTCTCCATGGGATCCCCAAGATGATTGTGTCGGACCGAGACACAAAATTTGTCAGTTATTTTTGGAAATCTCTGTGGCATGAGATTGGCACAAAGCTGTTGTTCTCCACAGCCTATCACCCTCAAACAGACGGGCAGACTGAAGCCGTCAACAGAGTGATGGGTAATCTGCTGCGGATTATTACTGCTTCAAGCTACAGGAGCTGGGACGAGTGTCTGCCCTACATTGAGTTTGCATACAATAGACACATCCACAGTGCCACTAATATGTCACCGTTCAAAATTGTCTATAGTTTCAACCCTCTAACCCCTGTTGAGTTGCTGCCATTGCCCCGCAATGAGCACATTAATGTTAATGGCAGGGACAGGGCTCGGGCTATACAGGAGCTTCAACGGAACGTCCAGGACAGCCTCAAGAAGGCCGCGGAAACATATGCGAAGTATGCGAACAGGGGACGAAAGAAGCTGTTGTTGAAGCCCGGGGATTGGGTTTGGCTCCACATGCGGAAGGAGAGGTTTCCACTGAAAAGGCATGACAAACTTTCCCCACGGGGGGACGGTCCATTCAGAGTGTTGGAGAAGATCAATGACAACGCATACAGGTTGGAACTACCTCCTGAGTATGAAATTAATGCCACTTTTAATGTTGCAGATCTCGCCCTCTACGAGGAAGATGGTGAAGAGCTTGTTCAGTTGATGGCTCAACCTTCTCAAGGGGGAGGGGATGGCGTCGGAGCCAAATCTGCAGCATTAATTATCCCATCGGGACCATGCTCCAGGACCAGGGCCCGGAAGTTCACGGACCAGATTGCCACCGTTCTCAAGACTGCAGAATTCACGGATGAAATCAACGGAGAAGAAGGTAGCAGTCTGAAAGCATTGATCCTGATCCAGCTCGAAGAGATCGGAGGGATTCCATGGAGAGTCACCGGAGGATCACTGGAGAGGTCGCCGGAGCACCGGAGCATCATCAGAGGTCAAAACGAAGCTCGCCGGAGAAGTGGCCGGAAGTTGGCCGGAGGTCGGCCGGAACCACCGCCGGACGTCGGACAATTTTCGGAGATGGTCGGACATTAATATTTTTGTAATAGTATGAACAGTGTAGGAATAAGGACATTATTTTTGGCTAAGGCATGAGAACTGATGCGCTCTAAGTGATGCGGTCCTTTAAACCGCATCGCACCACTCTCAGCCTTGCCAAGTTGATGCGGTCTAATGCGATGCGGTCTCTTTAACCGCATCGCCTAAACCGCATCGCATCCCTCATGCGTTTTTCCAAGTACCAAGCCGATGCGGTCTTCCTCGATGCGGTATACACTTAAACCGCATCGTCTAAACCGCATCAGCTTAATATTTATCTCAGGTCCAAGATGCGGTCTTCTTTGTCCGATGCGGTCTAAACCGCATCGCCTCATTTTGTAATAGATAGGTCCATTTCCTCTTGATGCGGTCTGTGTGTATCCGATGCGGTCTAAACTGCATCACATGCGGACTAGACCGCATCACTTCCCATAAACCGCATCAGGATCAGTTTTTGATGTATTTTCCATTTCTTTTATTTTTCTTTGTTGTTTAATCCTTCCTAGGGTTGGTCTATATATATGACATTCCCTCATTTGTAAGAGATCTTTTGCTGGAATGAAAATTACCCTTTCTCTTCAAAAGATCATTGTGAGTTTATACACACTCTCACATACTCTTTGTATGTTTGTTGGGAAACATTCATCAACATTGGCTTGAAGCTACCATCGTTGATCACCAATCTGAGGCTCGAGTGGAAGGATTGAGTTGAGGTCAAGGTTTCGCACACCTTGGTTGCTTCCCCCGACCATTCTTGTTGCGGTTTTGCTTCCTTATCCCCTTTGTTTTCATTTCGGTTCTTCATCTCCTTTCTTAATCTTCCGCATAATATTCCATAATCTTCCTTAAGCAAGTTAGTAACCAAGAGATCCATGACAGTAATGAAGCGGTCGATATGCTCCATTGTGGACCTCTCGTCTTCTTCTGACAATGTGGAGAAGTCAGGTATCCTTGCACTATGTGGCAGAGGATTGTCCTCGTACACATGGGGTAGATAAGTCCTTTGATAGAAAGGCATGTTAGTCTCTGGGATGTTTAATCCTAAACTTCACAACATGGTTGATAGGTGTTCTTTCCCCATATGCAACCGTTGTGGCTCGGATTGGCCTGATACCAATGGAGGTAGAGAAGGAAGGTTCCTCGGGGGAACAGAATTCGGTCCATGGACTTCTCGATTCTGTTGGGAAAAGGGTGGATTATGAAATCATTCCTACCCGCCATGATTGTCTCGGGGTAAATTCCCGCCAAAGGTTGCCCTCCGAGTTATATTGACTCGGTTAGCATCATGAAATCCCCCTAGCGCCCTAAATTCAGGCAACCTAACTGGGGCATTGTTTTGTTCGTGGTTCTGGGGTAAATTCACTCCGCTTCCACCCTTTTGGTCATTCATCGGGATAAGAATCTGATGAACTTCCTCTACGGGATTGAGGATTTCCGCCATGGTTCCCATCCCTGGGGTCGGCTGTATGGCTGGAGGAGCCGTGTAAGCCGTAGGTAGCTCGAAGAATAGTGGTGGCATAGTCACGTTAAATGGCTGATTCTGAGAAGAACATTGCCCTACCTTGTGAAGCCCCCACGCTCCCAAAGGAGGATACCAGAGATATTTTGGCCCTAGGTAATAATATTGGCTTTGGTTGGGCATAATTACGGGCAATGTTGGAGTAGTAAGATTGTTTCCTATGAGACTTGAGGTCCCGACAGGCACTTTCAACGCTGCCTTGATGCACCCTGTGAAACCACATTTAATTAAGCTTAAATTATGATAAAATGAACCTAAATTGCATGCATGAGGCCTTATTTTATTGCTTTTTAGTGCATATTTCATGTAATGTGTAAATATTAATAAGACCGGTTAAATTGAGCTTATTCGAGCCCAATTTACCTTGTTTTATGCTTTTTAATAAGACTTTGGCAATTCTAATACATTGCAATGATGTTTCAGGCATTAAAATGAAGAAAGAAGATGTTCGGAGGTCAAAGGATGCAAAATTCGGAATTTTCAACACTGGAAGGCTCCAGAATGCGCCACATAGGCATGGCGGCGCATAAAAATGCTCTCCAGCGCCATTTTATGCGCCACTTCAACACTTGGGAAAATTTCGGATGGAAAAAGCTTCAGGATGCGCCAGCTCTTCTTGGCGGCGCATAAAAAGCCATTCAAGCGCCACTTTTTGCGCCGAGGTCGAATTTTAGGAAATTGTCAGAATGCACCGCTTCTTCTTGGTGGCGCCTGAAACCACCTTGGAGCGCCACTTTTTGCACCGTTTTGGAAAATTCGGAAAATCAGCGTATGAGCCAGTTCTCCTTGGTGGCGCCTAAAACCCTCTCCGAGCGCCGTTTTATGCGCCGTCGTCGCAGTTGGGCAGTTTTCTAACCTCCCGAACACGGTTTTAAGGGGCGTTTTTCTTCATTTCTTGAGAACCAGACATACATTTTCGATTAGAAACACTCTGGAATCATCTGCAAATGGGAGAAGAAGGCCGGAAACACAAATTCATGCCGGAGGAATGCATCAAGAACGCTGTTCTGGGCGTGTTCTTCTTATTCTAGGTGTTGCCTTTCTTTTTCTTGCTTTGTAATGAATTGAATTTGCCTCTAAATGTAATCTGCTACCATGTTTTTAATTTGTAGACGGATTTCGGTAATGTTCGTGTTAGAAGTGTTCTAGAACGGGAGTTCAGAATCACTTTGAAGTACGAATTCATCTTTTATGGAAGTATATAATATGTCGATGTATTATTCTGAAATCTGGAATTCTGATTAATATGTTTTTGATCGATGTTCTGTGTTTAGGAATAAGAATCTGATATTTCTGATCGCTTAAAACTGGATAAATCTGTTATCAGATTAGACTCTGTATTAGGATTGCATGTCAGATGCCTGCAAATTGATCGAGAATTCATGTTTTCACTAAATCTGTTATCTGAAATGTTAATCTGCTAGAAATCTAATTGATCGGTCAATATGTGTTCACTATTTTTAGTAATCTGGCATTAATTTTAATCTATCTGTAATTTAATATTATTAATTAAATCCAGTTTACCATGTTTTGCTATTATTTTACCATAATTGTTAAATTATTTACACTGTTCTGCATAATTAAATGTTAGAATTCAATTCTGTGATTTCTACTTTGCTAAATCGGGAGATAAAAAGTAGAATTAATATTTTAGTACCGGAATTGGGAATAAATTACATTATAAATGGATTCTAACATGTGCACAATGATTTGGGAAATGAAAAGTGCCTTTTAATTGCTATAGGAAAATTTGTAAGCTTGGGAAAGACTCAAATTTAAGCCTAGAATAATGATTGCAGAATGTTAGATAATTTAACCAACTTCCATGAAATCTGTTTAAGCATAATTTGATTATTAGCAGATTATAATATTTTTTTATCTTTATAAAAATATTTAAATTTAAGAAATTGATTTTTAGAACATTGGGAAATGTCAAATTATTACACAATTTCTATTTTATATAAAGATGGCAATATTTAAAATATTACAAGCAACTCCCATTTATATCCTTATTAAATATAATTTTAATTTGTTTTATTTTAAATTTAATGTCACTATTTTTAATTAAATCACCATTAGAATTAATCAAAATCTTTTTAAATATATTAAATATAATTAATGAACTTAAGAACAATTAAAACTTCTCCGGAATGAAATAATATTCTGAAATTCCCTGTGGATTCGACCCGGTATTCACCGGTTTTTATTACTTGATGACAACCATCCGCTTGTGGTAAAATATGAGTAGTGAAAATCACCCATCAAGTTTTTGGCGCCGTTGCCGTGGAATTTGTTGTGAATTTTTAATTGTTTTTAGTTTATTAATTTAAATCTATTAAGTTAAATATTAATTTAACTGATACTTATTTTATTTTATTTTATTTAATACTTGTAGTGCGAAGCAAACAAGCAGAAATAGCTTATGATCCTGAAATTGAGCGTACTCTTAGAGCTATTAGATTAGGAAAACGTAGGAGACCAGCTCAGTTGGAAATTTTAATTAATTCATCCTCTGATGAAGAAGACTATTCTCCAACGACTGGAGTTTCAACAATTCAAACTAATCAATTAGTTGCTCAGTTCAATAGGTTAAACATGACAGCGAATGATAATGACAATCAGGGTAATAATGAAGGTAACGGTGGTGATTTGGAGCACGATGATCAAGCTGAAATGACCATCGAAGAACACTTACAAGGAACTAGTGGAAATCTGCTTAATAGAACTCCTAGGCCAGATGTAGATGCTTTAAGCTTTACCCTTCAGCCTGCACTAATCACAATGGTTCAAGCTAATCAATATAATGGAGCACCTACTAATGATGCTGTAGAACACATAAGGAACTTTCTGGATTATTGTGACACAATGAAAATAAATGGTGTTACTAGTGATGAAATTAAGTTGAGATTGTTCTCGTTTTCACTCAGAGATAAAGCTAAAACTTGGTACAACTCACTTCAACTAAGAGATGTCACTACTTGGGATAAAATGTTAGAAGCTTTCTTAGAACAATTCTTCCCACCATCCAAGGTTATTGAATTACAAGAAAAAATCAAAGAATTTGTGCAAGATGAGGTCAAAGAATTTGTGCAAGATGAGGGTGAAACTTTACTTGAAGCATGGGATAGATATAACACTTTATTGGCGAGATGCCCGAATCATGGCTTTGAAGATTGGCAGCAGATGCACTTCTTCTACAATGGGTTGATTGATCATTGGAGGAACTTGTTGGATGCAGCAGCTGGAGATTCTTTTCTGTCTATAGGACCCTCTAGAGCTAAGGAAATCATAGAGAAAAAGATTTCTAATATGAAAAAATTTCCTGGTAAGAAAAATGCTAGAAATAAAACAAAAGGGGGAATCTATGAGGTAGAAAAGGCAGTTGCTATAGATTCTAAGTTAGATGCTTTGATGAGGGAGGTTTCTACGCTTAAGAAAGGTCAAGCTAAAGTTGTGAGATGCGGTATTTGTCATGGACCTCACGAGTCATCAGCTTGTCACTTGCTTGATCAAGGACTTCAAGAGACTATGCAATGTGAGGGCACTGAGGAGCAAGTGGAAGATGTGAATTACATGGGAAATAGGCAGCAAAACTACAACCAAAACCGTCCTCAAAATCAAAACTTCTATCCAAATCAGAATTCTCAATTTCAACAGAACACCTATCCACAAAACAACCGTCAATCTTATCCACAAAACCAAAATCAAAATTACCCGAATCAAAACCCAAATCAAAACCAGAATTTTCAAAACCAAAATCAAAACCAAAACTATAATCAAAACAGAAATCAGAATCAACCTTTTTACCCTAACCAACAGCCTAGGAACTTTCAACCTCAACAACAGCTGCAACAAAATCAAGTAAGTAATGAGGTCAATTTAAAAGAGTTAATGAGCACAATCGTGTCTCAACAACAAACAATTCAGCAAATGCAAGCCTCAATGAGAAATTTAGAAGTACAAGTTGGTCAAATTGCTAGGGACACTTCAAATAGACGGCAAGGAACATTACCAAGCATGCCTGATCCTAATCCAAAAGAGCAATGTAAAGAAATCACTTTAAGAAACAAAAAGGAATTACCCAATCCTTACCCTACCTTAGATGATCCAGAGGTTTTAGCTGATGCTATAGAGGATCAAAATGAGGATACAGAGAAAGAAAGTCAGCATAAAAACACTAATGAGCTTAAGAAGAATGAGAAACTTCAAGTTGAACAAGATAAGGGTAAAGGAAAGTCTGCTGTCTCAGTCAAGCCATATCAACCACCTATTCCATATCCACAGCGTCTTAAGAGGGTTAAGGAAGATAAAGACTATGCTAAATTTTTAGAAGTCTGTAAAAATTTAAGAATTGATATTCCTTTCTCTGATGCCATTGCACAAATGCCTGTGTATGCTAAGTTTTTAAAAGAAATTCTATCAAAAAAGAGGAGTGTTGATGATGAAGAGAAAGTGACACTGACAGGGGAATGCAGTGCAATTTTACAAAGAAGGCAACCTATTAAACAAAAAGATCCTGGGAGTTATACTATTCCGTGTATTATTGGCACTAAAGAATTCAATAAAGCTTTGTGTGATATCGGGTCTAGTATTAATCTGATGCCTCTACATGTCTTTAGAGAACTAGGAGTAGGAGTTGTGAAGCCTACTAGGATGCAGCTACAGCTTGCTGATAGATCTATTAGGACTCCTTTAGGCATTGTAGAAGATGTTCCTGTTCAAGTGGAGAGCTTCATTTTCCCTGTTGACTTTGTTGTTCTTGATATGGAAAAAGACATTGATATTCCTCTGATTTTAGGTAGACCATTTTTGCAAACTGGTAGGGCTATGGTTGATATGGATGATGGTAAAATTACACTTAAAGTAGGTAATGAACAAGTATCGTTTGACATTTCTAAGACAACTAAAACACAACACGCTAGTTCTGACACCTACCCGTGTAATAGAGTCACAGCTATCTATCAGGAGGATGAGGTGATTGAGAGAGAGTTCTTTGCTAGGCATGATCCCTATAGGAAATTTGAGCAGTTAGTGGAGAGTTGTGAGGACTTAGCTGAGAGTAAGTGTGAGGGAGGATTACCTGTGCAAGTAACATGTGCAATAGAAGAATCCAAGTTAGTCCCGTCTGTTGAAAAGCCACCTACATTGACATTGAAAGAGCTGCCATCACACTTGAGGTATGTTTTTCTTGGTAAGAATGATACTTTACCTGTTATTGCAAGTAATAAATTGAATGATAATCAATTAAATGCATTAACCCAAGTGTTGAGTAAGCATGTTATAGCAATAGGTTGGACGATAGCTGACATCAGGGGATTAAGTCCAGCATTGTGTACACATCGGATTTATATGGAGGAGGATGACAAGCCAGTGAGGCAGCCCCAGAGGAGATTGAATCCACATCTACAAGAAGCTGTAAGATCAGAAGTTATTAAACTACTCGATGCAGGTATTATCTATCCTATTTCTGATAGTCAGTGGGTGAGTCCAGTGCAGGTAGTGCCTAAAAAGGGAGGTATGACTGTGATTAGAAATGAAAATGGTGAATTAGTACCTACTAGGCCTACTACTGGATGGCATGTTTGCATTGATTATAGGAGATTGAATGATAAAACTAGGAAAGATCATTTTCCACTGCCTTTTATTGATCAAATGCTAGAGCGTTTAGCTGGTCATGAGTTTTATTGCTTTTTAGATGGTTATTCTGGCTATAATCAAGTTCCAATTGCACCTGAGGATCAAGATAAGACTACTTTTACTTGTCCTTACGGTACTTTTGCATATAGGAGAATGCCATTTGGGTTGTGTAACGCTCCAGCTACATTTCAGAGATGCATGATGTCTATATTTTCTGATTTAATTGAGACATGCATTGAGGTATTTATGGATGATTTTTCTGTATTTGGGTCTGATTTTGAAAAATGCTTAATTAACTTGGAGAAAGTTCTGATTAGATGTGAAGAGTCAAATTTAGTTCTTAATTGGGAAAAATGTCATTTTATGGTTAATGAAGGTATTGTCTTAGGACATAGGATTTCTAAAAATGGCATTGAAGTTGATAGGGCTAAAGTAGAAGTAATTGCTAAAATCCCACCTCCTACTAATTTAAAAACTTTGAGAAGTTTTCTGGGACATGCTGGATTTTACCGAAGGTTCATAAAAGATTTTTCCAAAATTGCATTACCTCTGTTTAAGCTGCTATGTAAAGATGTTGAGTTTAATTTTACTGATGAGTGTATTGAGGCGTTCAATAGGATCAAGGAAGCATTGGTGACAGCACCAATTATTCAGCCACCTGACTGGAGTTTGCCATTCGAGATCATGAGCGATGCTAGTGACTTTGCTGTTGGAGCAGTATTGGGTCAACGAAAGGATAAGAAACTTCATGTTATTTATTATGCTAGTCAGGCTTTAAATACTGCACAGAAAAATTATGCCACTACTGAAAAAGAGCTTTTATCTGTTGTTTATGCATGTGAAAAATTTAGGCCATATCTGATAGGCTCAAAAACAGTAGTTTACACTGATCATGCTGCTATTAAATATCTGTTTGCAAAGAAAGATGCTAAACCACGGTTAATTAGATGGGTATTATTGTTACAGGAATTTGACTTGGAAATTAAAGATAGAAAAGGAGATGAGAATCCTGTAGCTGATCATTTATCTAGACTTGAGCATGAAAAAGGGGAAGAAAGATTAATTAATGATGCATTTCCTGATGAAAATTTATATTTAATAAATAACACTTCCTCTGATCCGTGGTTTGCTGATTTTGTGAATTATTTAGCATGCGGTGTAATTCCTGATCATCTAAAATGGCATAGCCAAAAATAAAAATTTAAAACTGATGCTAAATATTTTATTTGGGATGAACCTTATTTGTTTAGACTCTGTTCAGATCAAATCATAAGGAGATGCATCCCCGATGAAGATTTTGAAAAAGTATTAAAGGCTTGCCACGAAGGACTTGGAGGAGGACATGTTGGACCGAATAGGACAGCTCATAAGGTACTCGAAGGTGGTTTATATTGGCCTAATATTTATCGTGATGCTAGATCATTTGTGTTAAAATGTGATGTATGTCAAAGGGCTGGTAATATCACTAAAAGCGATGAAATGCCATTAAAAGGAATTATGCCTGTTGAGTTGTTTGATTTGTGGGGAATTGATTTCATGGGTCCATTTCCGCCATCTAATGGGAAACTGTATATTCTTGTTGCTGTTGAGTATGTTTCAAAATGGGTAGAGGCTGAATCATGTGCTTTAAATGACGCTAAACAAGTGATTAAATTTCTGAAAAAACAAATCTTTACTCGTTTTGGTGTGCCTAAAGCAATCATTAGTGATGGTGGATCTCATTTTGTTAATAGGGCTGTTAATCAATTGTTATCTAGATTTCATGTTCACCATAGAATAACAACACCCTATCATCCTCAAGCCAATGGTCAGGTAGAAGTCACTAATCGTGAGATTAAAAAGATTTTGGAAGCCACGGTAGGGAAATCTAGAAAAGATTGGGCTTTTAAGTTAGATGAAGCATTATGGGCTTATAGGACAGCTTTTAAAACACCTATAGGTATGACTCCTTTTAAATTAGTTTATGGTAAAGCTTGTCACTTACCTTTTGAACTTGAGTTTAAATCACTTTGGGCTATGAAGAAATTGAATTTTGAATTTAAGGAGGCTCAAGAAAAAAGGAAAATAGATCTCACTGAGTTAGAAGAAATTAGACGTCAAGCTTATGATAATGTTTTAATTTATAAGGAGAGAACAAAGCTTTATCATGATAAGATGCTTAGACCTAAGGTATTTGAAGCTGGACAATTAGTGCTTTTATTTAATTCTAGATTTAAACTATTTCCTGGTAAATTGAAGACGAAATGGTCAGGACCTTTTAGAATTGTGAAGGTATTGGATAATGGTGCAGTAGTTTTAAAAGCTGAAGATGAAAGAGAATTTACTGTAAATGGTCAAAGACTTAAACATTATTTTGGAGATGAAATTAAATTCATCGAACAAATTAATGTTAAGCCTTTGGTTGTTTAAATCTGCTTATTGAAGTAAGTGCATTGCATTTTAATTATGTTGAGTTTTGATTTATTACATTTATAAAAACCAATAAAAATTTTAAAATGACAGAAAAAGACAAAAATATTTTGCACTTTATTGTTTAGGTGTTTTTATTTGCTTTACTGCTTTTATTAATTTAAGTTGTGTTTTTATTTTAATTATGCTGTTTAAATGTTATGCTATGTTAAGTGTTTTTGTTAAATAAGTTGAGTAGGACATTGCCTATGAATTAGAACAAGTAGCAAAATGTTGAGAAATGATGGATTCATGTGTGCTTGGAGAATTGATCTTGACATGTGTATTTTGACTCGGTGATGAGTTAAGGAGGAGGATCTATATGGACTAGTTGATTTAATTGAGGAGAATTATGACCCGGAAGGATTTAAGGAGTTTATATATGCTAAATCTGACTTGCCAACCTTAGGGAGTGTATTGATTATCATTTTGGTGATGTTTGAGCTGAAATTCGAGTGCCACATACTCAGTTTAGGCGCCACACCTTCTTGGTGGCGCCTAAAATCATGCTCAGGCGCCAGGATAGGCGCCAGTTTTAATCCTGGGAAATTTGAAGTCAGATAATGCGCCACATCTTCATGGTGGCGCATAAAACTGCTCCCTAGCGCCATAAAATGCGCCACTTTTAAACTTGGAAAATTTTGAAGTCAGGTTATGCGCCACTTGTACTCAGTGGCGCATAAAATTACTCCGTAGCGCCACTTTCGGCGCCACCCTCAGACTTGGGAAATTTTTCGATCACAGAATGCGCCACTTCTTCTTCGCGGCGCATAAATCATGCCTTATGCGCCATTTCTGGCGCCGACCCGCGGGTTTGAAGGGTCCTGACCCGGTCCAATCGGGAATTAAACCCCAAAAATCTCCTTTTCTCCTCATTCTTGCAAAATTTGACCGAGCCTCTCCTTTCCTTTGTTCTTCTTCAACCGAGCGCCAACACCCTTCCAAGCGACACAATCCGCGCCACTTTGGTAAAAATTCTTCTAATTCTTGTTTCTTCCTATCAATTCTTATCTACATTGTTCAAATTCTCATTCCAAAACCCAAATTTTGTTTTGTTTAAATCAAATTAGGGTTCTTCAACCCTAGTTCTTCAACTTTGGGGAATCTTCTTCAAAGTGTTTCAATCCTTCAATCTAGGTGAGAATGGCTATCCTAATTCAATTATTATCATATTCTAGTGCTTTGGAATACATTAATTTTGGTATTGGTGTTGTTGCTTGAATTTTGGGTTTTGTAGAATGTGGGATAAAATTCAATTTTGATTGTCTAAATTCTAGTTTTAGCATGAACAAGTGTTGTTGAACATGGTTTGAATGCATAATGTGAAATTTTTGGATTAACCTTAAAAAGTTGGAATTTTTGAAAATTTTAAATCTGAAAATTATTTTTAAATTGATTAAAATGGCATTTTTGGTTAATTAAATGGATGAAACATTACTAGAATATGTCATTTTAGTTATATTAAAAATATAAAGTTGTTTTCTTGTCAAAAATTCCATGTTCCTCATAATGTGACTTAATTGAACCATGTTTTGATAAAAACTCTCTTATTTGTAATTTAGTTAATTTAAATAGGTTGATTTATCATATGAATAAATTGGAATGGATTTAAATATTAATTTAAACCATTTGTAATGCATTAGTTTGATAGTTTAGGTTGTTTTAGTTTTTAAAGTTGAAAATTTAATAACATAGGGAGTTTTTATTAAAAAGACATGTTGAACATGAATTTTAAACTTTAAAATAAAATGGGTGTTATGTTTAAACAAAGTTTAGGATTCATAATTTTTAAACTGCAACATCTTGGTCATTGAGTCATTTAAATCCCACATTCTAGGTTGATGTATATGTTTGCTTTGTACTTAACACTTAAGTTAAACCTTTGGTTTAAACTTAAGTGTGAGGATGGGAGGCAATGCATATATATGATACTAACCCAGAGTTTTTGTACAACCAGGTACTGAAATAATGTATAATCCTACAAACCTCCCTAAGAAATCGGGTTATAGGTATATACCCATGCCCGAGGGGAGAATGGGGATTTATGATCCACAGTCACCGGATAGCGTTCCTACTCCTATTCCTGATGAGCATATTTTTGAAAATCGCAGACTCCGCACTAAAAATTCAGTACAGATGGATCATCCTCAGGGATCAGGTGGTGCCTCTAAGTCCAAGGGACTCCTCTCCTATTTTAGGAGGAACAAGTCCAGGAGTGGTGCATCTTCTAGACATACCACAGTACCAGCTGATGACCATCAGGAGATCAATCAGCCTGATCAGCCTGACCAGCCCGATCAGACCATTCAGCCTGAGACGTCTGATCATTCACAGGCCCCCTCTAGAGCCTCTCGGGGGAAGGCACCTGTCACGAGTTCCACTTCCTCTCGACCTAGGAGGGGGAGATCTGCAGCACTAGTCATACAGGAGCCTGTCCCTGAGGCTGTAGGAGGAGAGGAAGATGAGGAGGAGGTTGATCAGGAGGAGCAGGAGGAGCAGCAGGATAGGGGAGGACCGAAAAAGCAAGATCCGAGAGCCTATGTACCCGAGTTGTTTTATGTCAGCCCGGGCATATTTGATGCCACTGTGTTTAGGAGTGCCAGAGCCTACGAGCTATACAAGAGGTTTCACAAGAAGAGGATTATTGCCGATAGAGGATTTTCAGACAGAGACTTGCAGTACCCTCTACTCCGCGATGCTATCAGATCCAGAGGTTGGGAGAGATTCGTCAGACATCCAGCCGGATCATATTCGTGGGAGTTGACTAGGCTGTTTCTAGCCAACGCTGAGGAGGAGGATTCTTGGATTTTCGGGGTTAGAAAACCCATCACTCCTCAGCACATCAACCAATTTTTCGGAGTAGTGGATATGCCTTACGGCAGAGACTTTTGGGAGCCAGTTATGAGAGCTGATGATAGGGAGGAGATCAAGAAGCTTGTTTTGATGTCGATGTTTGAGGGTCAGGAGAATGTCCTCACATATGATGACGATGACATGAGTAGGCTGCATGGGCCTGATATGGATGCACCATGTATCAGCTGCTCATGTTCTACAGATCTAGACTGAGTCCTTCGACTCACACCTCTGGACCTACTGCCTTGGATATGTATGTCCCATACTGCATCAAGGTGGGGAGCCCGGTTAACATGGGAGAGCTTATATCACTAGAGTTGAGACAGACACCGGGGGTGTCTAAGAGATCAGCTCTTATGTTTCCCAGCTTGATATGGCAGCTGTGTGCACAGGCAGGAGTGGATATGGGGCAGTTTGACAGAGACTGGAGGATGAGGCCCCCTATTCCATTTGGGAAGAGGAACTTCAAGCTGCCTGGCATTAGATGCAAGCCCATGACACTTCCGAGGGAGTTACCCAGGCAGTCACCACCACCTGCACCTTCACATGCTAGCCAGGAGCATTCTGAGGCTCCTTCGCAGTCCACTAGGGGAACACGAGGTGGTAGAGGCAGAGGTAGGGGACGTGGCAGAGCTCAGCCACAGCAGTCGCAGCAGTCACATCAGCAGTATCCGGGAGGGCCGGATTGGGCTAGGGCATTGAGGATTGATCAGCAGACGATGATGACCAACCAGCAAAATTGGATGAACACTATGGATGAGCGAATGAGGTTGGTAGCTCAGAGGCAAAACTTTTTGAGCGATCAGATTGAAAAGAATGCCCGTGCCCAAGCTTACCATGCAGCTAGACTGGAGTATTTTATGTCCCACAGCCTAGGGCAGCATTATGTCGCTCCTCAGACACCTTCTGAGGACGATGATGATGAGGATTATGTTGGTTCTGGAGATGGTAGTGATGATGCTGAGGATGATGATGCTGAGGATGCTGATGCTGGGGATGGATCTGAAGAAGTGGGAGACAATGATGATGATGATTCTGAGGACTCCTACTGAGTGAGAGAGATGAGCGATAGATAGGCTTGTGATCATTATAGATGACATGTATTGATAGGCCTATGTATTTGACTCTATTGCTATTGTGCTACATTCTAGTTATTTTCATTTGAGTTGTAGTTGTCCTAACTCTATTTTCTTTTTAGTATTTTTGCTATCTTTGATATACTATTTCTATAATTCAAGTCTTTGTGATTTTATGGAGTATTAGATGATGCTTATATAGATTATAAGGTTGTTAGTTGCTTTTAAATTCAATAAAGTAGCTCTTACCAATAACATGCTAAATTGAGTTGTTTTGAACTGGTAAAAAGATCAATGAAGTTTATTTGGACTAGATTGAGGTGTAGATGGAGTGAAATTGGTATTGTTGAGTGATTTGGAGAGTTTGGACATCATGGGGAAGAACTTAGGAAAAACACATTCTGCTCGAATTGGCACAGAATGCGCCATATAGGCTTGATGGCGCCTAAAAATGCCCTGAAGCGCCACTTTATGCGCCAGAAAACTTAGAATTTTTCTAAGTTTTTCCAAAATGCGCCACACATGCTTGGTGGCGCATAAATCTGCCTTTCTGCGCCACTTTTTGCGCCGCAGAATTAAAATTTTTCCAAGTTTGCTTCAGGATGCGCCACTTCTTCTTTTGTGGCACATAAAACTCCCTTCCTGCGCCAATTTTTGCGCCATGGCTTATTTTTAAATTTATATTATTTTCCAAATGCGCCATTTGTGCTGTGTGGCGCCTAAAAGTGACCTTCTGCGCCACTTTTTTGCGCCACTGACGCAAATTTTTCAAAAATCCGCGAATCCAAAATATTCAAATCATATCTAATCGATTTTTGGGATCCTAAACAACATTATACTGACTCTAAATCATATGTTTAGGGTATATTTGGATCTAGATTAAATCAATCCCGCCATATCTCAACAAAATCAAGATTTCACCTTCTTTAAAAGAGCCAATGACCGATCGGTCATACTCTCACTCTCAAATCTGTCAATTTTTCTCTTCTTCCAGTTTAATTAGCTTTTCAATCTCAATCCTTTCTTCCTAAATTCTGCCACCATGAGATCAAAGAGAAAGAATAACCCAAGAAACAATGGTGGAAAGAAACTGAAAGCCACAGAGCCTGCTCCATCACAGACACCAGAAATTAATGAACCTATTCCGGAGCCGGCTGCTGTGGGAGCTGAAGATGAGTTTGTGAACAATCTGGTAGCTCCCGATTCGTATAATGGTTACGATACTTCTTTCAATTCTGCTCAACCAACGGAGGATGATCCACAGCAAGAAGAAGATGTCGCTGAATCCCCGGAGGAAATCTCACCAGACGTTCCTCGTGAATCTAAAACCAAGAGGAAGAGTCACAATAGAAAGAATGATACTACCCCTCTGGAAGAATTAACAGGAGATACTTTTAATCCGGCCATTTTCATCAATCAAACTGCATATTCTTATTATCAGAAGATGGTGGAAAGATGGATTATTCCGGATAAAGGGTTCACTGAAGCTGACATGGAGCGATTTTCGGTTCATGATGCTCTCATGAGTCGAGGATGGATGAAATTTGCTGCGCATCCGGAAGGAGTTTATTCTTGGGAGCTTACCAGACAGTTCTTGTGCAATGCTCAGTATGATCGTTATACCTCATGGATTAGGGGAGTTGCCTGTGCCATATGGTCCCGCAGTAATCAATGAACTTTATGGTACTGTGGATGTTTCTTGCCCAGCTACAAAGAAGAAGCACTTTCATGACCCTATTCATGAAGAGGAAGGAGGACCCGAATTGGAGAAAAGAATTTTAAAAGAGATGTTTGAAACTCAAAAGAAGGTGGCCTACATAGGAGAGAAGAAGGAGAATGTTGTAGCTACTTTAATGGCTTGCACCGCTTATCAGATCTACCTGCTTTACAAGCATAAGGTATTTCCTACTTCGCACACTTCACAACCGAGTGCAGAGGAGCTTTATTTTGTGTATTGTGTGAAGAACGGGTTGCCTATTGATATTGGAGAGATGATAGCATATGAGCTGGATAAAATGGCGTCTGACACTGCACGGATTGTGCTGGGATTTCCTGCACTGATCTGGACACTTTGTGAGAGAGCTGGAGTGAATATGACGGCCTATGCTCATGATGTGAAGCCAAAGCCTCCTATCTCTTTCAAGAATTTCTATAATAAGCCTGGAGTAAAGTGTGCAGAGCTTGGTTACCCTACTACATCCCGTGGGACACCCACTTGTCATCCTGATAGACCTAGTACATCTGGTACTAAGGTAGAGCCTGCAGAGATCGCAATCAATAGGATGACCTATGAAATTCATCAGCTTAGAGAGGAGATGAAGAGGAAGGAGGATAGTACACGAGCACAAATTTCACAACTTTCTAGTAGACTTGAATTCTTCATGTCTGAAAGTCTAGGTGATCGATATATTCCTCCTACTACTAGTTCGAGCTCTACAGGGAATGATGATGTTCCTAGGGAAAATGAAGTAGGTGATTCGGATGGATCTTTAGAAATCTAAATTTTTGATTAGATAGGATTGCTCCCTTTTTGGTTTAATTTGTAATAGTTAGAATTATTTTGGTACTCTTTTGCTTATTTAGTTAGCACTTTTATGTAATAGTTGCTAGAATTTGTGGTATTTTGCTTTTGGTAAATCTATGGAATTTAATATTTTAATTAAATCTGTCCATGTTTATTTAATTAATGAAAATGATTATTAAAGATCAAAAATCTGAAATTTATAAATTAAAATAATAAAAATCTGAATTAAATAAATTATGGATAGAATTTAATTGTTTTAATCTATAAATTACCATGTGTTCTAACTATTATCTTTTGTATGAGCAAATACCATATAAATATATAAAGAAGCAGGATATGCCATGAAGAAGCAAGCAAAAGGGGGACATCTAATACGGTGAAAGAATTTCTAGGATCTACATATTCCAGGTGTGATCTTTTCATGTATTATGTTATCAATTTGCATGAAGAATATGGTAAGAGCTTGAGTTGATTTAATTTTAGTTTATTTTACTATTTACTATGCTTTAAATAAAATGGTACATGCATGACTAATTATTTTAAATTTAAATTGTGTTTTCCTAGTGGTGCTATTGTTTGGAGATTATCACATCATTGCCAATCTGGAGAAAATCCAAATAAGTCTAAATGTTCTGCTTTAATCCGATTTTACAATTTAATGAGTGTTAGGTTTCTTAGTTTAAAGTTCTAGACTTTGTCAAATTGTTATGCAAGTTGTTTGGGCTATTGATGACAATTCTATTTACCTTGCAGAAAACTATTTGATTAATTAGACTAGTTATTTAAAATGTGGAGAGTTATCATTATTTATAAACAAATATGCTCGTTCCAAGTCTTTTTAAATGCTTAATTAAAATAAAGTCAAAGTGAGAACCCTGTAAAAAAAAAAGAAGAGAGAAGATTATCTTGCAAAAAGAAAAAGAAAAGAAAAATAAAAGAATGCAAGATTTAAAAAAAAAAAGGTGAAGAAGAAAAAGAGGGTAATCAAATAAAAAATTCATAAACTCTTGACTGGATGACTGGCACTTATTCGGTGACTACGAGTAGCTTTTGGAATTCAATCACCGGTCTACAACTCAGGCCAAAGTGTCTAGGAATCATAGTGTAAACCCCTAGACATAGAGATTGAGGCATATTTAAAGACTGAAAAGAAAAGCATATTTACATTATTCGCTTT